>OY560196.1:11950679-12164862 GCA_961405105.1 Perizoma affinitatum | reverse complement strand
AATGATCCCATCTTTGCAACTCCCATTTCTTTTGTAAAATGCTCTTTTATCCGGAGAAATTATGATACTGTTCCGATTGAGATTTACTGGCTACATTATACTGGATATGAAAACATAGACACTTCCTAGTTTTGAAGATTCATTCGAAGCAGTAGTGCTTTTTAGTTTTTTTCATCGTTTAATACAACGCTCCCAAGTGTGTTTTGTGTCAATAAAACCTATAAAAGAACTGCACTTGAAGATATAGGTACAAATTGATTGCAAAAAAACATATAGCAAATCAAACAGCCGCTTCGGTAAGAACGATCCTTGAAGACATAGGTTCAAATTGATTGCAAAAAAAACATATAGCAAATCAAACAGCCGCTTCGGTAAGAACGATCCTTGAAGACATAGGTTCAAATTGATTGCAAAAAAACATATAGCAAATCAAACAGCCGCTTCGGAAAGAACGATCATTGAAGACATAGGTTCAAATTGATTGCAAAAAAACATATAGCAAATCAAACAGCCGCTTCGGAAAGAAAATTTCCATTTCATTGAAGACATTGGTTCAAATTGATTGCTAAAAAAACATATAGCAAATCAAACAGCCGCTTCGGAAAGAACATTTCCATTTCATTGAAGACATTGGTTCAAATTGATTGCTAAAAAAACATATAGCAAATCAAACAGCCGCTTCGGAAAGAACATTTCCATTTCATTGAAGACATTGGTTCAAATTGATTGCTAAAAAAACATATAGCAAATCAAACAGCCGCTTCGGAAAGAACGATCATTGAAGACATAGGTTCAAATTGATTGCAAAAAAACATATAGCAAATCAAACAGCCGCTTCGGAAAGAACATTTCCATTACATTGAAGACATTGGTTCAAATTGATTGGTAAAAAAACATATAGCAAATCAAACAGCCGCTTCGGAAAGAACGATTACTGAAGACATAGGTTCAAATTTATTGCAAAAAAAACATAAAATAAATCAAACAGCCGCGCCGCTTCGGAAATAACTCTCCTTGAAGACATACAAATTTTAACCCTTAAACAAAACGTTGTCTTGGGTGCTCATTCTTAGCGGGGTGGAGGTAACTGTACTAGTCCTCTACGGCGTAGCAATTGCTACGCCAAAGTCGTAATGTGATGACCTAGATGGCGCAGCGGAACGCATGAGGTGCGGGTTCGATCCCCGCTGCGGGAAAAATATTTGCATGTGCTGCAGATATTTCTTCCGGGTCTGGGTGTTATGGTACCATGGTACTTGTAGTTCCTGATACCTATGATACAGGAAATACTAGTGTGGGGTCAACACTATGTATGTAACTGCTGGGTGCTATTAAAATACTTCAGTACTTGATAACGTTTTCACTCATTTAATAATCTTGCAATCTTTCGTACAGTCCGTTCCATCAAAAGGTTGTCTGGTAAAGATTGCTTATTAGCGATAAGACTGCCCATTGTGCAACATTCTCAAAGTTTGGTATACTTAACTAAGCTGAAATATTTTTTGGTGTGTAATAAAGTATTTTCTATTTATCTATCAATTTATAGAAGTTTCATAGTCACTAAACAAAAAACATTACATATAAATCTACTATTTATCTTTCTCTGAACCTTTTATCAGTTCTGTTTTAGAAGATACTGGGGCATTTTTCGCAAGGGAAATAAATAGATCCCTAGACAATACATATGGATTGTACACATAGATCGTGCGATACAAAACCCACAAGTGTTATTTTTCCTGAAACGTGTCCCTGGGTCTGCATTTTAACAGACCTTTAAATTTTAGCGGGTGGTTAGGCTAGAATATGAGCTGGTCGGGTTAGTTCCGTGATGCTAACTACTAGGCGTTATTAGAAAAGAAAGAAAGAAAAAACATTTATTAACCACAACACAACACAACAGGTGACAAAATAGCTACATTAAAACATTACAAAAAATAAAATAAATATAAAATTTAAATGATATAGATAAAAAGATGTGTTGTGTGGGGTCAAAAGGTCCCTGTCTCCTGGTCCTGTGTCCTGTTATTAGGATGATATTTATTTGCAAGAATGTAGGTAATAACATCAGGTCTTTTAAATAATGTTAGCTTCTCTAAATTTTGGTCGAGCTGATTTTTTCATAATAGTTAAAAGTAAAAAAGAAAAAATATATTTATTTGACATAAATATATTTTTTCTTTTTTACAAAAAAAAATTGTTTATGAATCCAGGCTCCTGAACTATTAGAAACTGTATTTCAGGAGCCATTAGCTTCTCCCATAGAAAGTTCTAAATACTATGTCGTACTTACAATTCATTAACTACATTAAAAAAACAAGCATTGGTAACTGAACTTACTCTTACGATTTAGTTAATAGTAAAAGTACTTTTCAATTTACAAATACTGGATTTATCAATATTAATTGTCATGTTGATAAATAAATATAAATGTATACTACCGATTCGTACGAAATACCAGTTTAGCTTATGAGGACAGTTTAATTCTATGAGATAACAATATGCGTGTTATACATCTCATTGAGATCCCCAGACATGAAGCCCGTGTATACCAACCCGAGTGGAGGAAAACAAAACTGGCTCAATCTATTGCAATACACGCGGGGGCCGGCCACCGCCCGCCAGCGCCCGCTAGGGGACGGTGCCCATCAATCAGCCATCTCCTCGTGTCGATATTAGTGGCCTACATACGGCTCCGCTTTCGTACAGATGTGACCTGAGGAAATCTCATCGAGCGAGGGTCATCAAGCGAAAACAATAATTGGGCAATCTACTCCATGAAATTACAATGTTCGCGGCCGTTTTAATGCCGCTTCTTCGTTACCCTACCCAAATTTATTCTACATTTCTCACAACTATATCTGTCTTACTTCTAACGTAAGCAGTGAAGTGAAGAAAATATGTTCGACACATTAGGTTATACGTAGATCTTTTTTACTTTACGTACTTTTTTATCTTTAACCTACCCACATTTATTCTACATTTTACACAACTATTTCTGTCGTATTTCAGACGTTAGCGCTAGTAAACTGTCTAAAAAATCTTCGTCTGATCCGAAAGTGTATTGTAAGATATTTGAGAGTTTTCTTTTATATGTGTTTCCTTTTACTGCTTTTTTTTCGTGAATTTATAAATTAGGGAAATAATAACATCATCATCCGATGTAATAATCGCTTAACCATCCTCAGCTATTGTCACTTATGTCAAAGTGGTTCCCTACCCAGTATTATCAAAGATAAGACGCAGCAGAAGGGTATTTTTAGTTGAAAATGAATTCCATTCGAAAACATTTACGTTTAAAGATTATTTGTACAGTGTTTTGAACTAGACAAGGAATAAAAAAAACATAGAAACTTTACTACCCTGTTTAACCTTCTTAAGGGTTGATTTTTGAAAATTAGATTAGCCTATGTGTTATTCCAGAACCTCAACTATCTACAGTTTCATCAAAACCGATTTTGTAGATACGGATATACGTGGTAACAAATATTCACATACACAGACTTACGCATTTATTATATTATCAGTAGAATAGGATACTAGGATACTGTTCCCGAAAATCTTGTCAGAAAAAGTAGAAATACGTTTTTATTAAATCGGCTGAATCTTTGTTACATAAGTACTACTTGTAGAATTTGACCTAGGGTTCTATATCCGCGAGAAATTTTTGATGGTGATTCTGATAGCTATCGATATATGACTTGACGAATTCAGGTCGCGTGGAAAACCAGGCTTAACTTGACGTATCTGAAAAAAATAAAGAAATATTATTTACGAGGGTGCACAATTATTCAATAACCTACCTAATGACCTAAAGAATTGTGAATCAATTCATATATTTAAAAATAAACTAAAAAAATATGTCTATGATAACATTTTTTAAGTAACCGTCAGATCTCTGTAATACTTATACTTAAATAACTAGCAATCCATTAGTTATATTTGTAGCTTAAGCTCATTATAAGTGAACCATGTTCTTTATGAGTAACTTCTTTACTTCGTTAACTCGAAAAAAAAAACTATTTATTTTAGAGTCAGCTGTAAGCTTCTTTTTATACGAGTCGCTACGCGAGACAAGCCGTGGGCAAGAGCTAGTCCTTTATAATTATGGAATACAATCTGAATGAAAAGGCTAGGAAGTTTTCATTGCAATTACTATGCAAAATCATAAACATCTCTGTCATCGACAGTCGCGAAGAAAGACGATCGATAGACGCTATTTTACAAGACGGTACCGATATTGAATCTTATTTAAAGGAACTTTATGTATTTACTTACAGATAAAAGTAACAGCTTCATAGTTTTTTCTGTTAACTAAGTTTGTTTGGAATCATCTTTATTTTTTGTGTCTGGTCTTTGTGGGTTAAGCGTTCCGCAATTTTGCCAATGTCACTTTGCAAGTTAGGCCTTCACACGAAGGAGAATGACCGGTGTTGAGAAAAAAAAGGACAGTGGTTAAAAGATTCATCCAAGCAAAAGAGTGTGTTGGCCTAGTGGGCGATACCCCGACTTCTGATCCGGAGGTCGTGGGTTCGAACCCGGTCGTGCTCCAATGGATTTTTCCACTCTAAAAATTTATGTGCGCATTAACACGTGCTCAAAACGGTGAAAGGAAAACATCGTGAGGAAACCGACATGCCCTAGAACCAAAAATTCGAAGGCATATGCCAACAGTTAGCGTTCCAATAAGCGGCGATGGGCTTGCAACTACTGTTTTGTTTCAATCATCTCGTATAACTTCAAGGAAGGTTCTATCTATCTATATAAAAGGTTGTCAAAGTTTGCGTTAATCAATGTACTGGTTGCCACCGCCACCGCCACCGTTCACGTAACTACGATAGTTTTTTGCGGGTCTTTAGGCAAGCCAAGGGTCAAATCGAGTATTGGGTTTCGTAAGACAGATTTAATACGAAGATGCTGCAATTGATGATAGAAAGAAAATACGTTTTAAAAAATGCACTTTTTCGGCTTTTCTCATTACCAATTGCGTTTAAAAAACCCATTAACAGTTTGTAGGTAATATCTCCCCGACATTATAGTGGAATTATTCCAAGCGCCATTGTTGTCTAGGAGTTGAAACCAATATTCTGTCTTTTCTTTCGATCTTTTTACAAAAGGCCAGGACTACATAAGTGACTTTTAGGTGTTTATAAAAAAAGTTGTGGAATGTAATAAATAAATAAATATCACACCCCAAAGACACATACATAGACTCCTTCCCAAACTAGGATTCGATGTAAAATTCCCTGTATTTATTATAAAATGAACAGTTTAAAGGTAAAATGGCTATACATAATATATATTTGGTTTTCGACCTTTAATTAATTCTTCCTTAGAGATGAACCCATGAAAAGGTGACCTACCAATCAGAACCCCTAAAAAAATACCAAAAACACATAATTGTGAATTCATAAGAGACTACAAATTCCATTATTCAGAAAGGTTTTTAATAAAAACTTTTTAGCATAGTATTAAATGAGTCACATTATTAATATTGATTGGTTTGTTTAAGAAGCCTTATAATAATGTATGATAGATATACCATGGTGATCTATTCCATCATGAGGTAGGCACTTATGCGTGGAAAATGGTCCGTTAGCTGTCCATGTGTGCGTTAGCTCGTTAATCATCATTTCAAGTTGTTTGCACGTGTATGTGTGTTCATATTATTATGTTTGGGGGATAAGAAATTAGTTAGTGGACATTAAAGTTGGGCATAGAAGGAAATATACTTCTTAATCCGTTTGCATGAACGGTGTACCGAAAAGGCATGGACAGTACAAACTTTATGGAAACTACATGATTGATATACTAATTTATATACATTTTTTTTGTAAATACATACTTCTTATAGATAGAAAACACTCAGACCCGAGACAAATATTTGCAAATGCAAACATTTGTCCCGCAACGGGAATCGAACCCGCAACCTTCTGCGTCTCAGGCGGGCATTCGCCCACTGCGACACAGAGGTCGTAATGCAACTAAAGTGGCTTACAAGTTACGGTTACCATAACCTATGGACGCTTGCAACGCCAGAGGTATCACTCGCGCGGCAACTTTCCGTTAAAAATAAACGTTCTAGAAATTCATAAGAAGTCCTAACGGATGGAAAGTCTTATGTGCTTGCAATTTCACTGACAAACTTCAAACTTGAACACAGCAATGGGAGCATTACTGTTTAGGGCCAGATGTATGGCAGAAATATGTATTTCTGCCATACATATGATGGTATTGCTCTTTCCCAAGGAGCTGTACCACCTTTAAAAAATAATTTAGCAAACAATTTAACAAGTTTTTTAAGTAAATAAATTACAAATAACAGATGCAAATAATCAGTTAGCCATGAAACTGCTCATATTTGGTTAGTTTCTAAGAATTCCTAGGCATTGTGAAATTTTAAGAGGTTGATCCCATTAACCATTGTTTGTCTTAAAAGCACCAAGACCGCTTAAGCCCTTCCCAAAAGTTAGCAAGAAGCATTAAGGTCTCGCACGTCGTCGGGACTGACCCGTTATGAAATTTAAATCTAGATCAATAACCACGCTTATATCATTGTCTTCATTAAGGATAATTGGGTTCGCTCCCTTCGGCCGCAACTTTGTTTGCTCGCCTATAACTTGAGACGAATTACTTGGAGGTGCCTATCCAGTAACTATTAATACTCTCGCAGAGATACGAAACTTGTATTGCAATTCCATACAGCATGGCATCGCACAGCTGGCACTCTGAAAGACATCTGCAGATCCATATTGAGTACGCAGGACTACGACTCGTAGGTTACTGTACTTCCTACTGGTACTGTACTGAGCGTACTGTAGGGGTTGTCAGAAACACGTTCAAACATTATATTTATACCCAGCCAATCCACCCCGATGCTTTTACATGTAAAAAAAGTTCAATGATTATTTAATTACCTTTCCTACAAAATACTCTGCTCTCAGATCAAAATATAAAAAAACTTATAACATTTTCTAAGGCAACTACCTTGCCTTAGAAAATGTTATAAGTCTAAAATGTAGGTATTTAAAAAGCTAGCTAGGAGGGATGAAAAATATACTAACTGTTTTATTTTTCTTTTTTCACAAAAAAGTACATAGGGATCATCACGATCATCATCAACAGCCTGTAGAAGTCAACTTCTAGACATTCGTCTTCCCTATAAAAAGTGCTGTCATAAACGGTCTTTTGGATGACGATCCACGAATAAAAAGTGTGAGGTGAGGTGTTTTTTTGTGTACTAACAATAAAAAAACTACCAATATATCTTTCATGAAGTTTGTTGTTTCACTTCTATGCACCTTGAGAAGCATTATTATAATAGGCACATGTAGGTGGATAATGAAGGTCCGAGTTTTGAGGCAAATGTGAGTTTCAGCACTTTCTTATTGATGACTGAGGACGTAAGGGCATTCGGGAAATCACTATAATTACTAGAAAACTAAATTGATTTAAACTACTTTTTACCCGCGACTATAGGAGCTCGTAGTGATTTTTAGTTTCCAACTCGTTGTTTTGTAAAAGGATCATTAAAAAGAATAACTAGCCTTGTTTTCTTGCCTTTTTTTCCTGGCTTGGTCGCGGAGGAACAGGCAGTAGATAAAACCGACGTGATTCTTGTGATTTTAATGAATAAATGAATTTAGACTTTTGGCTTTTTGACTTTTATTAGTCCGTCTTTTAACATTCATCCCCGAAACGGCTATTCCGATTTTAATGCGGCTTAGCAATTGATTTGTGTGTCTTTAGGACCGGATGCGAGACGCACTTAACTGAACCAATTTATTTTTACTTTTTGTTTGAATTTGATAGTTTATTCTGTTGTCTGGACACATCACTATGATTATTAATATTAAAAAAAATGGACAATCTGAACAAAGGCCTCTCCTAGTGACTGCCACGACAAACAGTCAAAAACCTCCATTTAATTACTCTCTGTCACATCGTAATTGGTCATCTAGTCATTTTTAAATAATGTATATGGTTTGTGTAGGGGTAGCCTGCATGAAGATCCAAGACAACGGTTTTGTCTACCGCCGAGAAGACAAAAAATATTTTGTCCCTCTCTTTTGTTTGACAGAAAAGGCGACATAAATAGCTTTTGTCTTCTCTTCCATGGACAAAACGTTGTAATGTTTGCCCATGCTAAGCGGGCTGGCTTCAGTTTTTGGGAGTACTCTGCATTATAGGTATCCTAAAAAAAAACAAATATATAATAGATGGCTTTAATATTTTGTTGAAGTATCTATCGTAGGCGATACCGGGGGTAGATATCTGGTATTCTCAAAGATCTAAGTACTGAGCATGTCCTCGTATCTGAAGAGGTCCATCATGGGGATTACTACTGTATTCCCCATGACGGATACCTTCAGATGAGTGAGCGTGTCTGTTATTTTGTCTTATTTGTATGTACCTACATGCTATATGTTTATGTTTTTTCAGGAAAAAACACATCTTATTAGGAATTTCTCCTATGAAGCCACCGTCACCGATCTGATACTGTTTCGAGTCTATGGTTTATTTATATGGTCGAATTAACCATAGTCTTAAAACAGTATCATAAACTCAGTAATTTTGGAGTAATATTACAAATTGGAGGCATTTTAGTGGAAATTGTAGCGTTTACCGGCATTTAGCGAGTGTTTGCATTTGCAGGCAAACACGATTACCTGAAATTACTTAGGTGAGCCGCGCGTTTTATGTTGACCTGCTCTACGAGTATGCACGGCTATTCCTTCTGAGTAGGTATACATGTATATAACCTGAGTATCCATGTATATAAAATCATTAAAATTTAATTCGATTATGTGACACACTGAATTTTATTTAACGCATAGCCTAAACCCGTAATGACCTTACCAAGAAAGATTTTAAACAGTAGTGTTTAGTTTGTTCCTTTGGGTCCAAAGACTAGTCCAAGGATTTTTACAAAATTCCAGATTATAGAAAAAAACGCTTTGCGATAAGGCCGGCAATTGTATATTACATTAAAAAATAAAGGTTTGTATTGTTGTATATTTTAGTGTTTTTAAATACATTAAAGAGTTTATCTATTCATTGAAAGAACGCTATTTGCATAGATAAAACTAATTTGCGAAGATCTCAACTGGTGATTAATATAAAATATATTTAGATTAATAATTAGGAGGTCTAAAAACGGGAATAACTTAGTTGTAACTAAGTAAATAGCGATTTAATTAATAATCCGTTTATTTAATATTATAATCTAACATTCAACGTGGCATTGCATTGTCGGCATTAGGAACTTCATCGCCGTAGTGATCTGGTTCAGTTGAGCTTGTAAATCATACACACATTAGTTCCGCGGCAGGAATTGAACCCGCAACCTTCTGCGTCTCAGGCGGGCCTTCGCCCACTGCGCCACATAGGTAACGACATATAGAGATAAGATAAAACAATTTATTTACACAAAACATAGGGACTAATTTACATTTTATTATGTGCTAGATGCTGTAAAAGGAGATCGTAAGGACAAATACCTACCTCACGCTCACTTTTCCTTTCTCGCTAAACGCAAATTTGTCAAGGTAAAACTTGGCAGCTGTCACGTGACATATCGGTTTAAAAAACATTTACTCTCAAAAAGACAAAAAAAGTCACTTACATGACTTTATGACTTACATGACTTATATGATGAGAACTATGCTATCTTCAGATTATTATTATATTGTAGGTCGTTCTTAAAGTATAAGCTAGGTTAGTAGGTACCTATGGTAGGTGATAAGGTGTGGTAAGTACCTAGTATCTAGACCAAAAGGTAATTTCCACGGCTAATGTCATTTCAATACAATTCAATCTTTCCGCACAGAAAGTGGTATTTGTCTATCTAAACCAACAGTTTTTAGGTGTTTCATTTGAATATTTTGTACCTGAGTTGAATAATTTTGTTGATAAATGTTTATTTATTAAGATTAAGGTTTATTGAATGGTGAAGATATATCTAAGTCAATGAGTTCAGGATCATAGAAACGTGTTCTAGCACGTCCCACCCCAAATTTGCTTTTACCTAAGCCCATCAAACCCATACTTGGCTTCGTCGAAAAATGCAGGGGTGTTATGTTTGTTCAAAACATCGATTGCTACTCGATCGGTTTCTAATCCCCATTTTCTGGAAGCCATTACGATTTTTCGAGCACCTTACTCCACATTTCCGCGCATATCTCGACAATTCGAAGATCCATTATTTTTTATGGCTTGAATACACGGCGGTTACAAGTATCGACCCCTGCCTACCGAATCTTTTTCAAGGGGTGACAATGAGTGTATTATTTATTTATTATTTCTGATTTTCATTCATAGGTACGTAAGCGGCGATGGACTTGCAAGCTGTCACGTGGAATGCCAACTACTTGCAAAAAAGCGGACATGTGCCAAATGTAATGTTCACACGTGCCTCTGACTACTCACTTCTTGGTGTCCACATCTACTCACTGAGTATGTACACGAGGATGTTCATCATGGAAAAGACAGTCGTGCACGTGTTTTTTTGTGATCATAGTATACTTATTCATTAAAAATCGACGACGATTTCAAGGTATTCCTATTCATTTATTTAATTTCAATGACGTCAAAAATTATGGTCAAGAGGACCCTACACATTATGATTATAGACAATATGACTCAAATATATAAACTTATCATTTTCATGTTATAATGTTTATTTATTTATATATATTTATATATATTTATTTAATTCTTTATTGCAAATAATGTATAAAGGGAGGACTTAATGCTATACAGCATTTTCTACCAGTCATGCTTATGCTGGAAACAAAGGTTAAAATACTAATTACAACAAAAACTAATCTAATCTAAGTCTAATCTTGGTTACAAAATCTTATGAATCTTATTTAAAAGCGGCCTAACTCATTGTTTCTTGCCAAGAACCTTCAAAAGTTTTAGTTCTAAATATTCCTCTTACTATGCCATTCAGGTACTTATACTATTTTATATTAATAAAACTGTATACAATGATTTAATTCAGGTATACAGTTTGTAGCCACCCTAGCGAAGACACGCAGCTTCCACTCAATACATTTTATCGACAACTGTCAGTGAGCCCGCGTGACACTTATGTAAATATTTAAATACGATCCAGTACAAGCTATGAATATTTTAAATTCTAAGTAAACCACTCGGCGATGTAGCTCGGAGGAAATACAATCGAATGAAAGAAAATAGCTGACTATTTCGTATGCAGTAAGGTTTAATTTAAACCGCTAGGGGGCAAGCTACATTCGGTTTTCTACTTCGTATCCTGGGATAGGATTATATGCAATTTCATTGGCCGAAATATATACAAATATGCACAGCGTTTCTATTCTATTCTAGCTAGGCAAAACGAATAATATTTACGGAAAGTTACTAAGAAATGTTAGTAGGTATACAAAATAATAGGGAACCCTAACAATATATACTATACAAAAAGAAGGTTATTTTTGACGTTTTTAAAAACGATCTTCTGTATATTTTTATAGATTCGACAATTAAATAATGTTAAAAAATAATAAAAACTTTTCAACAACATCTTTTTTTGTCCATCAAATGAAATGTCATAAAAAACATACCTACAATATAAAACATCTTAAATATGCAAAAACTTCATTATATATTCCTTATATGCATTCCCATTCCGGTCTCTATTTTATATGCATAAGCGATTTGATAAGTGCTAGGAAATTTAGGATCGATATTTAAGTGACGAGTTATGCTGATTGGATTTTTTCAAGTGTTTTAGAGGGTTTGGTGAATAATGAAGTGCAACTTAGTTTTGTGACTGGAAAATGTTATTCAAATTGCTGATCAAAACAGAATTTATAACCTGCTGTTATTTTGTTTTGTTTATTTACCCGTCGGCTAAAACAATCTTGGAGTATGTACATACCCGTTCTGCTGCGTGAAAAAGGCAAAGAAGAGTTCAACCCAGGTCAATTAGGTTGATTAATGCTGGATATAAGCACATACCTGCCTACTTTTGAATTAAAAAGTTTTTTTTTATCGTTTCGTCTTTAACACCTAGTATACCTTCCTACAGTGTTTTGTTTAATTTTATTGTAAACTAACCATAATGGTAGAACCCGGATAAAAAGTAGCCTGTGTTTTCTAGGTCGCGAACTAAGTTCTACCAATTCTAATCAAATCAGTTGAGCCTTTACGTAAATGAATTAGTGAAAAACATCCAAACATAGGCTATGGATAAATACACGCTCACCTAAATGCTTGTTAAGTCTTCTTTTTTGATACCCAAGTTGTATTTTGCTAGAAAAATACATCTAATTATAATGTGCTCTTTGCTTTGAAATACCCAAGTAGCTGGACATTCACACAAAGACTATAATAATACTTAAAGTATGTTGGATTGAGTCTTGTAGAGCAAAGCTCTCGTGAAATTGCTATTACAATTTCTAAGGAGCTTGTTAACTCGCTGAGTTGTTCGGAAAAAATAAGTAGTAATAATTTACTATAACATATAACTACATTTTTTTGACTACTAATATATATAAACACAGTTACATTGCTGGGTCTATTAAACCTCCCCTAATAAAACTATTTTGAGCTACTCTATCCACAAACGTTCCGTAAAATCTTTTTAAATAAAAAAATAAGAGCGCTCACCACGGTTTTTATTGCCATCGAAACGATGAAAAACAATTAATAATCAGCCGTATTTACGACGTATACGTATTACCGTTTTTTAAATATTTTCAACCGTTACAGTTTCAATTCTATTCCCCGGTATAAATCATGGGTATACTTGGTAATATTGATCGTATAAATTTCTCGAAAGCCAAATGAATAAAAGCCAAAGTTAAACTAAATTCTAATTAATCTGCTTCCATTGATTCGGAGCTCTTAAAATACAGTATCAAAAATCCGTGTTCGCTTATCAAAGCGTTTGTAACAAAGCCATACTCAACCGAGTGTCAGAGAGAGAGCTATAACAAAAGAATAAAAACAGGAAGGCATAAGAGGTCCTCAGTATAAGATCACTCTTAGATTGTGTGAATGGACTGGGCGGGACAGTTGAGGATCTGCGTGATCAATTGATACCCTCAGATAATGCTTGGTGAGAAATTTTCAATTCTGAACAACACTTCGTTGTGAAAATTGGCAAAAATGATAGCGTGTTGAATGTTGCAAAGTATTACACGGATTATGCACATCTCATCTTTGTTTGAGAGTACCCAAACAAAGACTTTAAGATACCCATTTCCGAAGATATACGAAGATATGCGCCTCAACAACCTTCGTATATCTTCGGAAATGAGAAACTGGGACATCAGAAATTCTGTGCACTTCCAAATTGTGTTGGTACGGTGTAAGAGCACTACAATTGTATGTGTATAAACGCGATAACAATAATAATTATGGTATAAACAAAAAACAAACACGCTCAGGACTGTCTTCCCCATGGTGGACATCCTCAGATACATACTCAGTGAGTAGATCTTTGAGGATACCAACTAGGGGGTAGTCAGAGGCACGTCCAAACATTACATTTGGCACATGCCTGCACATAGCACATGATATCGCCCACTAGGCCACCACGGCTTTTACAAACGTCCTGTTTAAATTAATGGATTTGCCATTTAATTGAATTTTATTGTTAGAATTTTTACCGAAAAATACTTATATAAACAAAATCTGGCCACTATGATGAATTTTCAGCATATCTCTCTAGCACCTACGTCACAGGGTGTTCCATTTTCCTTCAGCCGTCATCCGAACCGCACAGTCATTGCATCGCAATAACCAATTGTGAGCGTATTACGTGTCCTATCACAAAGCCCCGAGCTCTTTCCACAACATCCTTTAGATACTGGAAGAGATAAATACCATATAAGTATGCGGTGAACCTGCTACCTAAATACTATGCTAAAGTATTTATTAATTATATAATACACAAATAATATATTAAGATAAATACACATAAAAACTTACTTATACATATAAAACACACATAATATTGAAGTGGGTTTTTTGAGTACTAAACAAATCGCATCCTAATCTCATTCGCGGTTTTCTCGAATGAGATTTACCAATCGAAACATCTATTCTTAGAGTCGCGAGATCAAATTCTGAAAAATCTTTGGATTTTGTATTTTACAATGTTATAATCGATGGTTTGATCTTCTGTCAAATTTGTTTGTGTCTTTACATATAAAAACAAATTTGTCGATCAACGACTATTAATTTTATGAAATAATCGAAGACAGAAGATTAAAGTATTAGCTCGCCTCGTACATTTAAAACTGAACTCGCTAGTTTTGTTAAAGAACATTGGCCTATATAACTTATAACATTGTATAATTCTAGTATCCAAGTAACTTGTATATTGTATATATTGTTTAATTTCTATCTGTTTTCTATCTATCTTTTCTTTCTACCATAATTGTGCAAACCTTATTACCTACAGACCGAACGCAACTCCTATTAAATCTATTTTTTATAAATTGTTACGTTAACTAAGTATTCTCATGTAAGTGACTGTGTCTTTTTTGAGAATAAATATCTTTAAACCTAAACCTAAAGTACTATTAACATGGTTGCCATGCTATCTGGGCCCAATTTCACCAATTAATGTATTAACTTACTACGGTCTTAAATTACGGAATCAATCTTTTAATCATCATCAAACTACAATCATTTTGAGTTTAGACCATCGTATCCAGCGGATCTAAGTCCATGTACAGATTTTTTATTACTTTGACTGTGATGCGACAAAGTCGTTTTTGCGCAAACATATCGGCGACAATGGAAACGGGGCTTTTGTATTTTTTAGTTTGATTGATGATTTTAATTTCCTATTTGGATCGTTGGTTCTGTGGATAAAATCGAGTGACGAGCTAAAACGTCAGTTGTTTACTCATACATTTATATGTTACATTCTATTCTTCTACGATAACTTGGTCCTGAATTATATATTTTGATTTTGGCAGACCAGCTCCGAGAGGCGTTGATCCAACACGACATTCAGCTATCCCTATGTAAGTTGTTAGCTTACCGTCTTATTTTTTCAAGTCCATATTGTGAGATAATTCACAGATAACTGCAGAAATATTATGCAGCTAAACGCTCCCATACACCAAAAGGGATACGCGGATGTGACAGAGCCGATTTAAATATGGCGGCGGCGTCATCCCGCCAGTGATGCTGCGGTCGTCCATTTATCACTCTGGTAAGCCTCCGTCGATATTATGATCAATGCCATTCGCCCGCCCAGAGGCGTTCATAACGTTTACACATGGCAACTATTCTGAAACAAAGTCTATTGCCATCTAGGCTATGTGCGGGCAAATTGTGACATTGATCAGTGGATCCTCGATCCTACTTCTGTTTTTCATTAGCGTGATGTGTTTGAAAATGACGATGGTTGAATCATTTGCGTATTTATTTTGAATAAAATACGTGCATGGTTTAAAATCAGCGAAAATGGTGGCTATTCACGAGATTTCAAGATTATCTTCAACCTTATAAGCTTACCACTACTAATTAATTTTGTGATGCCTTTATATTTATTAGAATATTTTCACGTTCATGTCTAGTTGGACGTATTTTTTCTGTTGTACATTGTTCTAGCAATTAATCATATTCTCTATACTATTCGCATTTCAAAGTGGGATAGGTGTTTCATTCTAATAATTGAATATATTCTAAACATTCTTGGCATCCCAGCGTCTCGTTGGACAAAAACTTTCGTAATCGATATCAAGGGTAATATCTTACGTTAGATATGTAATCAGTCCGAAGGCGGATCGCCCGCCTTGCACACTTTGTATTCTCAGTCGCCACCTGGGGGTAGTGGCTTTTTAAAAAATACCTTTACGTCTCACTTCGGGGAGTATCGGTATATTTTGCAACCATACATAAAGTCAATGTTAGTCCTTTAGCTGTTTAACATAGAAATCGAGTTTTAGATACATAATAAATATAAAAAAAAACAAACACGCTCACGACTGTATTCCTCATGATCGACTTCCTCAGATACATAGTGAGTAGAACTTGAGGATACGAAGAAGGGGGTAGTAAGAGGCACGCCCAAACATTACATTTGGCACATTTCCGCGTTTTGGTAGTTAGCATTCCACATGACAGGTTGCAAGTCCATCGCCGCTTATTAGAACACTAACTGTTGGCACATACCTTCGAATTTTTGGTTCTAGGGAATACCGGTTTCCTCACGATGTTTTCTTTCACCGTGTTAATGTGCACATACATTTTTCGAGTGGAAAAATCGATTGATGCACGACCAGGTTCGAACCCACGAACTACAGGTCAGAAGTCGGGGTAGGTACCACCCATTAGGCTCTAATTAAATAATTATAATTTAATTTATCGACTGAGCCAAATAAAGCAAACCAAAATCTACTTCAATCCGGCGTATGTAGTATGTACCTAGGACTAAGTAAAGTATTATAAAGTTCAGAGAGTGATTTTTACTGACATGAATATGTTTACACACCACCCTACCTCTAATTTACACTTGGACACTCATACGCAAGCACACATTCGACATAGATAGCGTACACAAATCCTTTGTTATTATAGTTAATAGTATCTAGAGTCAAAATAATGTATTCATATAAAATTTAGAACTTAGTTTTGAAGAAATATTGTCACGGAAGAGCGAGATCTCCTACCACTGGTATCTACATACTTAAAAGGGGATCTCAAACTCACATATTTATACGTAGATTAAGTTACTGAAATAAACATTTGTATTGTATTGTTTAACTTAATATATTTTTTTCACAGAAACGATACGTTTTTTTTCGAATATATTTAAAACATACAGATATTAAATATAAAAATGATTTATTGTTTTTTTGATGAATATAAGTACCAAATAAAAAAAACAATGAAACTCTTAAATTAAATTGATAAAATCAAAGTAGAAACTTTGCTTGTAAGGAACATATTTTTGTAACAAGCTTATTTTATTTCACTTTGAGTTTGATTAATAATGAACTGTAACGCGAGATTTCAGCTGCCGAAGCCGAGTCATCGTCGAGTCGTACTGTGAAGACGGCTTACTTAAGGCCCGTTTACACTGCACTCCTACACAAAGTCTCAGCTAACAACTGCGTCAGTAAGGGCCCAGTCAAACTAACGCGGTGACGGTGGCGATTATAGCGGAAGTTAAAAAATTACCTAGTGAACATGTATAAATAAAGTAACTAGCTATTTATTATAACTTAGCGTTTTCTGCATCATACCTTAAAGTTACTTTTTGATAGTATATTCTTTAAGTAGAATTATAGTAGATTACAAGTTTTACCGTCGAAGAACCACAGAAATGAGGGGACTCTTTTAATACAGGTTTACTTAAACTTCACTAAAGAAATTCCAATCCATTTATGTTACGTAACTTGCAATTTTGAATAAAATATTTTGTATTTTTTATTACAATTTTTTTAAATGCTTGTCAAAGTTTTCGTGAATATATTAGAACCGCCACCGCCACGGCCACCGCGTCAGTTTGCCCAGGCCCTAAGAGACTGGTAAAAAAAAAAAAAAAATAGATTGCCGGAAAAAAAATGAGTAGATATACTTTACATTCCGTACATAACAAAGGCTCTAAAAAATAATTAACATAACTAAAAGTATAATGAACTAGCATTATAATTGTCCTTGTTATAATTTTAGGTTATTATTACGTCAGCAGGAGGAAAGTAAAGTACCTGGTACATAACGTAATTTATCCTATAATGGTTAAATAATGTTCCTGTAAAGGAATACTTCCTTTTCCTACCTGTATACGCCACAGTACACAACCGCTCGCAACAGTATACCGAGTTCTTTCAGCGAAGGGTTCGCAATCCACAATGATTCAACAGTTTCTATTCAAAACTTTATTCGAAGATTACTTCGTTGTATAAATGTAATAAGCTTTGCAGTGACGAGATTAGACCCCGAATTTCACTCAGACATTAATGACATTTTCAGTGGGAAGGGGGTGGGAGTCGTTGTTTATGCTGAGACAATGATATTGAAAGTCATTTTGTTGAGGAAAAACTGAGCAGTGATTTAAGCAAGAATGTTGGCGGTGGCTCTTAAGAGTCTCTTAAAGGTGCTATCTAATTTTGGGTGTTAAGCGAGCAGTGAATAGTTCTAAATCTTTAAAACTATGCTTAATCTCGCCTTTGTAAATGCCTCACATACATTTTGTTGTGTTTAATATTTGTCTCGGAACGAAAAAATATATATAAACAAGTAGTATATCAGTCATGTTGTTCTCATAACACAAGCTCTGCTTACTTTGAAGTAAGATGCTGCAGTGTGAAAATGACCAGCATTTTTTTATTAAGTATGTATTGTTGGTCTAACTGACAATGCTATGACCTTTACTCAATATTCGATACATATATGGTGTTTATGGGTAGGAATCTCACATGAACCTGTCACAGATAATAAATAGGCCGAGGTTTTGCGTAATCAAACCAGTTATACATATTAAGTAAAATAAAGTATCTCAAATTAACTTTGTATTAGGGTATAGCAATATGGCGGCAAACCGAGGTTTTATTTATATTTATAATGTCCATGTAGGTATAACGTAGGTACCTACTTTAGAAGATGGGTCTACGTAGGTATTTTCGGCCGTGTCTGTATCATTATGCCTAAGTTGATTATTTTGTTATTAATGTTATTGTAGTAAATCGACATATAATTATTCATATCAATTTAGATTAAGTAATTTTATGAATTAAAAAGTTAAATTTAAGTAACTTTTTAATTCATAAAATGAAAAACAAACAAACAAGCTCACATACTCAGTGAGTAGATTTTTGAGGATACCAAGTAGGGGATAGTCAGAGGCAAGTTCAAACATTATATTTGGTGCATGCCCGCGTTTTGCAAGTTAACATTCCACGTGACAGGATTCAAGCCCATCGCCGCTTAATTGGAACACTAACTGTTGGCACTTCGAATTTTTGGTTCTAGGGCATGCCGGCATTTCCTCACCGTTTTGACCACGTGATAATGCGCACATAAATTTTCCAAGTGGAAAAATCCATTGGTGCACGTCCGGGTTCGAACCCACGACCCCCGGATCAGAAGTCGGGGTATCGCCCACTAGGCATGTCATAAAATGACATGCCGAAAATACCTACCTAGACCCATCTCCTAAAGTACCTACGTTATACCGAAATGGACATTATAATTATCAATTAACTTCTATCAATTAGAAAACTCTCCAGATCAAGTAAGAAAAGGCAAAGATTGAAGGAAGAATCGCCCAAGGAACAGCTGAAAAAAGCCCCCAACCAGGTCGCGGAGGCGAAGCGAGTAGGCATTCGTAACGATACCTCCATGAGGGACGACCGAATCAAACGAGTCCATCGATCTCTCACCCCGGTGATTCTGGATACAGGCAGCAGGGTTTAGGGACCAACATTTTTTGACTTTCTTCACGAGCCGGATATAATGTAGTTACTTGCAAAAACCAGGAGAGCCTGAGGTGACTTGAAAGAGATCACCCAAGATCATGCCGTAGAGTAGACTGTGGCGAAACTATCGGTTATTCCTGAGGGCGAGCTGCCCAAGCCCACGGTTGCGGTCATTTTGTTCCCAGTATCGAGGCGGCAACAATGGAGAAGGCTGTCAAGTTACTGGCGACACAAAATGAGGGGCTTAACACCTAGCTCTGGAAGGTCCTGCATAATAAGTCTGAGCAGAATGGGTATCTACCTTTTCTCTGGACGCCCCTTGAGGGGAGAAGAAAGAAAGTGGCGATCATAATAGGCCTGTGACGGCCGCAGTGATACTAAAGCTACAACAATAATATAATAATAATAGGTACCATGAAACAATCTGTGCCATAAAATAATAAAATTTTCATGCATTTTTGCACAATATATTTCGTAATTTTGAACTTAAAATTTGAGAGGCCACATATTTGACAATACTCAAAAAGGGTCAATAAAAGAGTGTAGTGATAAAAAACAACCAATTTATTAACCACACTATATGGAACCTAAATGATTGAAGAAATTAAATATCTCGAAGGAATAAAAATAAAATAAAAGATGATGAAAATTGTACATGAAACCAAAGTTAGAAGTAATTACCATTTTTTGTGAAATTTAAAGTAATAAAAGAGAGATTGCGACGATATATCGAAACTCATTCGGCGTGCATCGGCTGTATGAAATTTACATGGAATAACGTGCTTGTAATAAAGAATGATGAATTGGACCCGCATTGGTAATTATGGATGAGGTCGCATTCACACTGAAAGCTTTCATCATTACAACCCGTATTCACCAACTTTTCGGTAATATATCTGACGGTCTTCTGTCGTGATCGTTTGTCTGTATATCTCTGTCTGTGATGAACACAGAAAGTTTTATAATAAAAAAAACTCCATTTATTAATTCAGACAACAATTTAGGTCCATTTTTTGTTAGTGAGCTGTCTTAAGATCTATGTTAATATAAAAGGAAAGCAAATGAAAAAATAAGGTTTAAAGACCTTTAATCGTGTCCTGATCAAGCTGTCTCAGGCGAGACTTTCTACTTAATCAGGACCCAAATAAAGGCCTTCATTACTGGCAAGTCATAGGGATCTGGAATGACCTGCAGGATTCTTTTGGAATTTCACTTTGGCTTTCACACTTTAGAAGTCGAAAGCCTAAAAAACAAAACAGAAAGCCCAGATTTCAAAGCTATATAGGGGGTCTAGACAAATACCACTATCTGTTGGCGTTAACGCCTGCAGAAATATGAAAAATTGAATTTTATGGGAATGACATTAACAGTGGAAATGTCACGTGAAAGGAAAGAAAGGAAAAGTAAGCGTGAGGTATTTGTCAGACCCTGGTGTAGTTTAGTTTTTTTGGTCCAGAAAAACAGGCATATGGCTCACCTGATGGAAAGCGTTATTACACAGTTGCAGAAATTGATATGTGTAGTACGAAGTCGATGGGCTGACAGTCGCGTCGCCGACAACCGGCTTTCTATGTAAATGTAGCCAACAGTGAACGGGCGCATATTCGATAATTTTATTATGTCTGTAGTTTTCGCTTCTGAGTAAAATAACGGCATTGGATATTTATTTGTCATTGAATTATCATAACGATTATACATAACATATAAAAACTTTGATACCGACAAAAAATCGCAAAATACCAAATACTTTACTAAATATGAAACGCGACGACCTGAGGATGATGGTGGGCATCATCTCGGGACACTGTGACCTAAACCACCATCTCCTTAAGACTGGAAGACTGGGGCCACAGAAAGTGGACTCTGTCGAGGTTGTCTCCAGGCTGAATAGACTGGAGCATGTGGTGATAACTGCACCGCCTCACAAGAGGTCAGGTCAAGACGGGACTGCAAGAACTCATCAACACATGCTCTCCAGAACAATGCTGTCATCAACCCAGAGTCCTTCTCCGCTACTTCAAGGAGTTGGGCTAGTTGGGGTCAGGTTAAAAGGGGGATAATGCACAATACACCCCAATATTTGACGTCAGTGCAGACCTCAGTTCCCCCACTTAGAATTAGAATAAGAATTAGAATCATTACGATTAAGGTATACGGTACAAGCAATGGTCAGTGACCAGTCGTCGTACTTTAGAACATTTATTAATGACAAGCTTCTACCCGCGGCTTCGCCCGTGTGTTATGTTGATAAACCACTAACTTTTGAGTGTATCATACCAGGGAATATTGGTTTTCCTTACCAATTTCAGAACTTTATTGCACACCTAGAAGTAGTATTGAAAAAATAAATACATGTTTTATTATTTACTTTAAAGTTTATTTGTACCGAGTTCTGAGCTAATCTAACCAAGGACTAAAAAAATCCATAGGAACTTTACTACCTGTTTAAATCCTTTAGGAGTTGATTTTCGAAAATTATCTACATTCCAAATTTAATCGAAACCGGTTTAGTAGCTACGGAGATACGTGGTAACAAACATTCACACACACAGACTTTCGCATTTATTATATTAGTAGGATGACTCCCTAACTTTATCGCCTCGGTAAAACGTCCTTTTCTGCCACTAAACAAAAGGTGCCTAAATAAATAAATTCCAACGCTCAAACCTTTCATCAACTAAACTACAAGAGTAGAAACATTATAAATCTTTTCTAGAAACCTCATATCATGGGACTAATAGTTTTTTGTGTGGTAATTGGATTTCTGCGCTGATTTACCGAGGCCGTTTGACGCATGGATATTTGTCACGATACAATTTCGCACACACGAAGAAAAGCTCACAAATAATATGGTTTTCGCGGATTTTCTTAACATTTGCCGGTAGAGCCGTGTTGGCCTGGGCGGTACCCCTACTTCCGAAACGGAGATGATGGTGGGTTTGAATCTGGTCGTCCACCAATGGATTATTCCATCGAAAAATGTGTGCGCATTAACCCGTGGTCGAAACGATGAAGGAAAACATCATGAGGAAACCGACATCTAGGACCAAAAGCTTGAAGGCATGTGTTACCAGTTAGTGTTCCAATAATCAGCGATGGGCTTGCAACCTGCCACATGAAATGTTTGGACGTGCCCTATCCCATGCTTAGTATCCTTAAGGAGGAGGAGATGTGAGAAGTACCCCCCCCCCCCCATGTACTCATCTGAGAATGTTCCTCATGGGGAAAACAGTCTCGAGCGTGTTTTTGTTTTTTTTTCTAATCGTTTTTCTTTTAAATTTCTTATAGCGTGGCTAAATACCGAATACGAATACCCATTCAAATGGTGACCTGGAAAAATGTTGCACAAGAACCACAAATAAATGTACACACAAAAACAGAACTTAAGGTTAGTAAACCTGTCGTCAAATCTCATGTCAACTTATATATGACAGTTTGACGAAATTATCACAAAAATAAATTTAGATATTAAATTTAACCAGTGATCAACGTAATATTGCGTAAACATACCTTAACAAAACTAACTTAAACGTGTATAGAAATGAATGTAAAACGATAACTGTTTTATAGAAACCATTTGACATACCAATTTCAGAAGCAGTTTGCCAAAAATTAGACATTTAACTTCAATTTCGTTGGCTCCGACGTGGAAAACTCGTTAGAAAGGGTTATCCCGATGCATGTTTTAAAATAACCGGTTTCCGTGCTAATTCTTAATTTACTGGTTGGATGGTCCCATAACTCGATTGAAGCGATATACCTCGGCTAAAACTGGACGGTATGTTGCTTACAATGACAAGGAGCTTGTTAGCTTACTTTTTAATCTTGTCTCGTAAACAGTATAAGCATCTAGTATGTAACCGAATAGTCTACTAATAGGACATGGGGTATCTTATCACAGATCTTATGTTATTTTTATATTAAGCAAATAAAGCCATGAGCAAAACATGCAAATTACATTTAAATTTAAGAGTTAGATATCCCCAGCCAACCCTCATAATTCCCACGGTGAAGGAATCTGGAACATTTCCGGAGGTTAAAATTTTTGCATTTCTGATTGTTTCTTCTCCAATTATTTAAGTGCATTTACAAGCGCAGAACAGTGCTTAATATATATTGCTTCTCTGTTTCTCTTGTGGTTTGACCAGTGACCAATTACGTGTTTAAAAAACTGATGTGAGACTAACAATTTCTGTAGGGATATTTTTTATGTCAAATAAACTTTTATCTTATCTTATCTTGTGTGGTGAAAGAACAATAGAGCTCCCCGCCAAGAAACTGTAAATGTATATTTCTATTTTATTGTTGATCAAGCGAAGCGAACGATTATCTCTGAGTCTACTTTGATATGTATACCTAAGCTAAATATAAAATACATTCTACCCATAACTAAGACCAATAATTTGCAATAACTTTCTGTTGCCTGCACTTAATCTTAGATAATTTGATAAAATAACAAACTCGGGACAAATATTTGTATGATCTGCAAATATTTGTCTCGGATCTGGGTATTTTCTACATATAATAAAGAAATGTCTCTTAACACAGATGTCTCACACTTAAAAGAGTACCTCAACCCACATTTGTTATAGAACTGACTCAACCTGACCTAACTTTTTTTTTTTCGTTAGTTTAACGATATCAGCCGAACCGTTTATCAAATGCTAACTATACGAATAACATTTTAAAGTTGCAATATGAGCTTATTGACTAGGGGGTATTTAATCTGTAGATTCGCGAGATCTCAGTGGCGAACTACCTACAAACAAAATTAATGTCACAATATTGCGGTAATCTCAGCGTAGATCCGTCTACCTTCTGTTAAAAATGATTAACATTGAAATGAATAATCGAATGGTATACTAATTACATTACAGCGAAAGAGTTTAATGAAAACGAAGCGAAGTTAATAGTGCAACTTCCTGAAGATAGTCATCTTTAATATCATGAGTGGGTGAAAAGTATTCTAGTGGTAAATTCACGGAAGCCGCGCCCGTTGAAGGGTTAAAGTGGATGATGGAATTCTCTATTGATTATTATTTAAATATTTGACTTTTCACTGCGTACGGAGAAGCAACATAGATAGATAGAGGTAGAAGATACTTTATTACACACCAAATAACACATCATTTTAGTTAAGTAATAATAATAATAATGCTGGACATATTAACACAGCATCATCTAGCCCCAAAGTAAGTAGAGCTTGTGTTATGGGAACTAAATGACTGATATATTACTTATATACATATTAGTTTTGTAAATATATACATATTATACATAGAAAACACCTAGATCCCGAGACAAATATTTTCATATACAAACATTTGTCCCGCGGCGGGAATCGAACCCGCAACCTTCTGCGTCTCAGGCGAGCCTTCGCCCACTGCGCCACCGAGGTTATAGTACTACAAACTTTGACAATGTTGTACTATGGGCGGTCTTATCGCTAAGCGATCACTACCAGACAACCTTTAATAGAACGTACCTACATAGGAACCGACAACCTTTAATAGAACATAAGTAGGTACTTAAAAACAGGTTAAAATGATGCAGTGGCGGTGGCGTTGGCGGTGGCGATCGCGATCATGCCCGTGAACTTTGACAACCATCTGATAACCGCTTCGTTCGCTACTGCCACCTTCAAGATTCGTCACCTACCCTCAGCATCGAATTAAAAACTTACTATATAATTCTTATAGTACCAAAACGCCAGTCTAAATCTGAAATAGAACATTCACATGAAACCCTACTAAACTAAATGGAAAACAATACCCATTAAACCTTAGAACCAGGACCAAACAATAAGTCAATAACACATCCCCCGGGTTTCGGACCGGAACCATCCCACCCCTATAACTTGCTATTTGTTACGTCATAAAATAAATATAACCTCGTAGATACGAAGTGGCGACACTTCATTTCATTTAATTATAGTTACATTTTTGTTTAAGATTATCCTGCTGTACTAATGTGTTTATGCATGCATTCATTGTAAAATTGTTGGTAAAAAAAATACATGCACTGAATGCTGAGTATGCGGATCCGTGAAGAAGAAAATGGGTATAGTGGAAGGCAAATGCAAATATTATATTTGGCATTTTATTTTTTTATAATTCCATTTAGTTTCAACTGAATGAGTATTTATAACGCAGTTAAAATGAGAGCTTGTTGAGGTACAGATGTTTGAAAGTCAATATTATGGTTCTTCTACTCGTACCATGATTCATTTCACTTCGCGTTGAGGAAAACGTCAAGGGAACGAAAACATAAAATTTTCAAGGGAGTTTCGTTTCTATGCTAGTGTTATTATTCCATGGTAACGTCAAATCTTAGTTAATAATTCCAGAAACATCTTTAAACAGGATGTGGTGGGATCTTCCGAAAGGGTTGGTGGTTAATATTTTGGATTAGATTATTATAGTTTGTTGCGTAGAATCCTCTTGGTACCTTTGGCTAGATATTTTTATTATTTTCCTGAAATAAAGTGTAAATCTATTTAACAAATAAAATATATACATGAACTATCTACAAAAATTAAAGTACCTACCTACATAGTCTACCTACACAGGATTCATCTCAAGACTACCCACTTGTTAAAACAACTTAAAAAAAACTAACTAACTAACTTCTTACTTCTTCTTTTGTAAGAAAAACAAGAAATGTATTGAATATTGAGTATAAATTATCGCAGTAAAAAGTACCTAACTTTTATCAAAAGTGCAAAATTAAAAACCATTGGCGTACTGCTGACACGCAACTTTGAAATGGAAAAGTTAAATTGATATCAAAACACACTACGGAAAGGTTTTAATAAAGATTGCTAGCTCATCTAACTTCAAATTGATATCAAAAGTTGTACAAAAATAATTAACCAGTGTGAACTGGAATATAACTAGTAGATAGATAAAATCTTTGTGTGCAGAACAACATTATACGGTACAACATGAACTGAGATCTCGAAATGTTTGTATGGTAATCTTCATGAAATATTAACTATGTTATAGATATAATATTGATACAATACAAATAATATTGAACATTCGCGGGGTTTATAGCAATAAAAAAGATATCAATTCATTATACATAAATTATATGATTATTGATGTTCGGCCATTCAAATTACTGTCTCCATTCAAAGGTTGTCTGGAAGAGATCGCTTCTAATCGATAAGATCGTTCATTGTACTTTAGTAAAAATAAGATTTTGTTTGTTGTTATTTGTTTATAATGTAAAATAAAATATATTCATCCATTCATTTATCATCTTATAAATCATTTCTCAGTTTTTGAAATGTGATATATTTAGCATGAGTTTATCTTCTCAGCGGTAGACAAAACCATTGTCTTGGCTCTTCAATGTCAGGTTCTACAAGATTACTTTGATAGCAAATTTTAGATATTAGCCCTTTTGTCTTTTTTTAAGCTTATATGTTGAACAATATATTTTTCCTCATGTTTGGGTTCGGTTGGGACTAATGCATAGCAATGGATGGTAATTATTAGAAAGAAAAGTGGTTTAACAGGATATAGTAATGATATTGAAGGTTTATTTACAAAATACTTCCCTACTTTGGCAATCATAATATTAAGCGTTCGATGCGTGGCAACACCGCGAACCCCCATTACTCTCTGGGGTCGACAGAGACCCCTGACCCTCGACTTGCCTTAGCCGGCCGGTCTCGGGTGCTCCAAGGATGGAAGTGATAAAGATATAAAGCACGCGAGTAGCGTTTAATGAAATTGCAGCACACCTCTCGACATCCTTTAGCCGTCCACACCAACGTTGCCGCCTCTACGCTGCCTATCATTGACGGCCCGTTTAGTGGACGGCAAGTCGTCACCTGCCTATGATCTGAATTTAAGTCAAAATTGGCAGGTGTCCTTTCATCCAAAATAGCCCAGCAACTATCCCATAAGCATACTCCTGCAATAGCCCAGTTTATCTATTTTCAATAGTTACAGCAGTCGCCATCCACAAAATAACGTTTTTATATGTATTTTACAAAAAGGCCTCTTAGACCTAGCTTCGGCTCCACTAATGCCTGTAATGTCTCCAGGCATATCCCTGAGATTTTAAATAAATAAATATAAATAATAAAAGCCCAACAGAACATACGTAGTCCTGAATCCACACTAGGAATCCCTTGTCGTGGGTAATGAGAGCCTCAACACCTAGATCTGGAACAAATATCATCCAACCGCAGTGGTATTCGAACTTTGAATCATAGCTGGCTACTGGCCGCAGCGACACCGAGGTCGTCATACCTAAAGCCTCTTCTTATGACGCCTTGATTAAAAAAGAAGCGGTATTTGTTTATATCACGCCATGTTTTTTTTATACTACTAAAGAGGCAAACTAACTATCAGCCCACCTGGTGGTAAGCGGTTACCGTAGCATATGGACGTTTGCAATACCAGAGGTATCACTCACGCCTTTCCTTCCTGAGATATCAAGATGAAAGTAAATTAGTTCGTATGTACTCATAACTTGGTACAAACTTCTCTTTATTACAGTTATTGGTCATCCAGAGCTTGAACAAATAAATAAATAAATAAATAAATAATGCTGGACATTTTTCACACAGCATCATCTAGCCCCAAAGTAAGCAGAGCTTGTATTATGGGAACTACATGACTGATATACTACTTGTATACTTTTTTTTTTTTTGTAAATACATACATATTATACATAGAAAACACCCAGATCCCGAGACAAATATTTGCAGATGCAAACATTTGTCCCGCGGCGGGAATCGAACCCGCAACCAAAATATTAACGTACCTAATATAAATACCTATGTCTCGCTAGAAAAGGTGTTAAAAAAAACGGTTTTAGTTAATGTCACGCGATGCACTCATAACATGGTACAAACTTCACTTTATAACAGTTATTGAAAACTGAATTACTCACCCATCGCATAGTCGAGCAGCGTAGCTCCATGCAAGTAATTTTAAGGCGATCAAACATTAAGTTCGTCAAGTTCCGTACAGCTCAAGTTGTGATTGCGTCCCCCACAACTTTGCGCTCTCGATACCTTTTGTGTACGCTGCCTTTGTTTGGGCACCACTGGTTTACCTTACACTCGCTCTGCAATGTTCATCGCCGTTTTAATGAAATTGAATAATAAGTGCTCGTCTTTTCTATACGCTGATAGGCTGGACCTGGCGTTGATTCTCGTGCTTTAAATAACTTAATGTTTCTCATTTTTTTTTAATTTTACATTTATTCATACAACTATGTACAAGTAGGTATATACAAAAAATACAGATGAAACAGCTAGCTATCTAAAGATCGTTGCAAACGATCTATAGATAGCTCAACTGATCCAGATCACTACCAGGCGGAAGCGTTCCCAAAATACTGGCCGCATTGCCACGCTGAATGGCAATGCTAATGTTTCTCATTGTTCAGTTGATTTCATATTTAACCGTCACTCGTCATGTATCTTTTTCTCACTGAGTTAGATTAGTAAATTATCTTTTCTATTGCTTTTGGCAGGAAAAATGCATGTCCCATCGACTAGTGTTCCAATACGCGGCGATGGGCTTGCAACCTGTCCCGCGGAATCCTAAACGCGGGAAGGTGACAAATGTCTAGAGGTGCCTTTGATTACCCCTTTGGTAATCATTGTATCCTCAAAGATCTACTCACTTAATGTAGCTGAGGACTACATGAGGAATTCAGTCGTGAGTTTGATTTTTTGTTTTCTTGTTTATGTTTAAGAACACATACATTATTCTTAAGGATTCGAACTAACGAATTCGGTATTGCAACAATGCTTGATGCAAAAGGAAATATCTACTAAACATTGACACCCATGCATGAGGACTCGGCTCCAACACCAGATAAACGGATCTGATAACAAAATGCGCCCTTATAGGCAAAAGCGATAATCTGCCATCTCAGACTTGTACTAGGGCAGTGTTTTCAGGACCAAAGACAAAAAGGCCGGTAAATTTTGGTGAACGACTTTGTTGAATTTTTAGGTATTTATGCACATTTTAGAGTCGTTGTGACTTTACTCTTTAACAGGAAACATTACATACTCGGTATTGCTTGAGGATTCCGTCTAAATACATGGGAATACATTTTTAGTTTTATATTTTTTTTTAAATCAACTCTGCTAAATTATATAACACCCATCTATCGAATAAATATTGACGGAAAGTTTTTAATATGGTTGACATTTGGATTTGGAAAAGCAGCGAAAATTGTTTGGGGGTAGACCCCAAATCCGTCTTAGTCACAACTACGCGTATTTTCGCAAGGAGTATCTTTTTCTTAAATATCAAAATCTCCTTAAAATTTTAAGAAAATTCAGCTTCTTTTCTCTCCTTGTGCACCGGGTTATTTTCTTCAACTGGCCTAAAGCTATGTCTAAGGTAAAAATAACACTTGGTAGAAAGATAAGCAGGCATCCAAGGACTCTTACAGTTCGTTGGACTTGTATCTTTTTAATTTGAACTAACTTAGATGCGATCAAAACACCCACTTATCATATTTCCATATAATATCCTAAAAAAATAAAAATGATGTTTGTAAATATATCAACAAACTAGTCACAATTGCATCAATTCTGTTCCCATTTATCGACCAAGATGATGAAAATCTCCGGCTTTTAAGTTCCTAAATAGGACTAAAATGCTGCCATGCCTAGCCAGACACCTTCGCGATGCTAACGAAGTTCTTCTAATCCCTCCATCGCCCTCTCTGTGTAATCTAGTTATTGCCTTGCATCGCGCGTCTTACGAGTTTCCTTTCCGTAATGATATCTGATAGGTACATGGATGTGTCATGGATGTAGGCGATACTAAATGTCGTTCTTATTTGCAGAAATCATCAATTTAGAATCTTCCGCTATTTCAAGGAGTTGGGTAAAGAGATAATGCACAATCCACCCCAATTCGGGACGTCAGTGCAGACCTTAGTCCCCCCCACTTAGAATTAGAACTAGAAATAGATATATATGATACATGTTGCACTGTGTCATGGATGTACCTAGTCCATACAAAATCGTACTTATTTTTAGAGCATGCAAATATTTGTTCGCTGCGGGAGTCGAACCCGCAATCAGTCTGTCAGATCAGTCTGAACGTCCCATTTAAGTTTTGGGAGTAGTTAGTCTTATAGCAACCTGTTTTATTTTATACATTTCATACAGTGTTCATAGTAATCATTTCCAAAACAAGATGGACCTAATTGAACCATAATGCCGGTCAAGCTAATAAAATTAAAGTTAAACTTCAATAGTGGCTAGTTACCTACGTAGACCTCACCGCTTCGCCTTTCGTTAAAATGTTAGTTGTTTTGTCATTCGTGTTAAATATTAGAATTTTCTATACAAATAATTTTATTTTAAATAAATTGTTTCATCGTAGTTTTTATTCCACCTATTCCTCGACTTCAACTAAGCCTAGGGGAATTAGGTGACACACTCTGCTTGTTTTTTTTATGTAAACATTATTCATATAACGATATCGTAGGCGCTAATTTAGACGCTTTTAATGAAGATACTTATTAAAATCTTCTTAATTTTCTACGGAACGTAACTAAATTGACGATACATAGTGATAAAATATAGCCTTAGTTTTGGTGTACCTAATAATGATCGACTAACAACTATAGTGCAAGTTTGGGAATACTACATAAATTTTGAGCTTCGGAAATTGTCGTGTATCTTCGGAAATGGAAACTGAGAGCAAATTGACAAATTGAATTCTACCCTGCGTTCTCAAGATTGCACTGCTTGGGGAGTCTTATCTGTTGATAATGATGACTCAGTTAAGTAGGCCCTGATAATATTTAAGTTGTGTCGAAAAATATTAGTTTGATTAAATATTTACAAAATATTTGACTGATCTACAAATATTTGTCTCGGGTCTGGGTTTTTTCATGTAAGTATTTACAAAAAAAAATGTTTATAAGTATTATTTCAGTCATGTAGTTCCCATAACACAAGCTCTGCTTACTTTGGGGCTAGATGCTGATGTAAAAAAAAAACATATTTAATGTAGTAAAAATCTTATTAACTACCTGTAATAGCCTGAACCGAAAATTTATTTCCCTTACTAAGAATTCAGTGAAATGGCAAATAGGCGTTTGTATGGCCAAACAACACCCCTAGTGATTTCAATCATAAAGCAATAATGATATCTGTCTGTGTACTTCTAGGCAATCATTGACAGGACAGCTCAATCTATTAAAAAAACTCATGTTTGTTTGGAGTGTACCCAAAGCACGAGTTTGTATTTCTATAGAATTGACTGCGAGACTTGCGCGAGAAGATTGAAGTATCAGAGTTCAAATAATCTCAGGTATCTTAAAATATTATTACGGAATAGTCGTAATAATATTTTAAGATAACTGAGATTATTACTTTACTATTAGCACTGTGCTAATATTTGTACTATGCTAATTAGCATTAAGTTCGCCTATGTACTTGTTTTATCTTCTGCAATAAAACATTTTCTATCTATCTATCTATTATTCATCTGTTGAAGTTTCGTTAAACGTTTAGAGGTCCTTCCTCATGAGCACCGACTGGGACCACGCTCGATGGTTGTGAGACGAGAACTGACTTGCCTCACTGCCCTTTGAATATGGCTGTATAGTGACACCGGACGCGGGCTGTGATGGCAGAGAGGCTACCCGCTTTACGTCGTATAAGGCGACGTAAGGCTGCGTACATCCCGTGCTGACCGTGTTACTCTCCAGACCAACTCAAACATTGTCCTGCTCAGTTGTCGCGGCATTCAGTGGCCTCAATTAAGGTAAGACTCCCATCCCTGGTCTCGGTTGAAATTCGGATGATTCGAATATGGTAGTATCCTAAAGCGAGTTTGCCAAATACATATATAGCCTACGTCACGTGGAGCCATGGCTGAAACCCTATTACTTAATAGATACAAAGTGCCAGAAACAGAAGAAACTAGAAACTTGTGCTAAGGGTACAGTGTGTGTACACACGAGTGTAATGAAAAATGCTATGTACACTAGACTGTTGATGACATTAGGAGTGAACTATTTTGCAATCATTGAGTTTACAGAAGTTTATGTTTAGATATAGTATCTGATTTTGTATTAGGCGCTGTCCCTGGCTTTGCTCGCGTGGTACCAGTAAAAAAGACTAAAAACAAATACTTCTATTCCAAACCTAAAAAAACTCATAACTTATTTTAGTTTTTTGGTATTACAAATTGTTTTCAAGCAGCCTCCTTCTTTCAAGATCAAGATGAGTCTAACGATACCCCATTCATTTAGCTCCATCAAACCGTTTGGGTGGTACCAGATAAGAAGGAATAACTGCACGCATCCAATCCTTTTCACGAGTATAAATGATAAAGTTTAGATGTAAAGATGTGTGTTACCAAAGCGGCTGAACCGATTTTGATGAAATTCTGAAGAAGTCTAGTTCGTGATCTAGAACAACAAATAAGCTGCTTTGTATGTGGGTAGCATTCGTGGCCAGAGGCTGGTACTATTACGCGCACATAAAAAATCCTTCATCGGCAGTAGAAAAAAAACTAGTTTTAGCCATGCCACAAGTAGAACCCCAATAATAAAAAAACATTAGACATAATAAATAGGTTTCTAGATAAGACGACGACGTGTCGCCACTCCGTAGTGGCCGTTGTCAGCGCCTTTTACGTATTCTTAAGGCAATGCTTATTTGAACGACAAAAGTATATTGCTATCAATGACCGTAGTAAGAATCAGTAAAGTGAAATTCAGAAAAGAAGTGAAATATGAATATATTCAAATATAATAAATATATTCAAATTTAACACATTTCAACACATATGTCATTTTATAAACTAACCAAACGGTTTTATTAAACCAATTGTGTTTGTTCCAAAATATTTTTATTTTTATAACTATCCAATAAGTTCTACTCATCTATTTTATTGATAATTGTCATAGGAATTAGAAAACTAAAACTTATATAACTAAAAAACATACAGTCGAATTGAGAACCTCCCTTTTTTGAAGTCTGCTGATTTCCACTGTTTTTTGATTATTTTGCTGATGATTCGTAGCAAATTGAACACCAGTTACGACCAAAATAAAAAACAACTTCAGCAACCTGAAGAAAATTATTGTGTGTCCAAATGATACCTAATTTTAAAATTGATGAAATTTCTTTTAATTAAAAAATACTTCTCATATAAGCAGCAAAGTTATAGCAATAGATATTAAACACGTAATGAGTGACTTGCCCTGGCAAACAGCCCAGAAGGGCGGGCTAATGGCTCGGAGCACGCGACTCGCACTCCACTGCCACAAAATGCAATTGGCCTTAGAGTGTGCGAGTTTTTTTTTATAAATGTCATGAATCTCTTTGACTTTGTTAAAAACAGAACAAAAAACATACACGCTCACGACTATATTTCCCATGATAGACATTTTCAGATACATACAGAGGAGACCAAGTAGGGGGTAGTCCGAGGCACGTCCAAACATTATATTTGGCACAAGTCCGCGTTTTTACATTACTTGGTATTACACGTGACAGGTAGCAAGCCCATCGCCGCTTATTGGAACACTTATTTTAATGAACCTGCGTAAAATGCCAACTACATCATAGATTGCCAATAACAAGAAACTAATCTTACAATCCGTATTGATTTATGGATTCTAAACAAAAACTCAATCATTATGTCGGTGCCACTGAGTCGATAACGTTAATGTTATCGACTATTTATTTATTTATTTCTAACTAGCCTCTGCCCACGGCTTCGCCCACCTAGTACCCGGATGTAGTAAACTAGGTCACTTAAATTTGATTTAAAATTTCATACGAATCTGTTCAGCCGTTACGCAGATTATTGGAAACAAAAATCCAGGCAGCTGCATTATTCTCATTTGTAATAACAAGAGGATAGATAATTCTATTCTACACATAATGACTTTCATAATTTGCCTGTTTTCACTGACTTTTTAATGGTGGTAAAAATCTGCTACTTTGACAAAATGTATTTTAAGTATACCGGATACAACTAAAAAAATCGTAATAAATAAATAAATAAAATAAATAAATAATGCTGGACATTTCACAGCATCATCTAGCCCCAAAGTAAGAAGAGCTTGTGTTATGGGAACTACATGACTGATATACTACTTACTTATATACATTTTTTTTTGTAAATACATACTTATTATAGATAGAAAACACCCAGACCTGAGACAAATATTTGCAGATGCAAACATTTGTCCCGCAACGGGAATCGAACCCGCAACCTTCTGCGTCTCAGGCGGGCCTTCTGCCACTGCGCCACAGAGGTCGTCAAAATAAAATAAAATTTGTAATAAAATCAAAGTCACTGTTTATTTATAATGGCGTCGATTCTCTTGTACTCCAAGCTAAAATTAATTGAAACTATCGCTCTCTTTTACTGATATACCTAACACGGATAAAAGTGATGGCAAGAATTTTACTCCAGTCTTTTTAGTTTACGAGTCGCTCATCTTCGTGTTTACAGTCAAAATGTTTTGAAATCACCACTAATTTTATATGGAAAACCTTAATCTGACTAATTTGACTGCACTAAAATTATTGCTATCTCTTTCTTTTATTCCTGTTAGTTGGTGTAAAAATGAACCGACGCCAATATCTACGTACATACTAACGTTGTACTAACCTATTCATCAAATAAAAAAACTATATTCTATTCTAATACCAAAGTTAGGAATTCAAAATGCCTCGGCAGCTAATATCGGGCACTCTTCGTGTGTACAATAAACAGTTTGTTTGTGCATTATGTTTGTTATTCCGTAACGCACGGCTGGCGAATGTCAGTTAAATTTACCTATTCTAAATTTTCAGTAAGTACATACATTTAAAGCAATGCAATTGTCTTGTACAGGCAGCGACAGAAGTAGATTAACAATTTAATGTTGTATATACACTTTTCCATATAGAAAAGTGGCGCGTATTGGGAGAGGCCTATGTCCAGCAGTGGACTAATGTGGGCTGATGATGATATAGAAAATGATAACCTTCTAAAGTCAATTTTTAAAAACAACCCAATGTAATAAAAAAACCGCGTTCCAGTTTTTTTCCTATTTAGAATATATATAACATAAACCTATAACATTATTATAATTAACATAAACCTTTCCTAGTAATATTACATTTTTATTCAACCTATGCTATGCTTATTTGTACTTTATCATTGACTTTGTTTCGTGAAATATGTATGTGTTAAAGTGTACATTAAGAAAGTGTACCTATTCTCTATTTAAGGGGAAGACACTTTGTTCGCGTGTATATAAGTAGCACTTACACGTCTTTCACTACATTACTCCTATTTACAATACACTTACTCAAAAGGTTTGGTCCTTTGGAGTCTTCTCATTATGTCCGTGTTGTCGACGAGCTGGATTGCCTCGACATTCACTTTATGATAAATTCTATGATAGTGATCTGTACATATTTTTTTATAACTTAATCGACGAGATCTATTTGGATACCAGTGGATGTCGTAGTTACCTGTGTAAACTTCACATTTACTGTTCACTCAAAAGAGTAAATTGTGCTGTAACATTATGATACAACCAAACAATTTTACTAGAGATCTGTAACGTACCACATTTATAATGAATAAATGGTTTTAATGTACCAAGATGCGTTTATTATTGCCTTGAGTACTTTGTTTTGAAATCGTTGGGTTATTTCTATGTTACTTTTTTCGATGTAACCCCCATAGCAAGTATGCTATTCTAAGTACAGTCTGTGACAATATTCTTGTAGCCATTTTGAAGCGAAATGTAGGTACCTTATATTTGTAAAAAAACATTAACACTTATTAAAAATATTTTTACTCCAACCTCTATAGTCAAAATAAAAACTTCACGCGACCCGCCTTTGTTAAGAACATTTGAACATTTGAGTGGATATGACGACCTCTGTGGCGCAGTGGGCGAAGGCCCGCCTGAGACGCTGAAGGTTGCGGGTTCGATTCCCGCCGCGGGACAAATGTTTGTATGATCTGCAGATATTTGTCTCGGGTCTGAGTGTTTTCTATGTATAATATGTATGTATTTACATAAAAAAAGTATATAAGTAGTATATCAGTCATGTAGTTCCCATAACACAAGCTCTGCTTACTTTGGGGCTAGATGATGCTGTGTGAATACGTCCAGTATTATTTTTTTTATTTTTTTTATTTATTTAAACAGCCGACTTTATGTATGTATTTAGTTTCTATAATTATAGAAACTACATACATACATAAAGTCAGCTGTTTCTTGAAAGGGCGGGTAGATACCATGGATTTCCACTTGCTGCAATCCTGGCATACCTCCTTCTCTTCAATCATCCTCATCCCATTCTTCATGTGAGCTCATCGGTTTAGTGTATTCTAGAAAAAGCTACACTCTGCATAGAAACTAGGATACATTAAAATGATAATTTAGGGAACGATTAACCTTATAGTGAATTGGAGTGAAACAGCCCAAGGTGAGACAATAACTGATTGTAGGTATCTATTATCAACTTTTTTTGCACACGAAATAAAAAAATAAGTAAACGAGGCAGCGTATCCAATTATTAAAATTCAGACGCGAGATTTGTAGGTTCCTAAATAGAAATGAGATGGTTAATTCGAGCATGATGTGGTCGTTTTGATCAGCTCGGCTGTTTTTATTATGGGTCCGAATTTTGACGTTCATGGCAATCCATCAAAGTGGCGTCAAATTATTGTAATAAAGGCCATAGCAGGGTTATTGACTTTAAACATTGGTTTTTATTATCGGAAATTTTTAATTGTAAATTTGATACCTAGTTAGTTTTTTTTTAAATATGAATTTTAATGCACATTATGTTCAGAAAAGCTTGAAGCCGTTGAGATATTTTTTAAATTGCAAGGGCAAAATAGATAGATAAATTATCCAGTTAAAGAGTTGTTGTGTTGTTTTAGGTCACAAGCTGTTCTTGTCCCAAATTTCATTCAAATCGGTCCAGCCGTTATGGAGATTATTAGTAACATACATCTAAACTTTGATATTTATAATATAAAGTAAATAAAATAGGACAGAGATAACACCAAAAATTTTATATAACATACACCTATTTACAAAACTAAACATTTAACGAAATATACAATCAAATTCAATGTCAAAAAATAGGTCATCGATACCCATTGAAATCACTAGGATCACTTTTAGTGCTTAGACCAATTGGTGGTCTTATCACTAAGAGTGATCTCTTCCAGGCAACTACGATGGAATGGAATCTTTAAAAAACTTGAACGGTGAGAAAATATGTGCAAAAGTCGTGTTAGAAATTGTAATTCTAAGTCAACAACTTTGATAATTATTATTACAATTAGTAATATTAATTTTAAAATAAAGGTACGGAAACTGGCATTAGTAATTATTCCATTGGATGTTACAGCAGGTTTCACGGCAAATCGTTTACGGGTATAATAATCATTAAAATATTCTCATTTTATTGAGGTCCAACCTCGGAACTCTGAGATTATGATCTCTATCCTTTTATTAGGGTACCGCAGAAAAAAACTGATTCCCAAAAATTAGTATAAGCTTTGTGAAACGTTTACAAGATTGTTTGTAGAAGGACATGAAATAATTGAATTCACGTTTCACGTGTTGACGTAAGCTGTCATTTCCCATAATAACTTACTAGCTACTGTCCGCGGCTTCGCCCACGTGGTACCCGGATAAAAAGTTTTTCGACATACATTGCGAAATTTCCATTTTATTTTAACGGTATAATATCCACCCTAAAGTTCCATTCATAAAATTCGTGGAAGAATTTTTTAAATCGGATGATTAGTTTCGGTGTTTACCTCCTACTACCAAACTAACAAACTTACAAACTTTACCTCTTTGTTAATTATTAGTGTTGATATTTTTTTCGCTTCAAGCACAATTACATAGCGAAAACAAAATCTGTATTTAGATTAAAATGATCTAATGTTGCCATCCTACGCTACCATCTACCATCATTTTAGCGCTGGTAGCTGTCACATTTAGATGTTTATCAACCTCAAATTATCCTGTAGTTATGTAATTATTTTTCACTTACCATTCGAAGTAAATTACCTGGCTATGTATCTAACAATACATACAACATTAGTTACTCATAGAGGTCATGGTCGGCCACCTACTATGTTGAATTATTTTTAGAAGGCTTATTTGAATAAAACCCGGCACCATCAACAGATTATAGAAGTCTAGATATAGGCCTCCCTTAAGAGTGGCAAACAAACAATCTTAGGCTACCTCCATCCACCCACTTCCTTCCTCCTTTAAAGTAACATGCGATGAAAAAAAAGTATATCACAAATTACATCTTAAAAAATAACAAAACTCGAAGCACTTCAAGTAAATTATACGGTTTTATCCAGAATATATTATTATACTTAAAATAAGTAAAGGTATCCTAGTGAATATTAAGAATATGTAAGGCTTATATTGACCTAGTTTTATAAAATAAACTATAGCTAAGAGAAGTGTATTAATACATTTCTTACGAAAAAATAAAATGATTGACTAAAATTTTTAGACAGAACCCTCATTGTCAGTTATCGATTTTCAAATTAATTGTAAAAAAATATATATTCTAATAAAGGGGAATGGAAAATAAAGCAAGTGGATAAATGTTCTGAAACGTATAATTTTGTGAATAGCTGTTCGATACTTTTATCAAAACTTTTGTGAAACGAAATTATTGAGGTCGTTTTGAAATTGATGCTTATCTTACGATAAATATACCTAAATCTATTCAGTTCTGTAAATATTGGAGGGTCAAAAATATCAGACTATTCTTTAGCCATTATAATCATAGACGTGCTAAAGTCTTCAATCTTTCGGTTTTCTCACCCGTTTGTTTTTTTTATTTCACTCCCAACAGACACATACATAGTCCTGACTCCACACTTGGATTCCCTGTGTCCCTCAGACCTGGAACAACACATTGACTTTCGTCCCATTTTTGGCGCACAGCTTGCCGCGCCACCTTGGTCGTCATCGGGCCATAGTATAAGCTTGAAAAACAGAACTTGACATCTCAAGTACCTTGAGATCAAGATCAAGAGTGTCAAGAACCTTTATGCCTCAGTTCTGTTCTACAAACTTATACTATATCCTGCCCAATTCCATTCCATCTTTGCTTAATCTAGCCAGTAACCATGGTCCTTCTTGGTCGTTCTTCTAATAGATGTTTCACCAGGATTCCTTACCACCTAGCTCTACAATCTTTAAACCAGCGACACTAATCACCTGTATGGTAAAAAGTGCACACACGTGAAGGTGGCGTGGTGTGGGGCAGGAGACCACTCCCACATCGCCGCCCGCTCATTTTAAATTGTAATTACAATTTATTATTGTCTCTGTTGCCGCCTTCCCAACCGACGCCATTTTATCGATTGCTGTAATTCGAATCGGAGTTTGTACCTTAAAATCTTTAGCAAACCTGGGAGTCTAGACAAATACCACTTTCTGTGGAAAGATTGGATTGTACGGGAATGAAATTAGCTGTGGAAATGTCACGTGACTGCTGCCAAGTTTTACCATGACAAATTTACGTTGGCGTGAAAGGAAAACTAAGATTGAGGTATTTATCTAGAGCAAACCATGGACATAACCCATATGCTTTCGCTGATTTTGACAAATCTAAAAATTTGACAAAGTAGCCGTGTAGGCCTAGTGGGCGGTTGGCCTTCCGATCCGGAGGTCGTGGATCCAAAACCGGTCGTGTAATAATGCATATTCTACTCGAAAAAAATATGTGTGCATTATCACGTGCTCAAATCTGTGAAGGAAAACATCTTGAAGAAACCGGCATGCCTTAGAACTTAAAATACGAAGGCATGTGCCATCAGTTAGAGTTCCAATAAGCGGCGATGAGCTTGCAGCCTGTCACGTGGAATGCTAACTACTTGCAAAACGCGGGTAAGTGCCAAATGTAACGTTTGGATGTACCTCTGACTACCCTTTCTTAGTAACCTCAAAGATCTAAGGGAATATAGTCTTGAGCGTGTACGTTTATTTTTTTGTTTTTAATTATAAACTACATAAATCTATGAGACTTTGAATTTATATTTTAAATTCACGAACAATAAATATCAATACGTACATAAATTTAGTGTTACTTACCAACTAAGGAACAATAAAATATCAATACGTACATAACTTTAGTGTTACTTACCAACTAATTAACAATAAAATATCAATACGTACATAACTTTAGTGATACCAACTAGGTAACAATAATGTAACAAGTGGTGACAAGGACAAGTCTCCTCACAAATTCATTAAGGAAGACAACAAACTTACTTTACTTCGCTTTTAAGCCGAGACCTTTTGTTAAATCCAATTGAGCTTTTGACCGGATACATGGACATCTAATGGTAACTTCCAAAATCCACTATAATACCATTAACAATTACAAGTCACTTATCACTATTAATTACTTTTATTGTCACTATGGAAACTTGTAATTAGCCATCAGCTTAAATATGTGCCTGACATGTATTTTTTATATATTTTTCTATTATCTAGTCTAGCTGTAAGAATTCCCAAAAAAAATAAAACAAAATAATTTACAAGTCACTTGTCATCGTACAGACATCGTACAGACTTTCAACGTACTATCATAATCCACTTTAATACTTTTAACTTCGTTCAAGTCACGTGTCATAAGATTTGCTATAACTGAATAAAAAAAAACATTAAAAAACCAAGCAGAGTTTGTTGGCTTATTCTTTTAGGCTTGATCGTGCGCGATGATTTACTATAAAATACATTCACGTAGTTTTAAGGCGTGATTCAATTGAGTGCAATTCACTATAATGAATTTATAAATTAGTCGTACCTATCTACCTGAACAATGTATGTAAACCGTCATGTTTACTATATAAATAAAAAGACATCACGTTAGGACACCGTAAGGAAAAGTTAGAAGTATGAATATTTTGAATTTAAATGCAAATTGGTACGAACGGCCCCAAACTCGAAAGGGTTAAGATGTTTTCATAACTGAGTGTCGTCGTCGCAATCGCCTTTTCTGTTCCATTTTAATTGAAATGAATAAAGATTACAAGTGCTGAAGGCTGTAGGATTGATAATTCAGTTGTGGCTGTTAACTTGTTAAATGTAAAGTAATAAAATAATAATAAAAAAATAAATAATGCTGGATATTTTTAACTCAACGTCATCTAGCGCCAAACTTATAATATATGTATGTGCCCAAACTAAGCAGAGCTTGTATTATGGGTACTACATGACTGATAAACTACTTATATACATTTTTTTGTAAATGCATACATTCTATACATAGAAAATACCCAGACCCGAGACAAATATTTGCAGATTATACAAACATTTGTCCCGCAGAAGTAGTAGAAATCGGTCTGTCTGTGAGTCTTATTAATATCTACATTTTGTCGTATCTGAAAAAAATGTACATTCAGCTTAAGTGATACGTAGACTCAAGTATGTATTTTAAGTATTGCGCTATCTTATATGTCGGTGAGATCAGTTATAGCCGGGGATCAAAAGCGGCGCAATTATGGAAGTCTCGAAAGAGCTTATTTATTTAAGCCTTTTGGGGTTGAGACTCCGTGGGGAAACGACTGGTCGAAGTCACGCTGGCCCTTATCTGGGTTAACACATTAGCATTGCCATTCAGCGTGGCAATGCGGCCAGCCAGCATTTCAGGAACGCTTCCATCTGGTAGTGATCTGGATCAGTTGACCTATCTATAAATCGTTTGTAATCGGTATTTAGATAGCTAGCTGTTTCATCTGTGTTTTTGTACATAGTATAGATTTTTGATAGTTTCTATCGGAAACTTTGGGCCGAAAAATATAAAAGTCTGCTTCGATTTAGATTAATAGCAGAAATCGGTATTTATAGTGAATTATTTTACTAATGTCTGTCTTCTAAAATGTTACCTAGAAGAGATCGCTCTTAGTGATAATTTTACCTACCTAGGTAGGTACTAGGTAGTAGGTAGTATATTTTTGTAAAGATGTATTTATCTAACTTCCGAATTTATAAAAAATCATTTTAAAATTCGTTTTAAAATCGTTGTAAAAAACTGCTGAGACACATATTTCCCATAATACCGAGTACTTCGAGGCCCCGCTACGCGGCAAACTTTCATTATTGATACCGCTCATGTTCAAGTGGGTAATAAAATAAAGCCCCACACACACCCCATCTTACAACCGAATATTCGTAAGACAATAAACAAGCCATGCATCACGCGACACATAGCTCAAAGTTATTTAATTATCGTGAGGAAAAACTAATCCGTACGGAGAGCGAAAATTGCGCTCTGCAGGTGCGTAGTGCTACGTAGATGTCGCCTGCGTAGCATGATACAGGGTGCTCTGTATTTAGCGTTACATGTTTATTTGTATTTAACATTATGTGGACCCTATTTTAACGTTACATGTAGTGGAATATTTCAAGCTGTCAATGATAACGATTAGTTTTGTAATATATCGATTTTAGAAATCTCGCCACAATTGGTGTGTTAATACACACCAAAACTTTTACCTAGTGGACATTTAGTTTTTTTTCTATATTGTCTATGTTGCTTTCTCTATAACGCGAATCTGAAACTTTACGGTTTCATAATGTATTGAAATTCTTCATGAAACAGAAAACGGGTCACTATAACGACATTTTGTAGACTTATTTGATGTGTTTGAGTTTGATTAATTTGAGTTTGATTAATATAATTTATAATTATAATAATTATACGTGAAAAATTATTTCTTTGCCAAAATTCGAAATAAATTGTGTTTCAAATAAAATAATCTGTCCTAATTCTAATTTAGAGGTTCTGGAGAGTACTATAAACAAGGTACTGAAGAGTACTTCGAACAAATATTTCGACATCAACCTGTATAGCGCCATACTTCAATAAAGACTACAAGCGGCGAGGCGCTGTCGCACGACAATATTTATGCGAGCAATATTAACTCGGCGACGTATTAACTAGAAAACGTTTTTGAACACCCAGTATATTGCAATTATTTTATTACGTTACTTTACTCAATAAATTACTTGAGTGGAACATTTATACGGCTGGGTAGGTATTTACTAATAAACGCTCATTTGATACATACCATCTTGTCATCATCAAAATAAAGTTTTTTTCTGAATTCTTTCTTTTGTTTATTTTTTAAGGTATCAAATTTACAAACTGCATAAACTTGTCATAGACCGATTTATTTTTGCTCGACGTAATGTACTTGTATTGCCATAGGTCGTTTGTTTATACGTTTGATGACCTCAGCGTGGCGATTTCTGCAGCGGTACGAATGTTTGCATGTTCTGCAGACGTTTGTTCCGTGGCTTGGTGTTGTGGTACCACGGTACTTATAGTACCTGATATCCACGATACAGGAACTCCTAGTGTGGGGTCAGGACTATGCATGTATATATGCCTGTTGGATGTTTATTTATTATTATTTTCATTTAATGTTTATCTGTGACCATTTGAATCCGAATTAGATTATACGACATAAATGCATTTTTTTTGCAATCAATCTGTTTGACTTAAAGAATGGCAACTAGTCACAGGGGGCGCTGCAATAGACGAGGAAAACACGTCGGAGGTTTTTCTATTTACAAAAAAAATCCTATTTACAAATATTTGTCTCGGGTCTGAGTGTTTCGATATAATATGTATGTACAAAAAATATATATTTAAGTAGTAGGTATATCAGTCTTGTGGTTCCCATATCACAAGCTCTGCTTACTTTGGGGCTAGATGTTGCTATGTAAAATGTCCAGCAATATTATTAGGTTGTTGTAAATTAAAAATATGGTATTTTTTTTGTTACCTTTCAGAAAACTTAAAATCAAAAGTAATAAAAAAAAACATCCAGAAATCCAGATTTGATGTTCTAAGAACCCTTTCAATTTATTTCTGTACACAATTTCATTTCTGTCTCAAACCAACCGGAGAAGGTGATTTCAGTAATTCGCCGTGAAGGGTCAACGATTGCGCAGAGTCCGGAATCAGGGGCGTACGCCATCCCCGGGCGAAATATAAAAATCATTCATATGGACAAAATAAAATTGCATCCCAAATAACCCGGTGCTCATCGGCCGAAAATCTATTAGCAATAAATATGAAGTTTTCCGATTTCACAGGATTTAAAGCGATTGAGCCGAGCTAAAATAAAACCAGGGAGTTCTTATGACTTTGCTGGTTTATGTGCCCCTAGTTTTATTGGTTTCGTTAATTGTGTGGCTTGGCTTGTTGATGGGGTGCGACTGAAATTTACTGAAGTTTTAGTAGTTTTTGAATTTATCTTCTTGTGGTACGAATCGATCGGAGACTAAACTTCTTGGAATTATGCTTTGCTCGCATGGTGCCTGGATAAAAAAACTTTTGTGTTATTTCAGCCCTTATTAAGATAATAAAAACCCATACTTATGCATGAATAAAGTGGACTTTCAAAACACCTGACATATTTTATGTTATACCTACAATTAGATGATATTATAAAAAAAACGGATAAATTATCTACCTGAGTCTTGTGTTCGAGTTTCCTACATTATTTTTATAGGCCCTTATCTTACATTCTCAATGATTTAATTTCTCATATTGTATAAACGGGAATTTCCACGTACCGTACTATTGGTACGGTACGACTAAGTTTCTCATTCCGAGAGTCTTTATCCATAGTAGTCTTCACCGAACGTGAAAATTCCCGTATTTACAATATTAATAAACAAATTAACGATAGTTTTTGGAATAAAAGATGTAATTTATATTAAAAATACTAATAATTTATTGCATTTCAGAGTGCAGAGAGCACGTTGAGGTGTCGATCCCGGTTATCCAGTTCCTAAGCCATGTTGGATACCTTTGGGCGTCTTTTAACACCAGGCCAGAAGCCTAATCATCAAGTTTTGTTGCAATTTAATGCAGGCAAAGGTGTCAAATCCAGCTTTGCAGTATAATGGCGTTGTCAGTTAAAATCGTCAATCACGAGAGACATCTTTGCCTTAATTGAGTCGTTATAACACTTTATTTTTAAGATCACACCCTCATTCTGTACTATATATTCCACATTCTTTACTCATCTGTGTTATTATGTATACATGGTAAATACTTACTTATTTTGTTCTATTATCTCGCCGATTGCAGGATCTCTTTTGAAAAATCTTTTTTTATTTAGCTCAAACCATATATTTTATGTGATTATTTTTATAATTAGTACTTATACCATTGTCATACTATATTAAAAGTTTAAAAACCATAGTAAATATTGAGGTTTGTAAAGCCTAATTTATTATTAAAATATTCAATAAAAAATTACTATAATTTTTAAGAAATTACGGTAGAAATAGGGTAAAAAAATAAACCACCAAATGATATTTTCAGTTTTTAATCTTGATATTTTCATCTACGATACAAGGCACGCACACAATTTTAAGTAAATTAATGAATAATTATAATAGAAATAAATAATAACATGCTTTCAGAACATACTATATATAGAAGGTACCTAAAGAAGCCTCGACGTGTAATGATAAAGAAAATACTATTTTAAAGCGTAAATACTGGTCGAAATAATGTCCATTACCACAAAAGACTGTTCAAAGTTAGCCATAGTTTAAATTATAAATGTGTCCAAGCCCCGTTTGCGCCAAAATTTTTACGGCATACAATATCATCAAGTATGTGGTAAAAATAGCGTTCAGTTCAAATTACTTTACAAAACAGGGCGAATCCATATCTTACTCCAAACAGCGTTATATGGTAGGTTGAAATATGTTTACATCGGTATTGTCAATTCAACAGATAACAAATCAAGCAAACTATTCAAATACACCTCATTCACACTTTCATTCACACATTCAGCTAAACATTTATAACAACTAAGTTTACGTCATTATTATATAATAATGAAATCAGATTGTACCGAGTGACCTCTATCGTCAGCGTCTGACTACTTCAAAGATATCTACTTTGATCGTGGAAAATATTATTACAGTGTGCAAAAACATAATTAAATTTCAGAGGTCGAAGAAGTCACGCGCGTGTATTCAAGTAGTCAAACGCCAAACCTGCACTCGATGCAATCTCTAAATCTTAGTTTACTCTATGAAGACATTGAAAGTGTCTCGTTATCTAAGCATATAAATTACGCTATCATTCATTATTATTTTATATAATGTTAAAACTACTGAACTTACGTAGAACGCAACTACTCCATCGAATCCGCGTCAGATATGAGATAGTGATTACAATTATTTATACAGCAACTACTGAGATTTTTCAAAGAAAACACTTAATTATATTGTACGCAAAAACTGTATCTTCTGTACTCAGTCAATAACATTGAATTGTAAAAATGTAATGTTTTAAATCTACGCTTAAAATAACTATCGTACAATTTATGTTATACTAAGACAGTTACAACTAATCATTGCACTAATGTTGAATAAATTACAAGATAGTGAATCACGTTAAAACTATTAACCGTTACTTTACACTATTAGTAAGACAATGTAATCGTGTACCTACTTATTTGCAGTTTTACTGACGATATGATGGTATATTCACTGAATAAATGATATAGGAACTTAAATATCATTATAAAAGTTATTTTTATGAACATTTTAGAAAACATCTTGAAAAAGCAGTCTTTGATCAATTCCAACCTTAGTCTCAATCGATCAAGGGACCATTATTTAGCTTGATATGTATGCAGGTTCAAAATCCAGAGTGATAATAAAAATGCAAATAATTATATAAGTCCACAAGTTTACCGTTCGATACTTAACAATAAATATGGCAATTATCAATTAGTAAAGGTACTCTTCAAAAGATTAAAATATTGACGAATAAATAAATCGCATCGTCGATAAAACCGTAATGGCTTACGATTATTAATAGAGGGATATTTACAAATTTCACTATGGAGGAAGAGTTCGCCTTTAACGCCGTCTTCATAACAATATTTACAGTATCTCACGATCACTGAGATTTTCGAATGATAATACAATAACAGAACATTCGTATGCCCTTCTGAAGTCCAACAATTTCATTTCTTTGGAATCTACTTTTCTCTGAACAAGGGGTCCGTCACTGCTCGCGGTTTCGGGTTCTCGTCGGGGTCGGCCCCCGCTTAAGCTAAGTTGAGTTCCAACCTAAGATCACTGATCACCTGTTGTTATTTCTCTCTAAACTCTGATTTGACACTGATCATGGGTTTTCTGTTTTCTGCGTCGGGGTCGGCCCCGAGGGTCGATAGCTAAGTGGCTGAGCTAAACAGTACGGAGTTCTTGTAGTAGGCGGCGCGGTCTGAGAGTGGACTCTTCACGTCGCGTTCCATAGCTTGCTGGCGGGACTTGCGTTCCATCTCCAACTCCTGAGCCAAGGTTTCTGTTGACAAATAAAAAACTCTTTTATTTTCTCTTATTTTGTTAATCTTCATTACAATTGACAAAGGTAAAGTGGAAGAAAATGAAAATTAGCATTAAGTTCGCCTATGTACGTATTCCATTTTGTGAAATAAAGCATTTCCTATTTATATAGACATAGCTATGCTCATAAAAGTCATAAAATTGGCACAAAAAGAGGCTTTTTTAAACAATTTCTGTGTGAACGTCCAAACCTCATCATCCTTGCAAAAAAAATTTCTGTGTGAACGTTCAAACCTCAAGTTTGTCCTTAGCAAAAAACATACTGTACATCTAGTGAAATCATTTCAAAAATCGAACACGAAATTGAATACAGAAACCATTTTTTAAATGAGTTAACCATTTCAGTGTGTCGCGTCGGAAAATGTCATTAAGTTTCGGGGTAAAAGCCAGTCACATCAAACGGACTCACATCCGTATGGTACATACATACATACCTATAAGACCAGTTATACATAGCAAGCAGGTGGACGCTGAATACGTACCGGTGTTAACCAGCTTATACGACTTTACTCTCGTACTAATTCCAGACCACTCATATAAATAAAATAAAACAAAACAATTTTACAATTCATATGTTTCATGTAGGTAATTAGAATTCCTGATTGAACCAAATAAATAAGTAATCTATTAGATTATTTATTTGATTACAGATTTTTTAACAGTATGATCTAGTTAGGACCCCTCTCGGGTAAAGGTCTCCTCCAGTTATTTCTAGCAGTCTCTATCTATTGCCACTTTAGTCCAGTCTTCTGATTTAAGGCATCTCTTTCTGCGGTCCGTCTAATTTGTTGCTGGCATAAAACACATATTATACTCAAGTTTAGGTCTCGTAGCGATGGACGCAATACTACGGCCATATTCTGGGTGTAACGAATCGCGTTTGTGACATGTTTGTTACATAATATTTAATATAATACGTATAGAATACAGCTCTAATAGCTAAATCAAACTGTCAATTACTAACCTATATTAGTGACTTTAAGCTGGTAGACAAGTGCCAGGAACCGGCTTTCTTCATAAATACGTTCTATGATAATTTAATATTCGATATTTCCTGCTAAAAGTATCACTCGCAATATAGAGCGCGTAATTAAATATCAGGAAGGGTTGTGTGGCTGCTCCACCGAAATGTACTCTATTTTGGCAGAGCAGAACTAAATGTCAATAATTGAAAGCAGGTAAGCAAAGACCCATTGATGACTGTGAAATGAGATTCTGTAGAATCTGAAATAAAACAACGATGAACGTGCTTTGACGAATTCGATGGTGGGCGAGTAGCCGGCTGCGATGCAAGATACGGGTTTGATTCTCGGTGCAGGACAAATGTTCGCATGTTCTGCAGATATTGGGTTATGTTGAGTGTTGGGTGTTTTTTTATTTTTATAGCAATGAATGAATGAAAATACTTTATTGTACACCTTATGACATAAACAAAATAAATAATAACACATTAAGACAAAGGTACAATGGGCGGTGTTATCGCTTAAAAGCGATCTCTTCCAGACCAGCTTTGGATGGAGAGGTTTATATGTGATTTTGAAGATTATCTTTTCAAAGGCCGTAGGTATAAATGCTTTTACATTTCTTCTGAACAACTTGAGTAAAACGTTAAAAATTTAAACACGTCTCAAGTACTCTCTAATAAGATTTTCCTAAAATTGCCAAAGTTCGTTCGGAGTAGGTGAGGTAAGGCAATTGTCTCCGAAAACGTCGACGTTTTACGAAATATGCTTATTCAATTTCATGCAACGCTTGCCGCCTCCTGCAATTTACGAGATATAAAAGATATAAACGGAATCGCGTTTTTTGCTTACTTTGATGGAACATTCAACGGGGATCCAATTTCTCATCGCGATTCCTTTTACAATTTATGCTTTTGGTGTGCGAATTTATGAGTAACTCTGAGTTACCTAGTTATGCTGTAATGTAGTAATATAGGGTTGTTGTTGATTAAAAGTGAGAGTGTTTATTGTATTTCAAACATTCGTCAGTCAAAAACTCAATTATAATCCGATTTGTTTGAGTGTACACTTGCTTCAGGCGACACAAGTGTCACCGTCGAGGGTTGCCGAAACAGAAACCTATTATCTCGGGCGAGATTATACGCCTAGGGCGTCACAATTAAATATTATACACTTAAAAGCTTCGGCCTTTGCCGTTTCACTTCGCTGCCACCCCTAAATGTCCCATTAGGTCTGTTTGAATACGTAATATTTTTGCATTTGCTTCTAAAACACGATTGCCGGTTCCTTTGAGAGCTATAATCTACTTGTTCTTTAAAATAACTGTAATGGTTGAGCGCTTAGCGTAATAAAATATATATCTTTAATCTTCTTTCATCCATTTTATATTTGAAGCTGTTTATCTACGCAAAAGAAATGTACGGTTATTTAGAATAGTCTTTTTTACTATCACGTAAGTAATAGATAAAAACATTTCAATTTTGTATCAATCGAATGGTTCGGGAATGACAAAAAAAACTGACCAAGATGGACGTGCATAACCAAACTGAGATAGATAATCAATAGTTTTTTGTGATAGTTTGTAAGATAAGTTTGAATAAAATCAAAGTGTCAACATTTGGTGGCTACCCAAATAGAATTATGACCAAAGAGAAAGGTAAAACTTTTAAAATTAAACACGAGGTAGGTATCATTATTTTCTTAAGAAATTATTAGATAAAAAGGGTTCTTTTAAATAGATCAGTGAAACAAATACCTTTACAAAAATTTAAAATAGCTTACTCTGTCCTCATTATTTTTGAAAAAAAAATACGCAATCCACACCTTCGTTCGTTACTAAACAAAATTAATTACAGGCAACGATTAAAAAAGCGGGTTGATTAATTCTTCTGAAATCGGAGATGGTTGTGGACAAAGGGTGGCCGAATGACTGAGAGGAAAGACGATGTATTATTTAGACATGTAACCATAAAAAATATATAGTTATAGCTTCTGCCCACGGCTTCGCCCGCGTGGTACCCGGATAAAAAGTAGCCTATGTGTTATTCTGATGTATAAACTATATTACTTTAAAGGTTCATCAAAATCCGAGTAGTAGTTTTTGCGTGAAAGAGTAACAAACATCCATCCTTACAAACTTTCGCATTTATAATAGTAGTAGGATATATATATAAGAACATTCTGATAACCTTCTGCAACGACCAAAGAGCTGGGCGCTTATCTCGGTCAGAAAATTAACATTTCTATTGCAAACGAAGTGATGTCGCCAACCTTTTGGGTAACCTGCCTGCGGTCGGTGACTTGAACTCTGTTTCCAACATTTAGGCCTGTCAGTACATAGAATACCTTCTATTCCCAGTTTTAAATTATATAGATAGTTAATTGCTTTTGATAGTTTTAAAGCACTTCTTGTAGTTCTATCTGTAAATAAAATTATTTCAGTACCTACGAAACGTGAAATTCAACTTAAGAAAAGCAGAATGAGTGCTACGGAAGTGCTACGCTGGCGTAGCGCATATCGTACAGTCATGTGCGATATATTTTCAGTAACACCTATTTAAAAAAAATTAAGTACCTACCTAGTTTTGTAGGCCTATACTCATTCATTCACCGTAGGAGCTTCACAGTACACTTTAGAAGTCAATAACTTAAATATAAGTTCAATAAGTTCAAAGAAAACTAAATAATAAAACTGGTCCGTTATTCAAAGCTATTAAAACTGACAAGTACAGTGATAGTGGACGCCGTGTTGGCCTAGTGGGTGATATCCCGACTTCTGATCTGGAGGTCGTGGGTTCGAACCCGGTCGTGAACCAAAGGATTTTTCCACTCGAAAAAAATATGTGCGCATTAACACGTGATTAAAAAGGTAAAGGAAAACATCGTGAGAAAACCGGCATGCTCTAGAACCAAAAATTCGATGGATAAGCGGCGATGGGGTTGCACCTGTCACGTGGAATGCTTACTACATGCATAACGCGGGCATGTACCAAATGTAATGTTTGGACGTGCCTCTGACTATCCCCTACTTGATATCCTCAAAGATCTACTCACTGAGTATGTATCTGAGGATGTCCACCACGGGGAAGACAGTCGTGAGCGTGTTTGTTTTTTGTTTTTGTTTGTAGTACAGTGATTTCAGAATGGGTTCGGGTCAAATAAACTCATTTAAATTAATTGAAATATCATACATTCTCTAATGTATAATATACAAATCAATTCAGTAAGATGTAATTTAAAATTGTTATTCTATTGTAAACAGATAACTTGACAATTAGTAAAATCACAAAAACTATTATTTTTTTACAAGCAATCTTCAACCTTCACTTCATAATGAAGTGACGTTTTGTAGCTTTTACGCAGCGATGCTTTGGTGGACGGTGGGATTATAATTTTACGCAGCGATGCTTTGGTGGACGGTGGGATTATAATTTCTTTCATTTAGACCAGTCATTGCAATTGGAGCAAATAGACAGGTTGGTGCTATCTCTATCCAAGCGTGTCCGATCCTACTGATTGGATTGATTTTCTATTAGAGATAGGTATTTGAGTTTTTTTGAAGATTCGATCATGACTTGAATTTAATTTACTTGAAAGTAAAAAACTCATTTTAAGTGATCATTCGTAATCGTAGTTTTTGTTTTTATGATTTAAAAAACATTATATAGCGGCTTTTCACAGTAAAATTAAAAAAAACACGTAAACGACTCATCAAGATGAACAGCCTCAGACTCAGTGCGGATACCAAGTAGAGGCTAGTCAGAGGCATCCATTGTGCACCACTAGGCTCGGACCCACGACTTTTTCGACGACGTTTTCCTTCACCGCTCATTCCAGTAAAATTATTTTCAAAAGAAAACAAACACGCTTCTCCATTATGCATACTTTCTCAGATACCTACTCAGTGAGTAGGTCTATAAGGCATTTCACTTAACACATGCCCGTCATTTGCAAGTACTTAGCAGCAATTAAAAAAATAATCTTATATGTAAAAACAATCAAAAAATAAATGTAATATAAAATGTATATTACCAAAATAAAATACATTAAAAGCTGAGTATTCAAAAACACTATTTCAATGCTGCGTTTTAAACACAAACAAAAAGTTAATATCGTCAAAGACTCAGGTAGCACCTGTGCTGTACAATTTTATTTCCATTCATTTTACAAGCTCACCTAAAAGTATGAAGAAGTTTCCTCTTTATTAATTTTTCAACTTTATATTACTCGTGTTACATCGGTCGGTTTATCCCTATTAGGGGCAGCTCAAAATATAGAATTACCGAGTTTCCTGCGTTTTGGGATATAAAAAACTTTACGCTGCAAACCAGTCTTAGCTTATTTGTAGACGTGAGTTGTTAGAATTACCTACAATCAGATTTCACTCCTAAAACTATAGTGAATTAGATTATAGATACTGTAAACGTAAGAAATTTCTGGTACCATCATATCGACTGAAAGTGTCCAAACAAGGTGACTTCGCCCATAATACCTTTCTTCTTCCTACTGATATACATTCTCATTTTATCACTATTCAAAATTATTGTGACCGCCTCATTAGACAACACTTTTGTTGGCGTTAACGCCTGCAGAAAATATTAATTGTATGGAAATAACATTAGATGTTCAGATGCCACGTTTTTTCCTCCTTGTTTTTCCTTGACAGAAACATGAAACATGTTAACATGAAAGGAAAATTAAGCGTGAGGTATTTGTCTAGACATCCAGCCCCCTTAGAGAGCAACCACTTCTTGATGGCGTAAACGCCTGCGGATAAATTGAATAGCATGAAAATGACATTAACCGTTGAAATGTCACGTGACTATTGCCAAAATGCTATTGCTTGACAAATTTGCGTTAGCGTGAAGGGAACGCGTAAGGTATTTTTCTAGGCCTCTGGTATGTTTTTTACGTGTAAGTAAATATTACTATAACACTTTTTACTATAACATATTATTATTTAACCTTTCTGTGTAACAACATATCTTTTTCCACAATACACAAAGGTGGAAGAGAATGCTTTTTAGCATTAAAATCGCCAATGTACTACTATTTTGTGCAATAAATATCTTTCTATCTCTTTTTTATAAACTCTGTGTTATGTTTCGCTGTGAAAATCTAGCTACAGTATTAAAAAAATAGCGCTCCACTTATCAAGACTAAGCTAAGTCATTGATTATATCCTAGATAACTACAATTTCATTTCAGTACTCACGAGCTAAGCTTTTTGCGAAGAGGAAGAGCTTTATTGATATTAAATCAGCGCATTAGTATTTCTGCTAGAGCATTATGCAAACCGTTCTATAAACTCACCTTAATGATATAAATGTCTACGGTTGATTGATTACGCCTGCTTTCACATAACTTGAAGATGTAACTTTAATTCACTGAACGACCCACCTTCGTTAAGGGGATTTTACACGGTTTACCTTTGGCTTTAACTGTTCAAAATGAACGATCTTCACAATACATCAATATTATACAATCAATAAGAGTGTTTTTTTTTCACGATACTAGCGACGAAAGTCTTTCACCTTTTTTTTTTATACGTTCAAATTGATTCATGATTATAATATAACACCCAACAGACATATACATAGTGACTGTCCCCTAGGATTCCCGCTGTGTCGTGGGTATCAGGAACTACGATTACCGTAACCACAATACCAAGACCCGGACAGTAAGTCTACAGAAGTTTGTGTGCATAAAAACGTTCTGCCGATTTTGTTCCGGGTCTTGGTATTGTGGTTACGGTAATCGTAGTTTCTGATACCCACGACACAGGGAATCCTAGTGTAGGGACAGTCACTATGTACATATGTGTCTGTTAAACTGTTTCGGAGATAACACAAAAATACAAACGGCAAACGCATAATAAAGGGGCTTCTAGTAAAACGTGAATCACAAATTCTACTAGTGATTGTTTACTTCAAAGAACAATCACTCTGAGAAGTCCAGATGAACTGTAACTCTGGATAAACTGTCATTTTGGATGAACTGTCTAATTCCCCAATAGCCTACCTATTTAAAGAATATAATTACGACTATACCACGTACTTTACTATTCTCCTGCTGACGTTTCGTTGACCGTTTAGAGGTCCTTCCTCATGAGCACCGTCCGCGACCACGCTCGACGGCCGTGAGACGGGAACAACACACAAACAGTTCCCGTCTCACGACAGTCGAGCGTGGTCGCGGACGGTAGTAAAGTACGTGGTATAGTCGTAATTATATTCTAAAATGATACCAAACCACGGTAATTTCAATTCCATACCTATTTAAAATTAATATTTCTGAGTTATTGCTTGTTTCTCGTCTTTCTCGTTTCTCATAAAAAGCACGTAGAAAAAGTTTTCTAATTTACGAATAATAAAATATGTTTTTTTTCTTTCACCGAAGGCACTGAGGAAAGTTGATGAAAGGCTCCAAGTTTTAATTTTTGTTTTTCTGTTACCAACCTTTTATATTTACAACCCTCTTGTATTTTCTCTTTAGCTTTGTAAATGTTTCTTCCTTCAATGTTTTTCAAGAGGTTATCAATATAATAAATTAAATCTTACCCCCAAATAATTATTATTTCCCACCAGGCCCATTTATTTATTGTTATTACTGGCATATTTTTGTTCAATATAATGAATGAATTAATATATGGAAATACTTTTTTGTACACCATAAGAAAAAAAAATACTAATTTAATAGTTTCTAAACGCTTAGAAACAATATCTTCTACATTCGCGCCATTTTTTACAGATATAATTTCAATAATATATTTTTTTTCATGGAATACCCAGACACTTGATTCTATTAGCAATTTGGGATTAGACTCGAATTCTTGAAATTTGGTACTCTTGAATACTAGAGATTGGAATTCCTATATGGTGGAATTTTAAGGAACTTAATGAAATGAATAAGCTATATAGTGGTAGATACTTTTGACGCGATTTTGACGTTGACATTAGAGATTGGAGTAAAGATTACGATTGAACTAGTACAGGCTTTAAAAAATAAAAAAAGAACAAAACAAGATGAATTGAATTAAGACTGTATTTAGTGTCGAGGGTAGTCCTGCTAATTTAATTTCTCGATCCTTTTTTTTGTACTTTGCCACCGTCATCTTCGATAATATAATTTAATTTGTTATTACTGCATATTAATCACCTTAATTTGTCTTCCATTGTTTGTGCAAATAATATGTGCATTAGGTACTTATAATTTCTGTTTCAGTTCGCGTGCTTGCGTGTGTCGACTAGGGTGGAGTAACACTTAAATTAGTTGCAATTTTACTTGAAAAGCACTCGTCCGCTTGGTAAGCCCTCGTCGGCTAAATACAGGAAATTATTAAGTTCGTAGGAATGATTCCCTACTTTTGTTTTGTCTTGTGACTACACTAGCGCCTGGTTTTGTTTTTTATGTGTAATTGCGAATTTGTGTTTTTTTAATCCGCATCACGTATTAAAAAAAAACATGTAGAGACTCCGCTGACATCAACATAAAAGTAAAAATATATTTATTTGACATAATAAAATGTTGCAGATTGTAGGCTCCTAGTAGAAACGGTATTTCAGGAGCCATTGGCTTCTCCCATAGAAAGTTCTTAAATATTATGTCGTACTTACAATAAATTAACTAAATAATCAATCGTCAATAATCAATTGACGACCTCTGTGGCAAAGTGGGTGAAGGCCCGCCTGAGACGCAGAAGGTCGCGGGTTCGATTCCCGCCGCGGGACAAATGTTTGCATAAACAAATATTTCTCTCGGGATCTGGATGTTTTCTATGTATAATATGTATGTATTTACAAATAAAAAAGTATATTAGTAGTATATCAGTCATGTAGTTCCCATAACACAAGCTCTGCTTACTTTGGGGCTAGATGATGCTGTGTGAAAAATGACCAGCATTATTTATATTTATATTTATCTATCGCAGTCCTGCTGGTCACTCTCATGGCGAGCCACTAAGGCAGGTCTTAGCTCTCTCCATCCAGTCAGTGTCAGCTGTACACCCTGTACTATGCTTAGCCACGGTATCTACTAAAGAACAACTGGGTCTACAAGTTGGAGTAACCCGTTTACTCCAACGGCTATCGGTTCAGATTGATAATCCTCTGGTCTATGAGGTGATTGCCACGGTATCTACTCAAGAACCTACAACTGTATCTACAAGTTGGAGTAACCCGTTTACTTAAACAGTTATCGATTCAGATTGATAATTCTCTGGTCTATTTGATTTTAATTCTTAGCCAGAAAATTCGGTTTGGATGCGATCCCGAAAAAAAGCACAGAGCATAGCCCATTCCCTCTATACCCCCGTAAACAAAAATCCCATTACCTAGCTTTAAAGATTCAATTCATCGTACATAAAAAAGCTTTAGATTGGCCACAAGTAAGCAAGCCGTATTTGAATACGTCAAGCGTACAAGCGTTGTGTAAGCTACACAAAGGCCATTGCCTAGCTTCCCGCATTCAACGGCCAGTGCATTTTAATGAAATTTCTGGGCTTTCCACAAAGCGGATGTGAATGAAAAAAACTACGGGTTTGATTCACCAATACGCGCACATACCGTGCTGATTTTTCATTCTTGTTGTTGCCGGAAACTTTACTGCGTTGCATTTTTTAAATTCATTTTCTGATATCCTTCCCGTTTGAGGAATCTTTTGTTGGCTACTCAATATTTGTAACGACGGTGATTGTGCTTAGATCTTTTTGTGTTTTAATATGAGATTAACTTATATACAACACAATATCAATATCTATGTTGATTTTCCAGACATTACTCAGAAGTATGACTTAATATTCAATTTGGAATACATTTTCAAATATTTGATATCAAACTGACATGTGGTAATATTATCTAAGGGTGTCTGATCAAAAGCCCACCCCAAAACTCAAATCACGGTGTATCGTTGTGCTTTTTAAATACTTGAAATTCTCAATACGTAAGGTATGCAATATGATGAGTATAAATTTCATTTCAGCGAAATTTTTCCGTCTCCCGGCCGACCCTAACATTTGATAAAAGCATACATTGTTGGACGATTCGGTTTGGATTCAAGAATTCAATAACATGAATTTATGAATATTTTTCAAATCGTAGTCTGAAGGTTTTTTTATAAAACTCCTATTTGGAGAAATAGAACGTTTTCAAATGATATAATAATTTATTCCAGCCGAGGTTGGCTGGAACTAGCCATCTTAAGATGGAGGGAACTATGTTAAATTACATATTCAGATGCATATTTGAAGCTAAGCTTTAGTACCTTTATAGGTTTATTTTTGAGGCTCTATATAATGTATTCAACTTCTAAAATGACTAGCTTCTACCGATGGCATCACCCGCAGAGCATATAAATTGTTCATCTAATACGGAGATTATTAGCAAGAAACATCTAAACAACCCTTCCGTATTTATAATATTACTAGCTTCTGCCGACGGCTGATAAAAAGTAACCTTTGTGTTATACTAGAACACGAACTATATTTACTAAAAATTTCATTTAAATCGGTTCATTGGTTATGTAGATGATCAAATTACAAACATTCCAATACCTTCGCATTTATAATACCTACTTGTAATAAGGATTCAGATATTGTAACGAAAAGTAAAGTTTTTTACCAGAATAGTTTTGCCAGAAGGCCGCCCCTCCACTCATGATGTCCACGGGTGGCGGGGGGTAATTCCACTGCAGCTTCTCTGGGGTCCGAGGGGGCTCTCGCTGGAAGGGAGGTGAGGATGCAGGGGGCTCCGTGCTAGGTGGCTTGCTCTCGGAGCCGTTCTCGCGGTCTTGGCGAGCCTCTTGCACAGCTGGTGATAGGTTCTCTGTGGGGAGAAGGGACTTATTTAAACTGGATACTAAAGCTTGAGTTCATCCACTAACCATTGATTATACTGCCTCCTACAAAGAATGATATGACGAACAATACAGGGCTACCTCCACCTACCGACTTCCATCCATTAGATTGGGGGACACTTGAAAAGATACTTTACAATAATTTTGCAGAAATCTTGAACGTCGAAATTGCCAATGGCATTGCTCTACTTGAACAAGTTTCAACATGCTACTGACATGTTAACTTACCTTCTGTCAAACTATCTTACAAGCTATCACCCTGAGCGCACACGTGTCTAAATACAAACAGATGAAGTTGAACTCAGCACGGTCGATGTAAGATTGATAGTTGATTGCTCACGCGGTTGATCTATGACGTTATTAGATGGGTGGATGTGGAGTGCGTGACGTAAGAAGGGTGGCAGTGAAGGCTTGTACTAATCTCCGTGTCAGTAAATCGTTTCGCAGACCATTTCGAACGGGGGGTTGTTGCACGCATTCGAGTAGTTTTCTTGCGTAATCGCTGTTTGCTACACTTATCGCCTGTCTATTTGACTGATTAATGAGGAATCAGTTCAAGAAATAACTGTTTGTGTTTATAGTATTTCATGGGGCCCCAGTAAGGCCTGCCCGCTTGAGCACCCAACGTCTTGTCTACGAAAGAGAAGACAAAAACAATTTCTGTCGCTTATTCTGTGAAACAAAAGAGGGAGAACGTACTTTTTGTCTTCGTGGCGGTAGGCAAAACCGTTGTCTTGGGTCTTCATGGTAAGCAGGCTGGTGACTAGATTTTTACTCCTTAATCTACTTAATGCACCAGTAGAAATTTCACTAAGTTGGTAAATAAGGTACCATCATTTTTTAATTATTGTATTGGTCTAAAAATAAGAAATAACCAAGTGAGTTTTTTTTTGATATTTTATAGTACACGTCAAAGCTAAAACATGTCATGAAACATGCTAAATTACTTAAATAACTTTGTTTTATAATATGTTTTGTTACATAGTCTGGACTCACCTTTCGTGACAGTGTTTTTTTAAACTTGTCATTAACTTAGCATTTTTCAAAGTTGAGTGCAAACGGGCCTTGTTTTTGTTGACTTTGTTGGCCTTACTCGACCCGTGAAAATGGGTACTGAAGAACGACAATTTAAAAGTAATAATTATGATAACTATTTTTTTTAATTATATATTATATGCAAGTAATATTAGTAAGATCTAGCTTTCGTTAAGCTGAGAGTAATCAAACATTTACTAAGCATGAACATGTACCAAAAAAAAAAAAAAAAAACAAACACGCTCACGACTGTAATTGTACCAATACAATTTATAATTTCGGCAAAATGTGTACCTAGAGTTTTAGAGTAAGTCCTGTAAGGTTTGGTAGTTTTATGCCGATATATGTATGAAGATAGGACAACTTCGATAAGTAAATTGAATGAATAGCTTACCAGTAACGATTCTGAGTATTTCAGTAGGTGCTCCCGATTGCTTGAGTGCTTCTTCGACTTTCTGCCGCCTCTTCAGCTCCATCTCGAGCTGGTCCTGGACCATTTGACGCTGCTTCCTCTCCTTCTTTAACCGTTTTTGGTACATCACTGTTGAAAAGAAAACAACCTTTTTAAATGTGCTCAATATTCCCAACAAACAAAACTATGCAAATGTATCCGTATTTTTTAAATACATCGACATAAATAGAATACAATTATCTTATTTATTTCGATGCGTAGAGCCTACAACTACAGTCTCATCATGAATCTTTACATCGTATTTATTTATTACCTCTGTGGCGCAGTGGGGAAGGCCCGCCTGAGACGCAAAAGGTTGCGGGTTCGATTCCCGCCGCGGGACGAATGTTTGCATATGCAAATATTTGTCTCGGGATCTGGGTGTTTTATGTATAATATGTATGTATTTAAAAAAAAACGTATATAAGTAGTATATCAGTCATGTAGTTCCCATAACACAAGCTCTGCTTACTTTGGGGCTAGGCTGTGTGAAAAATGTCCAGTATTATTTATTTAATTACTATGCTTTATTGATGTAAAAGCGTACTGTATCACAGATTAAGATGTATTGTAAAATAAATAGTTTCTACTCATTTTCTTCTCTATAAAAACTGCCACTTATAATAATAATTATACTGCACATGTGTCGTAGATATTTTCTTTCTAAGATGATTTATAGACATTAATATTGACAGAGAGCGGCGAAATCGATGCAAGTCGTACCGTATCGAATGAACAATTACTTGAAATGCCTCACGCAGAGCAAAACGAAGTTCTCCGCTAAATATAGGCACGGCTGCGCCTGCGCCTACCCCGTACCTACATACTTTACATACACCTCATACGATAAACCTGAAAATCAAATTACACCTGTCTCGTTCACTCTTATGAGTTATGACACAAACAGGCTTTTCTTTGATCTCCATTTTGATTTGGCATAAACTGTTCAATACTCGATCGCGACGTTCGTCAACTCTTTCTTTCGTATTGGATTTGGTTGTTCTGTCTTTTTCGCTCCGATGTTCGATTGACGAATGATTGAGTCTGTTCACATGTTGATAGCCGTGGAGGCTGCACTTTTTATGGTACAGTATAAATAGTTGTATGTATGAGGTTATGGGGCGGCTGCGGGAATCAAGTCTGAGCTAATTACAGCCTAGTGTTGTCACACTGAAGTGATCGTATGCAATTCAGTGTTTTGATTTATGTAAATGTCAAATGACAAGATTTGTTTTGTGGCTAGGCACATCTGTCCGAGCATTTGCTGTGGTTCTTATTAAGATATCCAATTCGGAACTTCAACAAATTTTTATTTGAGTTTTTTCGCACTAGTTTGGATTCTCATAGGTAGTCAAAAAAATATAGAAAAAATGTAGTGCTCAGTTTCTTTCTGATAAATTAAACATTAATTCATTTGTATAAAGAATATTTTAGTTCCATTACAAGACTTTTTTGCTATACCAACGTCGTGAAATTCGTTTTAACAAGACCAAAGTCATGTGTGACTTCCATCAACCAGCCGTAATGGTCACTAGTCTCAGAGGTTGTTTGTGGCTAGGCCAGAGTCTTGGGAAACAAAAGCAGAACGAAAATAGAATACTCCACTTAAGATTAGCTAATAATTAATGTTGATGCTAATGAAACTGCGAAGTTCACTAGTGATCGGCTCTCTGCATCATTTGTCATCGCGCAACCTCTGACACTGGACGGTAATTACTATACCGACTTCTTATTGGCGTTCTTCATTTTGTTTCACTTCTATTCTTAATCCTTCATCAACCGGAAAATGTATGATACTGGAAATGTAGAACGATATTGCTGAACACGATTTGTAGGTCAGGATCTTTTAGCGGTAAGTTTCTTTAAATTTGTTAGACCAAGCTGTGGATAAAGCTGTAGGCTTCATTATTACTAAGTTCGATTTGTATAACCCTGTAATGATCTACTATTATTAAAGAATGTAGCTGTTTGTTGTTCCAATAAACAAATAAAATAAAATAAAACACATATATCCCCAATTTCTATGCCATGACTACCTATTTTCAAAGGCAGTCTTAACATCAAAAATAATATACGTGACCGTACATAATTTCTTTGTAAACAAAATTAGGATGGAAAAGGTCCTTTTTCACTTAATTTCTCGTCAATACAAAGGACTAAATATCCGTCCAGTGGAAAATTTGTCGGACCATCGAGTCCGTACGTGGACTCGGGCCAACACCTCCGAAAAACCGTTTGCACTTCGCTGGACATTATTTTCGGATCTTTTCATGTCCGCTGCTTGTTAACGCGTTAAAGCTCTGTTAATTGGAAATTGGTTGATTTTAAATGAGATTAGCTCGAGTACTATCGGCTACAGCACCGTATGATCATAAAATCGTAGCAACGAAGACATTGTAAGCTCTAGTTCACATAGCATGCCGCTCCTTACAGGCAGACACCCCTTGGGTTTAGATTACTAGTGAAAAACATAGAAGAGTTAAAATGACGACTAGAAATCGAGGTCCTTTTCTGTACTTTTTTATTTTATAAATAAAGTTTTTTGATATTTAGTTTTTTTTTATCAACTAGCTTCTACCCACGGCTTCTCCCGCGTGTTCCCGGATAAAAAGTGGCCTATGTTTTATTCTGATGTATAAGCTATATTACTGTAAAAGCAAAATCCATTCAGTAGTTTTTGCGTGAAAGAGTAACAAATATCCATCCTCACAAACTTTCGCGTTTATAATATTAATAGGATACGATAGTAGGTAGTAGGATAGGATTTACAAAAAAAAACAAAGGATCGGATCGCTGTAGCCGAATCTAGTTGAGCCGTTACTAAGAACGTCAATCAACGTCTTCACACACAGGATTTACTAAAGAGCGGAGATCAGTGGATCAGTCCATCTCTAAGTGCATAATGTTCTACAAGTCAATATTTGCCGTAGTCCGTGTCGGCTCCCTTTGTTCTTAATCCTATTGCTTCCTCAGTCAAATTTTAACCGACAGACGATGATTTGTAATAATTTTCAATTGATTATTTCATTCGTTTCCAATCTGTTGAGCCGCCTTTGTGTTGAATGATGCTTCTAATTCTGAGATGAATAGCTTGATGGAGTTAATCTTTGCATTGTTTCTTTTGATACTGGTACCTACTTGTAATTCACTTTCAAATTTTAAATTAACGTAGTTTTTAAGTTGACGTTTCTATATGATCCTTGTGATTTCAATGAATAAAATCCTATTAACTTTGACTTTAATATTGTCAGTATGTGTTCTTTCTATTCAACTTTGAAATTAAATCAAGCGATTTTCTGTACATCCGTAGAAAAAACAACTTTGTTTACTCCGCTCCGGTTTTTATAATACAAACAGAGAATATGCGAGCTTAACCCTAACAAGAGTTTTCTACCAGCAAATCTTTGAAGAAGGGGAAGCTGATAAATATTTGTGGTCATCCAAGCAAGAAAATATAAATATAATTCTTGCTAGTTTGTTTATAAGGAATAAATTAAAACATAATAAATTTAAATGGTAAAATAGAACACAATAAGAAATAACATTCAAAAAAATACGATCACGATTGTAGGAACGCATCAAAGCGTGCGTTATGAAGCGAAACAATTCGATGACCGGCGCATGAATAAAACGAACCACCAAAATATTGAAGGAATCCGTTCAAAGGGGAAAAAATGCAATAAAAGCCCCGACCGATACATATGAGTGTGGTTAAAAAGCAACGAATATGGCCGCGAACATCCGTATCAGACAAAAGTTCGGCTACTTGGCTATGCAAATTATATTTGCGGACCGAGACCCGATCTCCAACGTTTCGTTTCACTTTTGCGTATAACGTGTATTCTTTTCATATTTTCATCCGATTTCCTTCCCCTCGTTCATTTTGTTCCGTTTTAAAAGTCGCGGAACAATGCTTTCCGCGGTCTTTTCCCTTCGCCGCGAGCTGTTTTCTTGCAAACGACTTTCTCTCCTTATTAAACCTACGTATCTTTTTATATCTATCGAGTTTTCTTTTCTTTAATACTTTTTAACTCATAAATGGTTGATACGGTCCCCTAGGGTTTGTTGCCCGAATAACATGTAAATGAGTCGGCTGTACGAGTAGGTTGCTACAAATTTAAATTGGAATCTGCGTTATAGTAATTTCGTATGGTAAATCTTATCATGTTTTTTACATTTTATTTTGTATGCAATAAAAAATATTGATACCAGAAAAGTTACAATTTAGTTTTAAATGGCAACAGATGTGAATTTGATCAGTGTTTTACTTCACACATGTCAACATAATACCAGCCAAGCGCTGAATAGACCCAAAATGACATAAGATACCCTAGCTCTCCCACCAGTGCAATACAACGTAAATAAGAATCGACATTTATGACAGCTGCACCCCTCCCGGTGGCGAAGAACGATTTAGATAAGTCTTTTTATAGTTCTTTATTGAAAATAAATTGCCTAGAATAAAATCAGACATGTTCAAACGGCTTTCCGATAGATGTGTATGAAATAATGTTATACAGATAAGATGAGTCAGCCGTAGATATAACGCAGCGTATGTTTGCCGAAGTGTATCGATGCGGCTTCGATTAGGGATGACGGTTCTATGACATTTGATAAGGATGGTTAATGGTACTAGTAACAATTGAGTTGTATCATGATATAACTAGATATATAATAAAAATACACCTAACAGACACGTACTTAGTCCTGACTCCACACTAGGATTCCTTTTGACGTGGGGACTAAACGACTAACTAAACTACGAGACTAAAAAATAATGATAAATAAACTTATTTATAATTATTTTTTAGTCTCGTATAATATTTACACAAACTGTTGATAAATAATTTAATAGACTATGTAATAAGAGCTATCTTGTAAATACTATCAAATTAAATGACATTAGCCTCATAAAAATCTAGAAAAAACATATTACAAATGAATGAATGAAAACTTTAATGTAATATAATCAGGATAATGTAACAGTTAGAATTACAATGAGCGGCATTATCACTGAAAGCAAAGTCCAGGTAACCTTAGGATTTGTTATTAAAACTTTATTCGTTAGATATTACTCGAAGATCTGAAAATGATGTATGAACGATCCCAAAATAAAGTTTATTGACTTGTTTCTATCCATCATCCTCGCAAATAAACAATTCAAGGAAATCTCCTAACATTTGTCAAACTGTCCACGCCACTGTCCCGGTCCAGTCCCCAATCGTTTAGCTTTTTATCTGTTTCCTCTGTTTTATTCGCAACTATTTATGGGGCGGGTGCGTTCCGCGATAAAGTTTTCCTCAAAACCGTACTGGATTATTGTTTTTGTCAGACAAGTGGGGTAGTTGAATTACGAGGCTCGAATGACCTTCGAAGATAAAAAACAGTTCTTCTTCTGCGGCATAACATTGGTTTGTTTTGATCAACCTGCTTGCGTCAGCCAAGACTTCTGACCTCGACAGTGTTTGAGACAGTGGAGTAAAAGAATACAGACTTTTTCCATTGGTCATTTCAATATCGTTTTCTTAGCGTTAAATCAGTGACCAGCCCCCTAATCACACATATGAAATGTTAATGGGATCTAGACGATGACACTCATTTTGCCAAACTTAGCAATGTACTAAACTTCTTAAACTGAAAATAGGATAGTTTAATGGAATGCTGTCAAGATCTTTCACAACATTTCACCAAACTCAAAGCTACAAAATATCAATAAAGGTGCACGAAATTTTATGAAAAAAGAGAAAGAACGCTCGCTGTTTTATCAAGACGATCAAAGGGCCGGCCGGACATTCCGACTTCTTACGACGTTAGTAAAAAACACAATCTCTCTTTATAGTTACCATTCCACTGGTTATTATTATATCCGTATCGATACTACGCCAAGCCTGTGCCACTTGCAATGATAACGAACGAACTCACAATGCATGTAAGCTATATTAAAGCGATCAATTATAATACCAATACCGAAAATTTTGAGTAAATCGCGCTTATTTAAAAAATTGTTTTATTTTAAATTTCAACTCATAAAAATATTTTCAGTTAAGCCTATTACAAAAGCGGTAGCATACAAAATATTATCAAAAATAATAAAGAATAACATTATTAACAGCCAGGAAATTATATGAATTATCGGGCACTAAGTTGCAGTCACGCGGTTTTGGCATAGATTTACAATGACGAAGTGAAACTTCTGCTTTAGTGACTATACATTCTTCTGTATTGGTACAAACTTACCGACCGTGAAATGTTCGATTCTCAATATTGCCAGCCCCCGGCACTGTTCGGTAATTTCGGATACTTTTTCAACTCGAGAGATGAAAAACGCATAATTGGAACAAAGTGGAATTGGTTATTATAATGGCCATTTTTATTTGGCTTCTAGCATTTGAAAGAAAACAATTATCATTTTATTGGGGCATGAAAAATATAAATATATATAATTACGTTCGTACAGAACAATAGAGCGAACTTATCACATAATCATTTCTTCAACTTTAACTTTTGTTTATGGCTTCTGTGGTTGGGGTTGCCACATAATCATTTGTGATGTCAATTAATAAAAAAACAATTGACATTGACATTGTTTACTGCAGGTTCCATTTATTGACATTATCCCTGAATGTGAAAACAATGTAGGTTACACTTTGAGAAAATAGCAGAGCGCACTGGAGTTTTTCCAATTGTACTTCCAATTTAGCCGGAATCATATCTATTGGAAACACGTGCGGGCTTGGATCTAAAGCTGAATGAAGGATCATAAAAAAATAACCAAGCAGAGTTTGTTGCCTGATTCTTCTAGGCTCGAACGCGCGCGAGGAATCGGCGTAAATTCACTTTCAAATTTTTAATTCACGTAGTTTTTAAGTTCATGTTTCTATATGATCCAAGTGATTTCAATTAATAAAAACCTATTGACTTTGACTTCGGTCCCGTTGGTCCAAAAATGTCTTGTATTTTCGGTTGCAGATCAGTAAAACAAGTTGACATCATAAAGCAGGACGAGAGATGAACCATCAACTTAACGATGATTGTGCTCGAAATGTGTTCACACACGACAGAAATCGCACGCGCCTCATCCCGTTTTATTGCGAATAAAACACGATACCGTTTATTTATGTTCGATAAACTATATTTCAGCCCCCATTCAAAGAATGACTCTCCAAGTTTATTCTTCATTCCCATTCTCATCGCGAAGTTTCTGATTGATACATAGAGTAGTGTAGATTCAGGCACAAATACAAGTTGAGAGATATATTTTTGTTCTTATTTTCTTGAAACGTATAAAATAATCAAAATCTTGTTCAAACTCAAGTTTATAAAAAAAAAGAATGACATTATATAAATTGATTGATAACGCGTTACGCCACTTAATAAACAATTAAAAAATATACCTAGCTTAATACTAATCAATAACACAAAAACTGCACAACTAATCAAAAACAAGATACAAGGAAAAAAAAAGATAATGTTTTAATCTAGAAAAAAAACATCGCCCTCGTTTGAAGAGTTTTTATCTTAGTAAACCAACTGCCAACTGGGCCAAAATAAAGTAACACAATACTGATATGGCCGAAAATTGGACTGACAGACGAAATAAGAGGAATCGATTCTCCTAAAAAACAATGCAGTTTCGGATCAAATGTATTTTCGTCGAATGGCTCACCGGGCCATGCTTCCTGCGACAGTGTGGTCGTAACGTGACACTTTTATAATACGCCTGAATTAATAATATTGTAGATATTCCTTGGCAAGGGTCGCGTGCAAATGAGTGAGGCTTCTTGAAATATACGTTAACTAACTTATCCGGTCAAGAGCATTTACTAAGAAGAGACATGCTACTCGAATCAGCAGCGAATTATATTTAAAGACAAATAAACGATACAGAATAAGAAGAAATCTAAAAAGTAGACACGACTTTGACCACAAAAGCTTTCATTCAATATTATATGCAGCGCAGGTAGACAAAACAGAATAAATATTGACAAAAGATGATTGCAGACCGTCCGAGAGATCCCCTTAGCAAACTTTGAATTAAAACGGGGACGAGAAAAAATAATCCTAATGCGATTTTAATGAAGCTGAAATGAATGAATGCAATAATGAATTGCTAAGCCGCGGGTTGTTCGTTTTGTGTTAGCAGACAGCCGCATCAAAATAAACATTCAAAAACGGAGCAGTAATCTTTTGACTATCCGAGATGCACGCTCGAAATTAATCGAGAGCGCTCGTTTACCTTAGTAATTAGACTTTGCGACGTATACATTCTAGAGGTACCTACATACTATCCGAGCGCGAGCTATTGAGGCAAAGAGAAGATAAAATGTAATAATAATTAAGCCTCAGCATTGCACAAAGATGCACGCCTTAGCATCGAGTATAAAGCACACAAGCGCTGAAAATGTACACCTGAAGTCTGTGCTCGCTTTTGCATTAACGAATGCGGAAGCGGCGCTGTGCATACAGGACGCGTTGCCCCCCAGTCCACCCCCCTCCTACCCCCCTCGTGTGCCTCTCACTCGAACCAGACGCCTCCAGCAGCCAGCATGTCCCTCCCGTGCGTTCATTACCTCCACGCGGCGACCCAACAATTCAAGTTTGCTTTCCACCACACAATCTACGCTACCAGCCAGACTACACACACTGGCCACTCGAATAATAAAGATGCAGAAATTAACCCGGCCGCACTGTAAAAAGGAAACTAAGTGAAGCTATCTCCGCCTGAATAGAGGTAATGTACGCGAGCACTCGTATGGAAATGAAAGAAACTCGTCGGTTAAATGCTGAGCTTGTTGAAACAGAGGGTAAATGTCAACCTCGGAATAAAAACTGTCAACAGATAAATGCAAACGATAAACACATGAGCTAACTGAAAAGGCGAGATGTGAATGAGAATGTTGACTTCACAAACATGCATAGAAATTAGTTCAGAATGCAAGCGGATTCGGATGCAGAGATGAGATTCGTTCCTCTGAAATCGATAAGGTTTCCGCACTAAATTTGCTCCGTCCCATAAAATATTCAATTACGCATAAGCACACATTTGTTAAGGCCAACAACGACCACGCGGCACCCCCATTAAAGACGCCTAAGGGCCATTTAATCGGTCAGTGGATGTAAATTCGACGGCCCCAAAACAAATATCCCGAAACTAATAAGGAAACGAAATATGTAAATCGTCTGCCATATTGTTTCGCAAGTGAAATCTTCCTTTAATCTTATAACAAATCCGTGTCCAAATGGCCGGTCCGGGCTGAATTTGAATATAAGAGGGTTGGTTTAAGGGTCAGGTTGTAGAGCCGCCGTGTTGCGGTAGGAAGGAGCAAATGTATGCAAGACACGCGCGGAGATGATAGCGCCCATAATGTTGTCCTATGCACATATTGCATCAAATTAGTTGTCGACTTGTAAACAAGAAGCAGGAAAGTAAGGCCGCTAAGACGCCGTCCGTGGGTAGTTTGCATGGATATGAGAGCGGCAATATGGGGGTCCACAGCTGCTAGCTGTACTCATTAAGATGTTTTATGGTCGGACCGCCGGACCGTGTTGCCAATTTAAGATATTTCTATGCGGGACGGCACCACGTTAGTTTGGCTTCCGATTAGGGGATTAAAGTGGTCCTTTAAGGTATTAGCGTAATAATTGCGGCGCCCATTATGCGGTAAGCATTGTCTCTGATAGTTCCCCCAGGACATTATGGGGTTCATTCGATACAAATACCTTCCGCTACCTGTTAGCTTAAACGAAATCAATAAAATGACAGGGTCTGTTTGCAGTCGCGTCGTGTGTAAAAATAAAACAAGAAGAGAAGCAATAAAATCCAGTTACATCGGAAAAAGACAAAGTTCAAACAAATTCGGTCCGTGGAGTCACCTATTCCCCGCATAGCAAGTAAATCAAAGGGTGTTGAAACTTTACACCCACTTAAAGCCGGACACAGTAATAAAGCGTTCGAACTTCGTCGACCCTGGACATCAAATGGGCCACCCCTTTTGCATTTCGTTCGGGAGAAAATTAAAAGTTCTGAGATGTTTTGTTTTACGTGGACTCCCAATGTGTCTGGATCGCTCACCTTTGGCTTTACGAATTGATTTGGGTAGACTGAAAATACGATCTAAGCTCCTAAGATCTAAGATCTAAGTTATATTGTATCGGTGCACGTTTATATCAATCAATTTTATTCTAGTTCAATCCTAGGCCCTGTCTGAAATCAGCGCCACTTCTCACTACTGTGCGGAGCAGCACAAAGCTGAGACAGGACATGTTTGGGCGACACGGCACAGATACCACAAAAAAAAAAAATCGTTGTCCCTTGTTTTTGTTAAAAATATTATTATTATAAAGTATCTATTGAACCTGTCCTTTCTGTGCTTTGGTTTTATGTCAAATAAACCAAATTCTGTTGTATTCTATTCAAGTTGGAAAGTAAACGGGGATGTACTGGAACTAGGATTTCCGCGAAGACCTGCAAGCTCCCAGCATCAAAGTCTCAAGTTGTTTCAACTGCAAAGCATCTTCCGACATTCGATCTGAACCCAAGTTTAGTTTACAATGAGCTGCAGTAATTATATTGAGTTGGTGTTTTGTTCTAAAGTTCCACTTTGCAGGAAATAGTTATAAATGGTATAGTTTTGCAACTACGGCCGGTTATTTAGCTGTTAAAATGTACTCTCAATACTCAATACATTTATTGTTTTCACATAGTAGGTACATAGATTGTGTTTATAGGTAGGTATCTCACATGAACCCTTTCTAAGGGTATAGCAACAGATCGGTAGGCAGGCTGAGGTTTTGCGTAAACAAACTAGTTATATATGAAATGTTATGTGACATTTTATTTAATCTATTTTATTTGTACCAATTTGTAATTAATGTAATAGGTTGATCCGTTTTAATTACTTTTTATTATTATTAACCTATAATATTGCTCTGCTGGGCTAACGTCACCCTTTTTTCCTTCCATGCCCCTTTTTGCCTACCTCAAATCCTACTTAGGATAGTAGGATCGCTATTAAAAACGCGAAAGTTTCAGAGGACGTATGTTTGTTACTATTTCACGCAAAAACGGATTTTGATGAAACGTTACAGTAATATAGCTTATACATCAGAATAACACAAAGGCTACTTTTTATCCAGTTACCATGCAGGCGAAGCCGTGGGCAGAAGCTAGTAAATAAATAAATAAACAACCAAACAAACAAACAATAGGGCTACGGTTTCATGTATCTAAGTAACTCCTTAGCAATAACCTGATACCGCTGTCCGCGTCGTCGGTCAGTCAGTCGGGTTATATAATTACAGATGAGACCTCACTAAGCTTTGAAATACAAAACTTCGATGAATTAAACAAACTTCTCTGTGAAGTGTCTGTTCGAGAGTAAATAGTGATCCTTTGCAAAATGAGATGAGATAACGGGGAATTTTTATTTAGCTGTACCATAGTAAGCTAGTTTTGTGGTTTGGTTGATTGAAACGTCAGCAGGAGAATAGTAAAGTAAATGATATAGTCGTTATAATATACTAAAATGATACTGTGAAGTTTTATAAAAAAATCGTTTAGTAGTTTATGCGTGTAAGAGTAACAAACATCCATCCTCACAAACTTTCGAATTTCGCATTTATAAAAGTAGTAGTACGATTCAAGAATATCAACACAAAAATAAACAATACAAAATATATAAAAGTTTTGGAGTGTGTTAGCCTCAATAAGCACAATATTAATTGTTTCCGAAGTGGTGATTCCCTCGAATGTATTCCTTGATTAAGTGCACGGGTCGGAGAGGGTTATTAAATAATTTATTGTCTAGCAACTATTCGTGGGGGTTTCAAATGGTCCGCTAAGATTCTGCTAACTCTTGTTACGGAATATTGCCAGCATAAACTTCGTCCATGAAACTTAAATGAATTCGCACGGCAATACCGCGAAGACGTACAGATTTAAACTATATTTTGAATAATGAACTAGCAGAACAATTTATAATATACCTCTTACTGCAGTTTTAGTATGATTTTGTTTGATTTACAGTTCAAATATTGAACTGTAAATCAAAAATAATGAAGTTAGACAAAAAAGCGTTTAGGAATAAGGGTACCTACTTAGTCAAAGACGATCGTACTTAATTTTTATTTGAGATTAAAAGGTGAATGACAACATCTTGAGCATGTCGGCATGCCCAAGAATCTTCGAAGGCATGTGCCATTGGTAAGTGTCCCAATACGCGGCGATGGGCTTACAACCTGTCGCGTGGAATGCTAACTGCGATGTGAAACGCGGACATTTGCCAAATATAATGTTTAAATGTGTCTCTGACTGCTTGCTACTTGGAATATTCATAGATATGCATACCGAGTATAATAATTCTGGGCATTTTTTTTACACAGCATCATTTAGTCCCAAATTAAGCAGAGCTTGTAATAGAGGAACGATAAGACTGATATACTAATTATATACTTTTTTTGCAAATACATACATATTATACATACAAAACACCCAGACCCGAGACAAATATTTGCAGATCATACAAACATTTGTCTCGCGGCGGGAATAGAACCCGAAACCTTCTGTGTCTCATGCGGACCTTTGCCTATTGCGCCACAGAGGTCGTCTAAATGTATCTATAGGAATTGGGAATACAGTCGTGAGCATGTTTGTTTTTGTCAAATATTGTTCAAAAATAATGAAGACAAAGTGACATTTAAGAATAAAGGTACTAGTCACAGTCGAAAATACTAATTGTTCATTTGCGATTCAATTTTCATTCCGTGAAACCATAAAGAGTAACAACGCTTTGATTGAGTTTGCTCGAACCTTTTATGGCTTTCAATGCATTTGGAGCTGTCAGTGGCAAATTACGCAGGCTGCCCATTCACGCTCAAAAATCGCTCTCGATTGAGTCAAGTACAAAATAAAAGGTGGACTCGTGATGGGGGAGAGTTTCACCCTCGGAACCAAGGAGGGAAACGTATGTCCGGTACAGTTGTAAATCGGCCCCGATACCCATATGACAGTTTATTGAATTAAATGACGCGTGTGATTTTGTGGCGTTAGACTTAACACCCTCAAATTGATTGTAGGCATTAAAAATAAATTATTAACTCTTTGAAAGTAATGTCATAAAAGTTTTAAATTGTAACACTTATAATTTCCAAACAACACTTAAATTCCTACCTACTTCTCACTAACTAGTGTCTACAGTAGATACTACATAATGAACTCGTAAACGATACCCTAAGTTTCGATGAATCAATTTTCAATTCACGTCATTAGATTACGCCCAGTTCTATACATCGCATAGCCTAGCACTCATATAGAGAGGGCAAGAGATAATTCATTTTCGACGAAATATGGTGCCCGAAAAAATCTAATTATACGCTCCCTTATTTTCAGAAGCATAAAATTGCATTTAAATTCCGTACGTTCATACTTGTAAGCGTAAATATACACGGCAAAATGTTTAGACAATTACAGTGAAACGTTATCCACTAACCGAATGATGTTGATGAGAATTCAGAACGTTTAAATAAACAGAAGCATTAATAGGAAGGGCAATGAAATCAGACAAGATAAACAATCAAACGAATTCACTATAAAAACCGATAGGAAACTACTGGCTTGTGGTAGTTTTGTTTGTTCTTGAATGAGATAATCTTGAATACTTAGAAGACATGATAGACACTAAAAAGGTGTCTCTATTCATAACAATTATGGCAAAATTTTAGGCAAACTATTATATTTAATTAGAAGCGGCCAGTATATTGGGAACGCTTCCGCTTGGTTGTGACCTGGATCAGTTGAGCTATCTATAGATCGTTTGCAACGGTCTTTAGATAGCTAGCTGTTTCATCTGTATTTTTTGTATATACCTACTTGTACATAGTTGTATGAATAAATGGTTATACATTATTTAAAACATCATTGGAAGTAATTGATAACATCATCATCAACAGCCTGTAGAAGTCCACTGCTGCACCCTACCACGACGGTTTTGAATGATTCTATCCACTTACTTCACGCAACCTTTAGATGTCATGGGTCCATCGAGTGTGATCTCGGTTTGAGAATCTTTACACCGCAGCGCAAGCAAAGCGGTTTCTAAGATTGTAAAAGATGCAATTCTTAGAATTTCCCTACAAAATTAGTACATTCCAGTCAAAAGTAGACGACCTATGTTTTGACCAACGGTTTGGTTACATCGATGACTTTTCAACCCCATACACATGTAACCCGATAAAACAGGATATGAGATTGACGCGGAAATTACATTTATTTTTTTCTCCGCAGGTTTACATAGCTGTTATGATATTTATGCGATATCCTGCATTGAAATCGACGTATGGCTTCGAAGTCTGCTACTGTGTGTGGTCTCGTAAACAAATGATCTTAATGATCGAACATCGAATGCAAATATAAACTGTAGGTAGGTTAGCCCACAATCGACATCGACATTACAATAGGATCGTGAATTTGATATAACGATTCATGTTCGGTGAATCGAGCGATGAATGCTTCCCCGTTTACTGATGTTTACAAGTGCTGGTTACGAGTTTTCAATTCAATGGCTATCAGTAGCAAATGTCAGGCCAATAACATATCCTATAGCTGTGGTAATATTACTGATTGTACCAGACAGCTGGGATGTTGCAATACAGTCGAAATATCGGGAAAATAATAAAAAAAATGAACGCAATAAAGGCCCGTAAAAACGTAAAATCAGACGTAAATTATAAAATATATATGTATCGACCAGGATCAGTGCGTAATCTCGTGGTCCTTAATACTAGGACTTTGCCTTATTAGGCAAAGGAAAAAATTACAATCAATTTCAAATTATTTTTGCTATATATACTTTATATAGATCTACAATATAATAATAGCATAGTTCTCATGTAAGTGACTTTTTGTCTTTTTGAGAATAAATGTATTTAAACCGAATATTTTATTATACTATTTACCATAATTTTTTAATTTAATTTTTCCAATATTCAAAACATGATATATATATTTTATAGTTAAAATTCATGTTAATAACTATGATAGTTTCAAAATGATGTACTGGGTTTTACGGGACGGTAGTTGGACAAAAACCAAGAAGTGTTGAGGCAAGGTCGTGTCGATTTCAGCACGATCGAATTGTCGATTTCACTACAAGCCAATGCACAGGCCATGTGTCGGCCGTATCGTATTTGTAATCTGACACTAACTGGACCGATTTTACCTAGAAGTAGGCAATGACGCTGTCATAATATAATACTGAGTTACGTTTCTTACTGACTCAGATCATTCGACTAACTAAAGTGGTGTTTGTTGGGTAAAGCAGAGCTAAAATAACACCAGTTTGTTAATCTGATTCATCTTGATTTATCCAGGTGCGCGCCTAAATCGAGGAATTGGATTTACTCCGATTCCTTGATTTAGGCGCGCATTATAAGATTATAAATTATTACACGTACCTATACACGTAGTTCACAAGGAACATTAGAATCGTCAAATTATAGTTGATGTGTATATTTGATCCTTCTGATTTCAATGAATATAAGCCTATTGACTTATTTTTGTAATTTTAATCAGAATTCATGTTTTTTTCTCCATAGGATTTAAACAGTTTGTACACCCTTTGGTAGAAACTAACTGAGGCCTAACCATCAAGTCTTATTGGGATTCAATTCATGCAAAGATGTCAAATCCCGCTTTAAGATTGACGACTATATTATGACAATGACATTTGACATATTTGCCTAAATTATATTTGCAATAAGACTTGATGGTAGGGCTAGCATCAAAATAACAACATCATTTAGATCTTGTTTTCAATCAACAATAAAATATATGTATTCATTTCCTGAATTTATGCAACAACTGGCAAAATTAAAACGAAACAATGAACAGGACAGAATTAATCTAGGATCGAAACTAGAAAATCTCGATACTTGTTTACACTGTTCTAGAATATTATAGGCGTTCAGGGCTAATGCAAACGAAGTTTACAAAATTTAAGTCACAGCATACAAATTGGCCAACGGAGCGTTGGAACTATTGAGGCGGAGCTGCGTGTTACCGCCACACCAGTGGGAAGCCAGTTAGAGCTCTGCTCAAAACCGGCGAGCGGCGACGCCTGTGACTCAGTCGACCACCGACCGCCCAGCCGGAGGTAATGTGCCCACCCGCTTGGAGACTACCAGCTACGAAATAAGCGATACAGGCACATTATACTTTTGACGACCTTGATGGCACGGCGGGCTAGTTGCTGGCTGCTATGCAAAAGGTTGCGGGTTCCCACCACAGGACAAATGTTTGTTAATCTGCGAATATTTGTCTCGGGTCTAGATTTTTCTATATATAAGATGTATTTATATACAAATAATGTATATAAGTTTTATATACGGCGGCCGGAGCGTATCAGTCATGTAGTTCCCATAACACAAGCTCTGCTTACTTTGGGGCTAGATGATGCTGTGTGAAAAATAACTAGCATTATTATTATTATTATTAGTCATAGATCTGCCGTATAAGGGCAGTCAAAGGCTCGTCAAAATATATACCATCTAACAGGTTGCCAGCCCATCCTTACAAACGTTAAAACAAGCAATAATTCGTGAGGTTTTGACTTGAATAAACAAACTGTTAAAAAGCTTACCTAACACGATATTCCATACCTAACTAAACTACCTAATGATGAGAATGCTGTTGAAAGCTCATTCTGACCGGATTCGCTTTGTTTTAATTTAATCTGAAACAATAAGCATCTACGCTAACTCCGAACAATTAGCCTGACTCGAGGAGTCCATCCCTCGTTCCTCCCGCTAATTCAACTCACCGCCTTATTCTGTGAGAAGTGAAATTGCAATTATATCGAACAACAATTTAAAAAGTTGAGCATTCTGACAGTCACGTTTTGCCAATTTACAATTATTTCTTTTCTAGCTTCTGCTCACAGCTTCGCCCGCGTGGTATCCGGATAAAAAGTAGCATATGTCTTAAGCAGATGTATAAGTTATATTACTGTAAAGTTTCAACAAAATCCGTTCAGTAGTTTTTGCGTGAAAGAGTAACAAACATTCATCTTCACTAACTTGCGCGTTTCTAATAGAAGTAGGGTTCTACATAGAGTTTCAGATAGCTGACCTACCTGAGCGGTTTTGGTGTCTTGAATACAATCAAAGTGTATATAACAGGACAGAAAGTAGGCAAGAAAAACCAATACGGTGGATGGTGGTGGCTGAGAGAAAAGGGTTTCAAATGGTTGTCAAGGTTTGCGTCAATGTAATACAACAATACAAGCAAAAGCGTAGTGCTTATTCCATTACTGCATTTACACATGCGTCATTCGCGCACGAATGTGCACTACTTAGTGCTAATCTGTGATGGAATAGTCACACATTTTCCTGGCAAACTAAGTAGTCAACATTCGTGTGCGAACAACGAATGTGTAAATGCAATATTAAATGTTGTGTAGAAAAACAGAGATTTGTGTAGCTGGTACGTTGACAAAAAACAATTTAATATCAACTTCACTGCGATCTCTGAACTTCGTGAATAAGCCAGCCCACTTGCCCGAACGCCAAGTGGAATTATAATCATCGAGAAAGCGGCTAAGTCGCGTTTTAATTATAGAAACAAACAAAAACAGCTATCTCCGATGTCTTAGTGAAGTTTGAGGATGAGTCTTGAGTTTAATTCTAACTCTTTGTTGTTAATTGTGTGCAAAGGGGTGAGTTTGGCCCTTGCCTTTGATATGGAATCAAACAAACATTTTTGCAACATTCAAAAGGGCGTCGAAGAAAATTACTCCTTGGAGATTTTATGAAATGATCTATAGCAGATGCACCATTCCAACTTATAAAAAAAACGATAGGTATAATAATAAAATGCATATTATTAATACCTAACGACGTTCTTCAAAAAACAGATAGTATGAAATGGGATTTAAATGTGTGCCGAATGCCGAGCGAAATCTGGACGAAAACAACTGTTATACGACTTCTTAGCAGACCCAGACTGAGGTGGTGGGACGATCTTGACTTTTTTATAAAAGATTGACTTTTAATACCCTAGAAATTGTATTTCCTGTATCGTAGGTATCAGGTACTACGATTGAATTATAGCACCCAGACCCGGAACAAAACCTTCATCAGACCCGTTTCCTTTGTCCTTTGGAGTATCAAAAAGATTGATAAACAGTTCACGTAGCTGAGAGGAAAATATGAAGATGGATGTACGGAGTTACAAGTATGAACAAGATATGGAATGAGTAAATTAGGGAAAGTCTGAAAGTAGTGAAAAAGTATTGAAAAAGTTGAGTAACAGATTAGCGTGGTATGCCCATTTCATGAAGGAAGAATGTCACATTAAGAGAAGAGTGTTAATTATGATGGAAATAAGAGCAGATGTCGGCCAAAGAAAATATGGATAGTGTGAAAGATGACATGGTTTAGAAAGGAGTACTGAGATGACGGCTGAAGAGGAGAGTGGAAGAAAAAAACATGCCGACCCAACGTAATGTATGACAAGGCCAAAATTATGATGATGATTATAAACAGTAGGCAAGTAAAATGATATACCCGTAGCTACGACAATAAGATCACCTTCAGTTCTTTTCAAGATCTCACTTATATAATTTGGCCAAAATAGACCAGCTACATAAAAGAAGAAGACTGACTGACGTGCTGCTTTCTTAACTAGCTCAAATTATTTTGCAGTTCAAAAGGAATCGCTCGTAAATGGCCGCTTAGGACATAGGAAATTCAATAATAATCGCGCATACATAAATAAACACATTCACGTAAGACAGAAGGGCATGGACGTGTAAAGTCGTGAGCGTATTTGTTTCGTTTATATTTACATTATTATAAAGTTTAAGAACGCGTATCTCCCGACAGCCTCAAAAAGTTCTCCCAACTCCGTATTACAGGAGAGCATTATAATACAGATTGGAACCAGTTTTAACAATTTCACATACAATCATAAATTCTAATTTAGCTCCGTTGTATCTTGTTACCTCGCGTTCGGTTTTCCGTACTCCTTGTACACCCAAGACGCTGTAGCCCCGCAAAACGTATATACAAAATTAATTAGACAAAATCTCGAGCTCTTCCAACTTGTTATATTTTATTATTATATGTGCCGTTGCGCGAGATTTTATTAGCACGTAATATTTACAGCTTCTTTAAGTGTAATGAATCTGAATGGTGCCTTGATTAGGTTCGTCTTTACATTATAATTATGGTAGTGGTAATTATACGGTTGCTTACATTGGTACCTTCGTTGGTTTTCCAGTCCACTTCGAATGTTGATGGTTTGTTAAATTAAACTTCATGCAGAACGAGTATTTTCTTGATTGCAGATTTCTACGCCTACATATCTAGTCGTCTAGTCCAGTTTGCTAAGTTTTAATTTAAATTAGTGTTCCTATAATATAATGGGCATGTAACATGGAATTCTAAATACTACGCAAAACGGTGTGACCAAATATAATGTTTGGACGTGTTTGAAAGAAAAACACTGTGTTATTTATTGCCCATGTCATTTTTAGTCACTGACGCCTCTCATTCATCATTTTGATGTTGACCCTGAAACAGTTTGGGTGCTAGAAGGTTATACAGAATTTTCTATTATAATTTTTAATAATATTTCAACATATCAGAAAATATGGTTATATTTTCAAAGTGATCGCTAACTTTTTTGTGTGATACGAAACATCACCTTGCATTCGAGTAAAAAAGAGACTTGACATTTTTACGGCTAAGAACGATTTGTTGAGTACATTCCAGGTCAAAAGACTATTGCAATACGCCCGATAAGGGCACAACCATAGAAGTCTTAAAAAGGAGTCAATTGGCGTGTCCTCACAGCCAACAGCGTATTCTACTTAGCGCTGAAATATGTGTGTCGTTTCATTTCAATGTTTCTTTAATGTGCCGCTTTTGTGTCCATTTTAACACTATCCACTATTCTTACACTTTTGTATCGTAAAGAAAACTAATAGTCTTTCAGCGGTACCTTTGTGTTGTTCGAGGTAAATGAAAATTACTGTCATTTCTTTCACTTCTATTAAAAAAGTCGAGTTAGTTCGTGTTTTGAGATTTCTTATTGGGTTTTGTTTGTACCTGTACTGTACTGTAATATACAGTGAGCGACAAAAGTGAATGCTTTAAAATACAAGATAAAACAAGTATATAGGTGATGATTGCTAATATCTTCGAATGTATCCCAACATTTTGTAAGTCTACGGGTCCAGAAATGTTTCAGAGAACGACCTAGGTGGCGCAGTGGACGCTTGCCCGAAAGCCCGCTTGAAACGTAGTAGGTTCAAGGTTCGTTTCCCGCTCGGGACTGTAGTAAATCAGCCATGTAGTTCTCTCTGTTTAGTTTGGGCCTAGATGATGATGTGTGAAAATGTCCAGCATTATTTATATATTTATGTCTATCTTAACTGTCGTTCTTATTTTGTCGATGACTGCACCTATTTTTACTAATGACCTATCTAGATAGCATGGAGTTAAAAATAAGATTCTGTTCACCGATTCAGTACACTGAGCTGAGTGGAATGGTTCTGGTCAGTCGGCAAAATCTAATCATTGCATTACTCACGGCAAGCGGACTCCATACTCCGCTTCGTTTCACCAGAACATAGACCAATCGCGGTTTGGTTTATTAGATAATTACTAAGCAGACATATTTTTAAAGCAAGCTATTGAGTATCATTTTATTGACTACCTCTAAATGAATGATGAATTACTTTTTTTTTTAACTATTTAAATATTTATTCATACAACTATGTACAAGTAGGTATATACAAAAAATACAGATGAAACAGCTAGCTATCTAAAGACCGTTGCAAACGATCTATCATAGATAGCTCAACTGATCCAGATCACTACCACGCTATGAATTAGTACTATTAGGTTGGGGAAAAAGTCTTTTCGCATTATTGTATGTATGAACTTGTAATAAAATCTCTTTGGCTATACTATTTGTATCTGGCTGGTTTTGGTATCATTAAAAGTTTAAATTTTAAAGAAGATAATTCCAAATTCAAATTAGGAAAATGTGTGATTTTTATTTGTTTTTCGTACTGTTAAGATGAGTGAATCTAATGAAGAAATTCGATACATTTTAAAATTTTACTACAAAAAAGGTAAAAATGCAACGCAAGCCGCGAAAAAAATTTGCGATGTTTATGGACCTAGTGCAGTGTCTGTGAGAGTAGCACAAATTTGGTTTAAGCGTTTTCAATCCGGAAATTTTGATGTCAAAGATGCACGTCGCTCTGGTCGCCCTATTACGGATAAAATGGATGCCATTTTTGAAAAAGTGGAGCAAGATCGGCATATCAGTAGTTACGACGTAGCTGAAGAACTGGGAATTGACCACAAAACAGTTTTGGCGCATTTGAAAAAAACTGGGTACACAAAAAAGCTCGATATTTGGGTACCTCACGAGCTCACTGAAAGAAACCTAATGAACCGTGTTCTCATTTGTGATTCTTTATTACGACGTAATGAAACCGAACCATTTTTGAAGAAATTTTTGACCATTTTTGACCTCACACATCTTTAGCCACTCAGCAAAAATTAAGAGAGTTTGGCTGGGATGTGTTAATGCATCCGCCGTATAGTCCTGACCTTGCACCTTCAGATTTCCACCTGTTTCGGTCTCTTCAGAATTCTTTAGGCAGTGTCAGGTTAACATCACGAGAGGACTGCCAAAACCACTTGTCGCGGTATTTTGAACAGAAGCCCCAAAGTTTTTATAGCAATGGGATCATGTCCCTGCCTACAAAATGGCAAAAAGTTATCGAACAAAATGGTACCTACATACTTTAGTTAAATGTAAATAAACTATATTAAAAAATGTTTTGAATTTTCTTAAAAAATGCGAAGAAACTTTTTCCCCAACCTATTATATTACTTATATTTATACACTATATAATATATTATACACTACTATGAATTACTTATATTTGAAGAATACACGAAGGCCCGGTCAATCTTACGAGGTGGTGTTGCAAAGGAATTGGTTGTCGTAGTTCTCATATATATTGATTGACACATCACCACGTTTGTTTAACCGGGCTCTTACACTCGACATAAAAGTCGTTGTCACGGACAAATCTTTTTTTATAAAGCTCTTGTGTATTGCCTGTCGTATCTCTACCATAGATTAAGTAATCACTTCCTTAGAAGTTAGCCAAACTAAAATCATGGCTAGTGATTAGAGATGTCACTATTAGAAAATTACGTCAACTCTATAATTTTATATATTTTTCTAAAAGTGACATTAGAAAAATATATAAAATTATAGAGTTGACGTAAATAATTTATACATGCATTTTTTCAGTTTCTATTATCGTTAACGATTTTTAATGTCTATGAGTGGCAGCAAAGCTTCACCTCTGTATACAATTACTGTTCCGACTATATTGGACAGACATTTTAAGAGATCAAAAATCCGTAAAGTCAAATAAAATATAAGCAGAAAATACATTTTTCAATGTTTTTCAAGATCGGGCCCAAGGTTTCTAAGATTATTTATCCATAACTGTAGAATTAAGAATAAAGCCCCAGAGTTTCTACAAAAAAAAACAAACAAACTTGAAAACTTAGCCTGTATAAATAATTGTCTTGTCATCATATATCGAGTACCACAAGAGAACGTAGTTTTTAGAAAAGTATTTGCATCAAAGTTAACAGCTACACGCAATATTACATTATATCTGTGTATATACACTTACATGAGTGGTGCTACCACTATATCCTAGGCAATCCGAGAAAATTATCTTTACCTTCGTATAGTACTTTTATTTACTCTCAGATAACGCTATGCTAGAATTTCTGCAATCATCGTAATAGTTGTCCAAATAACTCTCATATCGTAACTACGTGTGATGTTCGTTTTAGTGGGTAACTATGTTTGGGATCCCCCTTGTTGAGTGACGTGCCTTGCATCCAGGAGGCAGTGAGGAGATTCTATCGGTAAATGTGTCACGTAGCGGACACCACAGCCTCCGTGATAAGAACAGAAAAGTGGGCAGATGATTAAATGCGATATTGGTTGGTATGACAGGACATGATAAATGGTGTTTTTACTCATCATGATTAGCTTGTGACATCTACAAGATGTTTACAAACAAAATAATTCGTTTTAGTGACAGTTAAGAAATACGATGAAGTAAAAGGACTGTACTTGGTCAAAGAGTCACAAAGGTTTGTGAAGGCCGGCCTATTTACTCTTAAAGGTAACAGAGATTAGTTTATAATTTGCAATCTTCTACCTGAAAAGAGAATATACTAGCTTTTTTGTATATCGTATTATAACATCTGTGGTTATGCCCAGGCATATGTGCGCATTAACACGTGCTCAAAACGGTGAAGGAAAACATCGTAAGGTAACCGGCATGCCCCAAAACCAAAAATTCGAAGGCATGTTCAACAGTTAGTGTTCCAATAAGCGGCGATGGGCTTGCAACCTGTCACGAGGAATGCTAACTTGCAAAACGCGGGCATGTACCAAATGTAATGTGACGTGCCTCTGACTACCCCCTACCTACATGGTATCCTCAAAGATCTACTCACTGAGTAAGTCCACCATGGGGAAGACAGTCGTGAGCGTGTTTTTTTTTATATATCGGCCAATCTGATGAAGCGCGGTTACCGTCGCCCACAGACATCTGCAAGACTTGGCCGATGCATTGTCTGCTTCAAAGGACAATTTGTTTTTAAACTGGTCATGTTTTTGTTCCGCCGAAACTTTCGATAAGCCAATAATATAGAAACGTCAACTTTAAAATAATTCTAAAGTGAATTTACGCCAATTCCTTGCGCGCCACCAAGTTTAGAAAAATTGTGTATAAACACTGCTTGTTTTTTTTTATGATCCATCATTCAGCTATATTATCTATGGTGCCAATCGGGCAAGGTAAACTCGTTCAATACTTTTTCCAATTCTCTTCAAGCATTTCCAATTGCTAATCATAGTGATTGAAAAAGATAAAGATTGCGAGTGAGCCGTAACTTAACAACCTGCCAGCTATTAGCGTCAAGTGAAAATCGCCCCTGGGTAAACCAAAATCGTACCGTATTAACGAACACGAAGCTATGTACAGATTAAAACAATTTTTCCCGGCCACCGCTGAACCTCAAGCAAAAAACTGAACAAAACCGACGTTCCAGTGTAAATATTTACTCGTCCACGAAAACTTTCGTTCGATAACTTCGTCTGAGAACCTCATATTTGCAAAAAGGGGCAATAATTTGTTTGCTGGTCAAGTTTATACCGCAAGGAATCGATTATTGGACTGCAATTTTGAGATCTAAACTGCGCTGAGGGACAAATGTTTGCAGGTTCTATTTTTTCAGGGTCTGGGTGATTTGGTATCATGGTACCTACTCATAGTTTCTGATACCCACGATACAGGAAATCCTAGTGTAGAGTCAGGACTATTATGGCTGTTTGGGTTTTTATTTTTATACTTAAAAATTTAATCTAAGTAAATCACATATATACATATATTTTAGAGTGGGATGTTTAACTACTGTACACTGTAGGATCATTGCAACAGTTTGTAATAGGAAAGACACATATAATATGTATGTTTATGGAACGCTTGTGTTTGTTTGTTTGTCGTTTGTAACAGATTTACTAGTATGCAACGTTCAGTGTGTTGTTGGAAAAGTGACCGTAAGAGACATTTAAAATAAGTTTCAGTCATCCAAAACAGTTATTATCTTGGAGGCTTTTAAACTCCACAAGCAACTCTTTTTATGGTTAAGCTCGCCTTTGTACATGTTATTTTATTCTGCCTTTTGTAAGTGTTTATTTTTGTGTACAATAAAGAATAAACAAACTTATTTATGAAAAACGCATCTATGGAATTCATAGGATGTTACGAATTCCAAAGAGTCTTAAAAATTAGTACTTGGTACAAAATATCTCGCTTTCATTTCGCACTGTGGTGGGATTGAAGTCCGGTATCCCAAACCGTGTAACTGAAGTCTATAATTGAATTCCATGCACGGCGCCATATGATCACCAAGGGTTTGGGACCGCTTGAGTCGGCTTTTTTATTAACGTGATTTTAGCATCACATTGGATGTACAGTAAGTAACAAAAACCTCGTTGGATCTGAAGGGTATCAATATTTGATTACGTAGGTTCCTTTTGGGAAGTGTAACATTTTTTTTATGTTATTTTAATTTATCGCGATTTATAGCCTTATTGCCGGGAAATAATTATATATCCAAACTCGGTGACTCGGTGACAATAGGCAGTCATATTTTGATACTAGTTACTAGTGTCAAACACACTGCCTGTTGTCAATTATGTGTGCACTATGGAGTGTTGTTTTTCTTTGAGATACTTTTTTAACCAATTTTTTAGTGATTCTTATTTTTGTAGGAAAATGCATTTATTGGCTCAAACAGAGTTTTTGTGACATACTGTATAGGCTATTTTATATATAGTGTTTTTTATGCCCGATACATACATCATCATACATACAGAGTAGCAGTTTAGTACGTAGTTGTTTTAATTAAATTAAATTTATGTCTTTAGATAGGTAGCTGTTCTATTTGTATTTTTTGTATATATGTACCAACTTGTATGAATAAATGTATTAATCTGATTTAATTTCAATGATAACTTTTAAAACTATCATTGTATTAAACAAAATTCTTACTAAAAACACTCGCAACTTTCAAACTCATGTATAATGGTAAATATCCAGATTTTTAAAAAAATATAAAATATATACGTTTCGTTGGTTGGGCTGAGGCGAATCGAGTGATCTAGGATCAGGTGGGATGAGCCGGTATTCGTGGCGAGGTCGCACGTCGTGTCGCGGTCAGGATTTATCGTGTACACGGAATATTTTTTGATCTTCATCCTTCCCACTGGAAGGAATCGCTGGTATTTTTATGATCCGTTCATCATTAAGAATTCTTCTGTGGACTGATTGGAATACCAATTATTTCTAATGGGAATTCGCACAATTTTTAAATAATTTTTGATGCTCTGAAAAAAGTCTGGCCCCCGCTTTTACTTCTTTTGCTCGGCTCCTAAGGGTCGTAGCGTGATGTTAAGTACCTCAAAAATTGGACTATCAAATGCAAAGTATTTTTTCCAATCCGTCTGGATGTTCCAGAGATTAACGCGTTCAAACAAAAAAATACAAATAAACTCTTCAGCTTAATTATTAGTATAGATATAGATAATCCAATACTTTTCTGTTTTTTCCATAGCAGAACCCAGTAATTTTTTGTAATAATTTGTGTGATCTTAACACGTGCTCAAAACGGTGAAAGAGAGCATTAAAAAACCAGCATGCTCAACAAAAAAATTGGAGGCAAGAACTAAAATTGTATTTTTGGTTAGCGATGGGTTTACAGCGATAGGCTGTCACCTGGAATGCTAACTAATATATAAAACGCAAACATATGCCAAATATAATTATTGTACATATCTCTGACCACCCTCTACTTGGTTTCTTCACAGATCTGCGTACTAAGTACGGATCTAAGTGTGTCTTTTTTATTTTCTTATCGCTATAAACATTCTTTAAAAAGAGAGAATGTGACAAAAATAGTAGTAATACCTATATTAAAAACGAATACTGCACAAATGAAGGAATATGTCATGAAAATAGTAGTATTGCAAACGAATAATGTACTGGGGCACACCTGTAAATAGAGGTTTCCACACATAACATAATAATGGATCCGCACCGCAGATTGTGTCCATTAGGACCGGGCATGAGGGCTTTGACATTTCACTACACAACGGAACACATATCAATTCAGGTAAGTAAGTGGTTTCTAATCTATGTTGCCCTATTGAGCATCGCATGGAATTCACTTTGCGATAAATGCAATAGAGACAACATTAGATACATTAGTATCTCATCTATATTCGTACCTACTAGCTTTAAAATAACAGTTGGAATACATTATTCTAATGGCAACCACATTTTCATACATTTTTCGTTAAAGTCACAACCAGAGTTAAAAAAAGCTGTAAAAAAAACAAATAAATCTATTTTGATAATAGTTTTCAGTACCTAATCTTTGTTAACGATTCAACGATTAAAATAGCATGAAGACACAAAAAATGGACAAAGTTTAGTCAGAACAATTACGCTGTCAGTAATAATTGTATCAAATATATTTGTAATGTATGTAAATTTGTGTATGTAATATGTATATATTTATAATGTATTAATGTATAGTTGGGTATAGGTATTATATAAAATAATGTATAATTAGTATTTTCTGTCTATTCTCCTCACTTTAAGTATGGTAATAACACCGTCATTCTTTTAAATAGTTCTCCATCCTTGAACATCCAAGGTTGTCTGTAAGAAAACTTTCAGCGATAAGACCGGCCATTGTGCGTTTCTTTTGTTTTTTGTTCATTTATGTTCCTGTGTTTTCTACTGTAAATTGGTGTTATGCACAATAAAGAGTTTATCTATCTATCTATCTCTGTATCGAATGCCCAGTCAGCACTTTCAATTCAGTCAATAATGAAGCCAGTATAATTGAATGGTCGTGCCAACTAATACAATCATGGACATAACTAGGGGTGCTAGACATCAGCCATCAGTCTACTGACGTATATTGATACGATTGTACGCCTGTTGAGCGATTTCATTTGAATTTGATCACTCGACTGTCCGGCACTGATAATATTTGCTAGGGGATTGCCGGTCAAATCATCATATGTGTTGTAGTTAGGGACTATATAGAATAGGTTGTATATCTGTTACTCATTTATTCATCGTAGGAATCGAATAGTACAGTTTGATTCGTCAAATAACTTAAAATACATCTACATATTTAAATATGTAGATTTATTTTGGTCAGTTATTTGAGTTATTAAAACAAACTAGCACAGTGACGTAAGAATGTGTTTGAGTCAAATAAATTCATTTTTATTAAATATAAATAGCATACATACTGAATTGATAGTGAATCGTACTCAAAAACTACATTATACGTTCTCTTTATAATGTAATATTTTGAATACCCTATTCTCTTAATATTTAAAAAACTACATTTTCAATACTTGCACACCCGGCCTTCGACTGTAAATAAACAATGAATAAATACAAAACAGATACAAAGACAGTTATAACCCCACACTAGGATTTCCTGTGTCATGGGAATCAGGAACTACGAGTACCGTGGAGGTGGTGGTGTTATTTGTCAATGTTTCGCGAAATGTTTAATTCTTTTGACTTATTTAATATGTTATCTTTGTATTACTATCATTTTATACGCAGTGGGGGGGGGGGGGGGGTTAAACATTTTATACGCAGGGGGGGGGTTAAACAGTGAAACCTATATGATCTTATTGTTTGATCATATTCCGTCGCAGAATGTTTTTATATACATACATATTTATATCATGTTTCTATCAGAATTTACTAACAGTCTTAAGTATCTACTAACAAAATGGATTGTGTTGTCTGAAATAAAAGTTTTGATTTGATAAGACATTTCTCATAGCAATATTGATATCAGAGCATGAACATCATTTCCCTTCATTCTTCATATAATGTACGCATAATTGGCGTAACATTTCCACTCTACCCTTTCAAGACACCCGTAATGTTACGGCCTACATGTTATTTAATTACGCAATCTCGAAGCACAATGAGAATTATACCGACTCCTTTGGCAATGGGAAAGGGACTTTTGAGAGCAGGGCTGAACTCGAGAGCAAGGATTTCGATTATCAAATCACATATTAGTTATTTAACAGTATCTGAGTTGATACAATAATTATTTAGTAGTGTCTTAAAACCTCTATTAGGTTTGTCTAGACATTATGTTATTGATATTACTGTATCCGAAAAAAATATTTTATGATTTTATTTAAATAATATGACGTTAGGGAGGATAGGGAATAATATATAATAATCTACATAGCATCTGCATGCAAAGTTGAGCAGGATTTTATAAAACCTTTTTTTCTTGACTGTACCTAATTTAGGAATCTGTATACTGGCAGCATACAATATTTTTTATTTTTTGTTTCTTTCATCACCTGGTACTCGATTTGGTGAATGAATTCACGGTCTATTAATAGTATTTTTTATGATAAATTAATAAGTACCTAATTTATTTTGTGCTTACATTCTGAGTCCATCCCTGTTGGATGGAGTCATGCAAAAGGTTAAAGCATGACCGGAACGCCTCGGAATCATAGGGCGAGAACTATGGAATAGTATTCCCTCCCTTCGAACTGCTATCCTTTAGTAATGAAGGAAGCCCTCGGTGTCCCTTACCAAGGCAAGTCCAACTCAATTATAAACGAATAAATCAAAATGATTGAGTAACAACCAAACGTCTTTGTTATGCAATTTCGTAAATGGAATCTGAAATCGTATGGAGGTAACTTTGAATCTGTGTTGACGGGATTCCGTTTGTATAAATAAAATCATCAATTATATATGAAAGTCGAAGGTGAAGTGTATGTTTGAATAGTGGATTGCCTTCGATTTCGTCCGCGTTCAGTTTTTTCAATAGTACCTACATACTACCTATTAAAAACACTAAAAACATGATATTTGGCACATACCCGCATTTTGCAAGTAGTTAGCATTCCAAGCAACCTACTGCAAGGCAATCGCCGCTTCTTGGAACTGCTGATGGCATTTTCGAGTTTTTTGGTTATATGCCATTCTGGTTTCTTCACGATGATTTCCATCAAAACAAAAGCAGTGGCAAAAATATTTTTGAGCACATCAAAAAAGATAGTGGAAATAAACTTCATAATTGCAATCAAGCCGATATCATCCCCATTGAAATGCAAGCGTGTATTACCAAGGTATAGATTCGCAAGCGATACGAGACTATTCAATACAATATATATTATGAATAGCGTAGTCCGCGGACGTTGATTAGGCATAGGCGAGTGGGCTCTATTCCAATTTTCATGGCAATAGCTGGACAGGGCCGTACTTAAGGGCTACTCGGGTTGCGCTAAAGTATTACAAAGATAACTGAGAAATTGGATATTGATAAACCAGCGGGACGCCCGCAACATTCTCCGCGTTAAATTTTCTGTATAAACTTAATTTTCCTTAGTTGGTAAGAACTGTACCTACTCTTAGTTCCTGATACCCATGAAACAGGGAATCCTTGTGTGGGGACCATGTATGTGGGTGTTCATTTGATAATTATTTGTATACTTTTCAAATTTCTATGGACATTTGCATATAATAGGTTGGGGAAAAAGTTTCTTCGCATTTTTTAAGAAAATTCAAAACATTTTTTAATATAGTTTATTTACATTTAACTAAAGTATGTAGGTACCATTTTGTTCGATAACTTTTTGCCATTTTGTAGGCAGGGACATGATCCCATTGCTATAAAAACTTTGGGGCTTCTGTTCAAAATACCGCGACAAGTGGTTTTGGCAGTCCTCTCGTGATGTTAACCTGACACTGCCTAAAGAATTCTGAAGAGACCGAAACAGGTGGAAATCTGAAGGTGCAAGGTCAGGACTATACGGCGGATGCATTAACACATCCCAGCCAAACTCTCTTAATTTTTGCTGAGTGGCTAAAGATGTGTGAGGTCTAGCGTTATCATGATGAAAAACCACACCCCTTCTGTTGATTAACTCCGGCCGCTTTCTCTCAACTTCTTGTTTTAATCTCATCAGTTGTTCGCAGTAGAGTTCAGAATCGATGGTCCTGCCTGGTGGTAACAGCTCATAATGAATAATGCCCTTCCAATCCCACCACACACACACAGCATCACCTTGTTGCGAGTTAACCCGGGTTTCGCCACAGTCTGTGAAGCCTGACCGGCCTTTGACCACGACCTTTTTCGCACGTTCTTGTCGTACGTGATCCACTTTTCATCACCAGTTATCAGCTTCTTCAAAAATGGTTCGGTTTCATTACGTCGTAATAAAGAATCACAAATGAGAACACGATTCATTAGGTTTCTTTCAGTGAGCTCGTGAGGTACCCAAATTTCGAGCTTTTTTGTGTACCCAGTTTTTTTCAAATGCGCCAAAACTGTTTTGTGGTCAATTCCCAGTTCTTCAGCTACGTCGTAACTACTGATATGCCGATCTTGCTCCACTTTTTCAAAAATGGCATCCATTTTATCCGTAATAGGGCGACCAGAGCGACGTGCATCTTTGACATCAAAATTTCCGGATTGAAAACGCTTAAACCAAATTTGTGCTACTCTCACAGACACTGCACTAGGTCCATAAACATCGCAAATTTTTTTCGCGGCTTGCGTTGCATTTTTACCTTTTTTGTAGTAAAATTTTAAAATGTATCGAATTTCTTCATTAGATTCACTCATCTTGACAGTACGAAAAACAAATAAAAATCACACATTTTCCTAATTTGAATTTGGAATTATCTTCTTTAAAATTTAAACTTTTAATGATACCAAAACCAGCCAGATACAAATAGTATAGCCAAAGAGATTTTATTACAAGTTCATACATACAATAATGCGAAAAGACTTTTTCCCCAACCTAATACTTCAAAACGCACAGTCACAGCAAAGCCCATTGATTTATCCCCCAATGTCAACATCCCTTGCTACGGGCCTGTTGTTTTGCTATCGGTCCTGATTGATTGTTATTGGGCAGCGGTTCATACGAATACTAGTTTCAAGCCCAAGTTCTGAATTTGTAATGTTAGCAAACTTTGTGAAACATTTTTCAATATCCACTCTATGTAATATCAAATGATTAGGTAGGCATAATATTATGTAACTCGTGTTCTCATAGTAGTTTTAATGAATCTGTGGTACTTCTCCGAAGGCGGTATTTTTCAGCCTCCGTTTTATGCGGGCCATGCTGAATTTAAATGGGCCACAATTAAGCAGCTTTTGAAATGTAGAGATTTAAAAGATATGGCAATGGTTAAGAAAATATCCATCAATATAACTATGACGTATATTCACAGGCATGTGCCATCGGTTAGTGTTCGAATTAAGCGGCGATGGGCTTGCAACCTGTCACGTGGAATGGTTACTACTCGTAAAACGCGGGCATGTACCAAAAGTAATGTTTGGACGTGTTGAACCCTACTTGGTATCCTTAAATATCGACATATTGAGTGTGTATCTGAGGATGTCCAAAATGGGGAGAACAATCGTGAGCTTTTTTTTTTTGTTTGTTTAACTCTGTAAAACAAATCGTTTTCAATTTAAATTCATTTTTATCCAGACATCTTCATGTTTTAAGACTTCAAGAGGAAGAATTCTGATTTTCGTTGCAATTTTATAAGAGGAAACAGTAAAAGAGTACTTGTCATTGTTTCACTGAAAACGCAACTCAATCTGTGCCGACTAAAATATTGACTTGTAAAATCATGATTCGTTACAGTTTCGAACAAACGCTTTTGTCTAGTAAAGTTGTATTTCACAGCGTGGACGCGCACCCGCTATCTGATGATTGGTTTTTGGCAATTAACAGTATTGCTCACGTCGAATAGAGTTCATACACCGTGTGAATTATGTATGGACACCTCGATTTCTCTCTATGTTCCATCGATATACTCGGTTGCGTAATCCTATCAATGTTTGATGTTGATTTAGAGTTTAGGTGTGTAAATGTGGTTAGCCGTACTTTCAGAAAAAAATCATTGCTTTTTCCTTTATATATTTTCCAATTGTTAACCGATTTTGATTTTTTGTTGTTGTTTATAGAGAATGATCCCAAAGTGGTCCCATAAAGTATAATTTCTAAGGGATTGCTACTTTTCCCGTAAAACTCAAAAAACATCACCTTATGGAATTACGACTAGTCGAATTTTTTTTTTGTGTGCCCGTTTTATTTTATTTTATATTCGAAAGTGTGTCATCCCGAGTAAGAAAAATATCGTAAGCACGTAAGGAAGTCGGTTTTTAATCATTTAATTACTATATTATCTTGTTTGCAAGATTGTTTATATAACATTGTGCTAACAACAGTCCAATGCTGTTAATTATATTAATACCAATTTTAATTCCAACAGTTGAGTTGCAAACGAAAGTAATTTATGGTTAAAACCGTGTCAATATCAGTATCAGTCTAGAATTTCATAAAGCTCTCAACAGAGCGTTGGTCATTTAGTGTACCAGAACAGAAATTGTTTTATTAACTTCTAAAATAAAGGCTCAGCGCCGATAAAGGTGTTACCCGCAATGTTGGTACGAAAGATGTCAAAAAGCTTTTAAAACTAGATCGGGATCGCCAAATAGACTAGAAAATCCATTAACAGCGTTCCCATGATGTATTTAGCTATAATTTATATAAGTAAGTGCAGTTTACTATACTTAACTTCAATAAACGTCCCACTAGAAACCGCTACAATGTTATGTTACGCTACACATTTACCGGTCATATAATTAAAACATATGTTTCAGAGGCAGTAATTATTTTCATTTTGTAACGACAAGCTCAATGCGACCCGTCGTCCCGTTATTAACATTTAAATTTATATTACATTTACACAGGAGAAATGTCTACCTCGATAATACATCGTAGTTTGTGACATGTGACATTGTGTCGGTGATATAAAGTCGAGTATCGTTTATCAGATTATTATGTTCAATGGAATTAAAGCCTTTGTCTCAAGGCGTCGATGGCATACCGCTTGACATTTTGTTTACAAAGGTTACCGTTCTGACAGTTTTCTTTTCACTTGCTGACATAATATTCTATTGGAATAGAAAGGGTGGTGCATTGTTCAATTCAACCTTTGTTGAAATTATATTGCCGTTGGATTTTCGCATTTATAAATAACCTTAAACATTATTCATAAGTTATTGATATCATGAATGTTATCATCGGCCCTGAAGCTAGGATAGTTTTAATTTATGGCAATGTTGACCTATAACCAATACTATCGCTAAACCAACAAAATGACTTAAACGCAGATCGTTTTAATAAATGACATGATTACAGCGACTACGTTTAAGCTATAAAACTATCAGTGAGGCTATAAATCGAAGGGAAACGACGCGTTTGCGGTCTTGATAGTACGAAAGAAACAATAAGAGTCTGAACGTGTGAATAGACGTATAAAAATGATATTAATTAAGCACACCCCACAGCATTGTGGCTTACAATTATAAGGCGTCGATGAGTCGGTGGCACGAAAAGGACGGAATAACTCGAGGTAACACGAGAATATAATAGTTTTAATGTTGGAAATAAATAATGTGGCGAGGAAGAAGACAATGGTCGTGTAACGAGATCTCCTGTTAGTGGCGAATGCGGAGCGCCCGATCCGAGATTTATGGTGCCCATCGAAATTACACCCTTATTTGTTCTTTTTCATTGTCTTTGAACAAGTTAGGTGAACACGGACGGAGAAAATTAATAAATATAAAAACATTATCATCTTCCGCCAAAATGTTGTGTGGGTTAATACATTTAAAGACTTTATAGTAATTATTATGATCAGTCTCTCTGATACAATACCCTGCATCCCCTTTCTCTCCTGCAGCTTATCGGCGATGTCATGTGTTTTGTATTTGGTGTTTACTATTTTCTAAACTCACCTCTCATTTTCTGTTCATCGACGAGCTGTCTCTCCAGGTTGTCTTTCACTTCTCGTTCCCTTAGTACATCCATTTTCAGCTCGGCTGGAACAAAAAAAAAATAAGTTAACAAAATGCTTATAAAAATCAAATGTACCCACCGTCTGGTAGTGATCTGGATTAGTTGAGTGTTATCTATAGATTGTTGGCAATGGTCTTTAGATAGGTAGTTGTTTCCTCTGTATTTTTGTATATACCTACTTATGGATAGTTGTATGAATAAAAAACCCTATATAGAAAAAAACAATAAAACGCAATTGAAAGAGAGCCACGTTGGCGTAGTGGGTAGTACTCCGACTGCCCGATTGTTTAAAGCCAAATATTTCCGATCCGGAATTCGTGAGTTTGAACCCGGTTGTGCATTCATAATTTCTTATAATTCTTTATTGTACACAAAAAAATATATTGGGTAAGGCATGTGCAAAGGCGAGATCTTAATAATAGTTTTCTTCCACCAAACTTTTGAGGAGCGAGAGAGAGAGAAAGATAAGTGATGAAGAAATTAAATATTAATAGGTACACCATTTTTGTACCTATTTGGGATCTCCCCTTCAAGTACAGCACTTAGTATGTATCTGTCGATCTCCATCATGGAGAATACAGTCGTGAGCGTGTTTATTTACTTTGTTTTTAGATTCAAAACAACACTGTTATTTGCTTAATCTTAACAAAAGTAGGTTAACTTTTGTTAAGATTAATCAAATAACAGATGATTTTCTAAGCAACTAGTTAAATGAACGGCTACACAAAAGGCATTGTATAAATTTAACAGTGGGCTAAACCGGTAACAAGGGCCCCGATTAGGAGCATAAACAGAGATTAACTCATTCGGAATCCCTGTCGGTAGCTAAGGTACTATTGAAGGAGTCGAATTGAGAGATTTGCATAACTTTCAATTAAATGTTAACCTGACGGAAATGGGGGCAGAGTTACTTCCGGTTTGCTATTGTTTCGAAACATTATTGGATTTCGATTAGATACCGTCGCTAACGTGTAAGATACGGTTTCATTTAAAAGCGAACCCATCGTGGAATCTTAAACGTTACGCGGGATCTTTTGGTTCCGTTTCCTGAATCAAAAGACGGAAATAATTTAAAAATCTTAAGATACCGTCCATTTATTTTTTATTGTTTTAGAAACAACAAAAAGTCACGACATATGGTTGTTCGAACCATTTGACACTTTAATTTAATGTAACCTTGCTATCAAACAATCTAACAATCTTGACATCGATAGTGTTTGTCATTCTTGACTTCAATGCTCAAATTTACTAAGAAACTATGAATTTCAATCAAGACCCACCCAATCTTGGCGCCGATAAGTGTCTAATACGTGGGGAAGCATTACACCGTATTTGAATAGAAAGAGGTTATGCCGTTCACAAACTCGCAGTTTAATTTGGTCCCTTATTCAATTAGGTACCTAAGCTTCGTCTATCTAATGGAGGTCGTAAGGGGATCAGCCTGATTAACTTGTGATGTTAGCACCTACGAACGCAGTGCGACAGGAGACTAGCTATGTCACTTCATACTGCTATCTAAGATCCTTGATGTAATCATAACAAATGATAGAATACTCGAACAAAACATAATTCATTATTTATCTCGGATCTGGGTGTTTGCTATGTATAATTAGTATGTATTTACAAATGAAAATGAGTAGTATATCAGTCATGTGGTTCCCATATCTATGCTTACTTTGGTTTCCTTGTGAAAAATGACCAGTATTTTGAAAATACTTTATTTTACACCTCATGAAATAAACTATACTATATTAAAATTAAAGGGCAAAAATACATGGGCAGAATAAGAGATTGCTTAAGACCGAACTCTTCCATCTTTAGTGATGTCTCTGTAGATGATGATGATGAAAATATAAGTTTAAAAGTAATTAAGTAAGTTACTTCTAAACTGCATTGTGTAATAGCTATTAATGTGTTAGCTACATTTAAAACATTAAATTTGATAGAACCTCATTGTTTTAAGATAGCGTAATACAATGCCGGTAATAATGAATACAAATGTAATATTGCAATTGAAATATGACTCAGTAATACTGGATGCAATAAGAGTTTCAAGGTGTTAAATAACTTGAATATTTATAACAGAGACAATTACAAGAAAATTAGTATAAAATTCTTCAACGGTAAAAACGTGCCAGACAGCGACATATTATAAAAATCTCTGCAACGATGAATGCTCCGAGGTACTATTGAAGCTTATTATTCCATAGATATTTTACCACACCGTGGTATTGGATTGACACCAATCATATGTGGGTAAGCCCTGTTACGGTGCACCTGACACCGTAATCATATATACTCATATATGATTGACACGTGACACTATCCTACTATCCTCTTTACGAGATCCTTATGCCTATTTTTATGCCTGTTTGCTTTGACATAACCTAAAAAAAAACAATACGGGCCAATTAGCTCTTAAATGTCTAATTACATGTACAGAATCTAAGTAGGTACATGTAAAATGTCAAAAGATAAATACAAATTATGATTATGATTTAAGTTGTAAGACTTTTTTTACCAAACAATAGGCGTATCCTAGTCTACACCTGCATCGTAAAGGCCATGAAAATGCGTTAAACAACGCTCGTGCACCAATCACTGACTTTACAATTCAGAGAAAATCTGCCTATACACGTTTATCGGGTGTAGAATCCAAAGCTTTTCATGGCCCATGTAAACACAAATTGTATAATTTTCAACGCAATATCAAACGAGTTTGATTAGTTTGGGAGCAGTCTTAAATTTGTGCGCATATTCTGCAAAATTTTTAATTCAGATTCAGCTAACGGATTAGCACAATTTTTGTTATTAGTAAATAATATTAGAAACGTTATTTAAATAGCAAATAGAGTAGGTATTATTATATTGCATAAAGCACAATGTTAGCATGATTTAGTCCTGGCATCGGTCCCGCAACTATCTTGTTCAATTCGCCGAGCATTGTTTCGCTTAATAAATCTGTAAGCGTTTTAATTATTCGATATGAGCCGCCGTAATGGCAGTTATAATTGCATATCAAATTATACAATGCACTTTGTATTTTGTTTGAATATTAATTTACTAGACGCTGATTTTGGCATAAATTGGATAGAAGTAGATAAATTTAATCAGTAACAAGTTCAAAAAATAACATGAAAACGACAAAAGTTGATATATACAAATAAAAAGGTATTATAATCACTAGTTGCTTAAATTGATGTAACTCACATCAGTAAAAAAAAAACAAAAAAAATATTCGGTACAGGAAGGAAACCAAATAGTCAGGAGTTATTTTCTTTCCACATTAATAGTTATCATAGTTCCTAGGAAGGTAGCTATTAGTTGACCCTAACTGATGGCACCTTTGAACTCTTGGTTCTAGGGTTGCGTAGGTACGCTGGTTACTTTACGATGCTCTCCTTCACCGTTTCGCGCACGCGTTGAACAAAAAAGAACGTATTTAATTAATCGAAATGTATTGAATCAGAAGCGAATGGCATAAAGCCAATTATCAGAAACTGAACGAGCCAGAAGGAACTACTGTTCCGATAGAGATCTACAATGGCGGCTACCAACCGTATCGACGGACGCAAATCTGCGATAAAAGAGACAAGTTAACTTACAGATGCTGTAGCTTATTATGCTTCGGATAAAGGTATGAGTAACGCACGAAAGCTATCTCAGATCGAGATCGGGGAATTGAAACATCTCCGTGCTGTGCTCATTATCCGTATGTATCACAGATATTTTGTCTGAAACTAAAATAAACGAGAACAAAATTGTAAATTATTTGATGTGCAAATAATTTCACGTAAAGGAATCGAACGCACTGCCGGTGGCTGTTATTCCGAATAAATCTTGGGGTCTTTGAAGGCTAATTGATAGGTATCTTCTAGATAAGCTTGTTAAAATACTCCACTACATCGAATATTTCCAACAAAAGAGATTGCAGTCAACGCTATTAAAAAAACATACCAAAAGACGCGACTGAGGAAAAAAAGAAATATTTTACGTTGCCCATAGATAATCTACGTTACTTCATATTTATGTAATTCAATTGGCTGATTTTACACATTTCTCCTTCATAGCAATTCGCCTTTAGGATACTGGACTTTAGAACTGTGTCCAAACACTAATTGTTCCAATCAATAAAACACTATGCCAAAACAAGTAAAATAATAATAACTCAAAGTAATTGGTCGCGAGATTAATTTGGAATCAAATCCTGATGTATACTGTAATTTAAGAAGCTTTTAGTTTGAGAGTGGTTTCGCATATGAGACGTAAATTACCTCGTCCCAGAGACGGCCATTAAGGGTCGGCGCGTGTTGGTGCCGCGTATCTAGATATCTCGCGATTTGTGCGAGTACTCAGCCTTAACAAAAGATGCTCCTGGTGGTCTCTCTGCGTACGCAGAGGCCGATCTAACCATCTATGTATTGTGTATGAACGCCTAGTACAGAGATGTCTTGATGCGCAATGAATTAAAGTCGACGAAGAACATCAAAATGGAGAGTAATAAATCAGAGCAGACTCATATGATGGCGCGGGATAGGATCGATCCCAAGGAAACGTTTATCGACAAAAACGAATGAAAACCAAACTACAGCAAAACACTTATTAAATCAATCTTTATATCGGATCAATCAAATTTAAAACCTAATCGAGTTGGCCCGACAAAAATTATTACTTTATAAATAAAATAACAATAAAAACGATGCGCCCGGTTCAAGGGAATGTATAATTATGGACAATTATTATTATGATATCGAAACTGAATGGCCGATAGATGATTGAAAGGCTCGGGCCCATAAACAAAAGGATCAATTTTGATTACGCAATTTAATAATGTTTAAAAGGCAAGTAATTAGCTGATAATGATTATCTGGCTATAAAGTTAAATGTTTATGATTCCAAAACAAGGTGGCACTATTCAGAGTACATTGTGTTCGAGTCGATTTGGCTTTTATTTTTTCAGACAGCAGCCAAATATGATTCCCGATTGTTGGAGGGTCGCGGGAGAAAATTCTATTTCTCTTCAATTTCGTGCACTCAGCAAAAACAACAATAATATTTAAATTTTGAATGCGATGCCTTTTGAGAATTGTTCAGGGAAAATTCATAAATTGATAAAATTTAAGAAAAAGTCAACTTGCATCAATTGAACATCATAAAATTGACAAAAAGGTGTTAGACAAAACAGAAATTTATGAGTTAACACAGAAGGAACGCGTTTATTAACATCAGTCATAGGGCAAACGAATTAAGACATATTTTCACGGCCCCCGCTAACGTGAAGACGAAGTCGAGCTTGCAGTTAAAATAACAATTAAAGTCTTCCGAAAATTTACGGCTCAACACTGGGAAAATAATTTAAACGAGCGTTATGGTGAAAGCCTCCGAAATGGGTCTTTGAAATGGGAAACAAAAGTAACCATTTAGAATCTCCCTCTAGTTCTGTTTGGTCGTTACAACTCGGGTGAATCTAAAGGAAATCTCTGCCCTGTCTTAAGGTGAAATTTTAATAGTAATACCATAAGAAAATATGACTTACCTACGAATATTTGTTGATTTAAGCACTTTAAGAGATTTAGCGGGGGTTGATTTATTAGTTAATCTCCTTTTGTAAAAGTAATTATAATGAACGCTAAATAATAGGTTTACAGAACCAAAATTATGACTTTCGTGTAAATGTAAAAGAATTTTACGATGCTCTTAAAACGTAGATTCAAAGTAACGATAATGGCTGTCATTGTGCGGAAAACGAATTTTCTTCCCTATTCTTTTTAAATCTACAAACCGTTGGCAATTTTATTTTATTGTTATTAGATTTTTCCGGCTTATGTCACACGACTCCGTCAGTTGCTCTGGATTATTCCCGCAGTCTCCACGCTAATAATCATAAGAATTGCTTCCCTTTATTATGTGTGAAATTTATAACATAAAATCTTTTGCAGCCCTGCTTTTCTGCTAGGGAGTTTTACCCCTTGCGTGTTGGGACAACGATGTTTTTGGAATGGCAAGTGTTGAAGAGCTCTTCATAAAAAAATACGCAATCTACTCCTTTATTTGATGAAAGATTTTGTCATACGTGTGTAATACACAATTTTATGAATATATTATAAGGTATTTGTATCACAAATCTGAATTGGTATGTTTTGGATAAAAACAATGTTAACTGATAGAGTAGATAGCTATGCTGTGGCAATTACCACGTAGCAAACACAGGTAATGAAGATGTCGTCGACAAAGGAATTAAAAAGGTCGTAGCGTATAGATCGTGCGCGGTCGGAATAACTCGCACTGTTATCAGCGCACGCGCACCCAATCTGCGATCGAAACACACTGGATAAGATTATCCGGTAGCCCTGTATTATTTTAATGAGACTACACGACTCTTCGAGATTCAATGCGATAAGAGAAAGCTTAGGTAACGAAGCAAATAAAAATATACGGGTCAAAAGAGATATCAAGCGGCCGCAGCGAGATGACGGCTTTCCCGACGGGAATAGGGAACCAAGAGGGATTTTTAAATTAGCCAGTGAACACGATAAACTCAGGTACATCTACATACCAGCTGACGGCAGATCGGCCGATACCATTATGTCTCTGGTAAGGCACCGATTAAAAAATATCCACATTTATAAGCGGACAACATCTGGCGGTATTTAAATAAGATATAAACGCGCGAGTCCGCGAATGTTTTGTTTTTGTTACACTTTGTTCCCCGGATGCTCCCCTCGGATATATTGGTATTAAAAATGTAAGGGAGATTTATGCGAATGGCTCTAAGCTTTCATTAGATGTTTCTTACGCTGTTCTGCGGTCGCTCCCTGACCGGTAATTTTTCATTTTTCTGCAAAGTTCCCGATGTTTCGCGCCCGAGGCTGAATTTAACTGCATATAAAGAATATTAATGTTGGCTGGGAGTCGCGGGCAGGTGTGCGCTATGACTTATTTTATATCAATTCCCCGCCTGCATTGGGAATAGAAATTACGAGAAATGTTTATAATGAGAAATTATGGCGCACATTTTCTTGGGTAGATATGAAGATGTATCTTTTGTTGAATATTATACTTGTTTTGTGGGGAAACCTCTAAGGAAAACTCTAGTTGCTTAAGAGGTATGTATACCTTGATCAAAAATATTTTAAAGCAATCGATATATAGTCAAATTTATAGTCTTGAATCCACACTCGGATTCCCTTTATCGTGGGTATCAGGAAACATGAGTACTACGGAACCAGAACATCCAAACCAAAATATCTACAGAACATGCAAACTGCGACGCAAAGGGAGCGAGTTCGATTCCCGCTTTGGAACAAATGTTTGTTCTGCAGATGTTTATTCTGGGTCTGGTGTTATAGTACCACGGCACTCGTAGACTCTAAAACTCACAGCGGTAATCCTAGTGTGGAATTAATATACCTATGTATGTGTCAGTTAGATGTTTATGAGTCCCGCAGCAAGAATCGAACCCGCACCTCTTTTCTCCAGCAACTCGATACCTCTTAGACGCAAAATAATATTTTGGATATGAATAATATAACCCCTTAATGTCATAAACAAGAATATCAACCATAATACAACCTTGTAATTCCGTATGTAAATTGCAAACTAGAACAAGCGTTCGCATTTCACCCTACAGAGACAAATTCACCGATATCTCATGACCCATATTCACCTGGGAGACTTGTAGAAGAAAAGGGTCGTCCTAAACTGGTAGTGAAATTCATGTTTATAAGTAGCAGTTTTAAATATTAAAAACTGTTTTGTTACTGTAATGTATTTAGGAAGTATACCAGTAATGTAGTCTCCATAATACAAGCTCTGCTTAGTTTGGGGCTAGATGATGCTATGTGAAAAATAACCAGTTACTATTTATTTATTTAAACATCAACTTTTGTTTTTGGCTTCTGTGGTTAGGGTTGCCACAATTTTGCAAAAATCGAGTCAATAGGAAATAAAAGAAAGAAAATACATTTACTAACCACAACACAACACAACAGGTGAAAAATACTGAACAAATAAATACACAAAAGTTACATTAACAAATTACAAAAAAAAAGATGTGCTGTCAAAAGGTTTCTATCTCAGCATTATGCTGCACTAAACCTGGGAAAGGTGTAGCGCTGATTTTCAGACAGGGCCTGAATCGTGATAAGATTTAAACAAATAAGGCTATGGAGAGGAGTTTACCAAAACTTGGCCGGTTTAAAATAAAGGGAGACTTGAACAGTATTTTTTTAACTATAAGTTGATTCACGTAAAAATTTAAAGTACTAGTATCATTTGAAATGACATACTATACGTCAAATAAACACGATGCAGGGGCACCTATGTTTTTGTTGTGCCATGTTTTTTTAAGTGTAAGTGTTGCCCTTTTATTTCATATTTCATTTAAATAATAATGTTTCCACTCCCTTAAGAAGCGGATTATTCCGATGTGTTAAGGGATACACACATACACATACGCAGATAGACAATGCTGGTGTGCGTCACATTAAATTATTTCAGCTAAGTAATTCCGAGCGGTTAATTATTGCACAACCTGGGAGGAGAGTTGAGAATGTAATTATTATTAAACTTTACGATTGTCTCACTTTACCCCTTCACTGTACCTTCCACCACAAAAGCCTTATACACCAAATGTCTGTTATACCAAATTTTATTGTAGACGAGAGGTCCGAAAGTTCAAATTCGAATGTTAACGTTTGAATATAGGGTGCTCTGGATTTGCAAGTTGTTCTACATTAGAGCCCGAGATCCTGAGGGAGTTTCTTACCTTGTTGCGGTACAGGATTCATATTTGAGCTACTGCCTATGAATTTATCTATGGAATATATTGGACTTACTATCTATACTTACGTACGCACTTTTAAGTAAATTCAGTATGTACCTATAGTAAGGTTTATTCAACATCGGAATGTATTCCAATATTGAGAAAATACCATATACAAGTAAGAAAGTAATTGACTTAAATATTTAAAGATATAAAAACCAAGACGTATTTTATGCTTGTTTTTCTGAGGCGAAATAAAATGTTTGAAAAAAAAGTAACCATATTTACAACTTCTGCAAAGCTCTACTTGATTTTTCCGGCAATTTAGTCTTTTCTACAATACCAAAAACCATGGTTGATTTTATTTGTAATTTATCTAGATCTTATATTTTCATCTGTTTAATAATTGTAATTATAATAATGCCAGACATTTCAAAGGCTACGGGAAGCTATGGAAATTTAAAACCATCCAAATTTCAATATGAAAGATGGTTGGCAAGTTTCTCCTGTTTGGATCCAGGTATGAAAATAAATATTAAAAACATAAGAGACTTCAAACCACATTGAATGATGGTACCTAGTGGATAAATTGAGAAGTTTCTAGTGAAATAACATTATAGTAGTATTATTTAAGATCTGTTGAGACGCCTGTCATTTAGTCTACCTGCAACCACAAAAGCTGCAAAGCCTTTTCTTCCCTGTCCCCATGGCTGATTAGTTCCATAAAGAAATATTTTATATTATCAGCGGTCGTTGGTTCTTGAACTATATTTTTAACTTGTAGTGCTATTACTACAGGTAGAGAACAGTCTTCTTTTCCAAGTTTAATATTATGTAGATAGGTTTAATAGTTTTTTTATGATTTTTAAGTAGTTGTATTATTCTGTTGTGTATACAAATTTTTCCGAATTGAATTAGCTATAGAGTTTCCACACGAGTGAATTGATGAATTCAACAGTTCTTTAGCTGGAGGCTATGTATTTTATACGAACCCTTTGCTATTTCTGGCCAGAATAGCATTATCGGCTTGAAGTGCACTATGCATAGTAACTAGTTGTAATCTAAAATAACTTTTGTAGCAAATTTTTCAATATTTTTTTTGTACACGTATTAATATGAAATTTGGTGGTTCATAATAAATATCAATTATGAAATAGAAGTTAGTAACTCTTAAAGAAGTAGTAGAGCTTGGGAAAGAGCTACCACCATAACTGTTTCTTCTGCCAAGCAGTAATGATTTCATTGCTGTTTTCCGGTTGCAAAGTTGAAATAAACACATAATTATGAGTCGTTATGTCTCAGGGTTGGCTATGCGTGAGTGATAACTCTGGTGTTGCAAACGTATATATGTTACGGTAACCGCTTAACAACAGATACAGTTATATAAAAAAAATGTTTAGCTCAATTTTTTTGAGAAAAGTTGAATTTGTTTTTGTGTTGTTTCGTATTCAATTTGTTACTCAAACGAAGTGCATAAACTATGTATTCAACACATATTTTATGCACTTCGTTGATAAATTTATTAAGTATTTTTTTGTTTTTAGTAAGTCTCTTTTCTTCATGACCTACTTGGTAAATTTTGTTCGGATTCCCACGATAATTGAAATTATTGGAAACAGTTTATAGTGTTTTCCAGAATTAGTTACAACTATTTTCTAGTATTAGTATTCTAATCATTTCAACTGTCCCGTCCACTTTGATTATCAATGAACAGGTAATCAAGTTAGCCATAAGCGAAACTAGATGGCGCGCGTGTGGTCGAGTCGCGTGCGCCGTAACCGGAGCGACACTGTAATCCAATATGGCCGACATCGGTACATTGCACGTTTGGTATTTTAATATCCTTTAGTTAATGTCACTTATTGTTCACATAGTTGGATGGACAAAAGAAACCGCAAATGGCTTACTAAGTACTTATTAAATATTAAAAGTATTGCAAAACTATGGTGATTACTGTATTTGGTGTGGTGAAGATGGATTTACAAAAGAACTCTAAGGATATAACTATGGTTCAGGCAATTTAAAGTTTGTATAGATAATTTTTCAGTGGTAGAATCATTGCATAGGTACGAGTGCTAGGCATACCCTAGCTGCCTAGCTACTTTTCTCCTGGTCACATTTCGATGGTTGACCGGTAGTGGTATTTTAAACTGAACACTTTCGTGCTTCGGAAGGCATGTTAAAATGTCGGTCGACTTTCGGGTACTTTAGTTGTCTTTCTTAGGAACGTTCAAAGGAACGATGTCACGGAAAAACTGAGCCGAATATTGCCAAATTTATTTTCATGAGTTTTCTAGCACACCTTTTTATCACTATGCAGAACCTAGAAAACAAACAATTTCTGTTGGCGTTAACGCTTACGGAAATATTGTATGAAAATAGCAATAGCTGTTGAAATATGACGTGACTGCTGCCAAGTTTTTCCTTGACAAATTTGCGTTAGCGTGAAAGGAAAACTAAGCGTGAGGTATTTGTCTAGAGCCCAGGTCAGCTGTCCATCATCTCACTAGCTCCCACAGAGCTACAGTGCAAACAACCGCCTCCAGCTAACAAGCCACTGAGCGATGCGCCGGCGCAGATATCAGCGCTGCATTGTGGCGCGCCAGCTTTCGCACCATTGTGCCGAGGCGCAAGAATCACGGTAAGCAATCTTTGTTTGTTTACTCCCTTCTGCAATCTACGCTTTACTATTAACAGCGTTTTATTTCTTGTTGATGTTTTATACAGGTGTGGAAAGATAATAGGACTCTAGAAGGAAATATTTTTTAATAAAAACGAGTTATTTACCCGACTGTTTTTTGATATTTCGGCGCAGTTGTATGTGTGGATGATAGTGGAAGACAAATCGATTTACCCTCTTTCACTCTCTTTTATTGCAAACGTTACCACTACAGGGTTATATTCAGAACTATGATAGTTTTAAAAGTTGTATCCTTTTTTTTGTAGTTGAAATTTTAGTTCATAAAAAAAACATTATGTAAACTATGATGAAAATAAAACCAGAGTTTTTAGATATTTTAAAAACCTCAGTATAGTTAGCCTTATAAAAAAGTGTAAGACTTTCACCATTCCTATTAAACCATTCTTGAAGACACACAAATCGATTGTTAAATACAGCATTTCAAATGGATTCGCCGTTCGGGAAATAATTAGTAACAGACCAACGAACAAAACAATCTACACTTCTCGCCAGAGGACAAATGGTAGGGTGATCTGTACAAGGTCCAGCCCGCTTAGCATGAGCACTCAAGACAAAGTTTTGTCTACGAAAGAGTAGACAAAAAAAAATTCTGTCGCCAATTCTGTCAAACAAAAGAGAGGGACAAAATATTTTTTGTCTTCTCGGCGGTAGAGAATCCGTTGTCTTGGGTCTTCATGCTAAGCAGGCAGATCTGAATGTTCTGGTACAACTGATCTTTTAGTTTCTACAATAATTATGTAATTCATACACTGCGGATTTAGCACCTATTTTAATTACATATAATAAAATAGACATATAATAGATACGGCGTTTCATGTATAATTGGATGTTAAGTCGAAAATAAGTTTTTTTTATAACGAACTAAGTGTAGTGTTGGCTGTATAATAATTTTATTCTCATAATAAATAATGAATACTGAATCAGGTCACAACTTTATCAGATAAAATCTGGCTCAATAAAGCTAAGAATTAATCGATTTTAAATTAATGTGACATGATAATCTAAATCTTGTGCAGGTATCTTTATGCATCAATATTCATTAATTTTATCGACTTACCTGCTACTTCAATTTTATCCATATTTGAATAATCGTTTTTAAATTTCAAGATTGACATTACCTAATTTGTTGGTAGATATTCAAACTATTCGGTCAGGTCTTGATCTTAGGTAACCCACAAATAGACCTAATATTCACTATCAAGATAATTTGATATGTAACTTATTTGCTACCAATAAATTAAACTATGAAATATAATGTTCCCAACGCAGTGTCTCATATGAGTGGAGTAAGTTGAGTGGATCTCAATAAAAGTGTAAGCACCATGTTGTATTTACGTAAAACAAGTATTTTCTTCTTTCATATTCATATCGTGCTTTCCATATTGGAAAATCTATCGCAAAAACTTGCATTTAAATCGGATAGGCCATTTCGGAGATACTTGTAAACGTTAATTTTTTTTCTGCAAACATGCAAAAAATCCCACGAACTAGCAACCTTTTATGGCAAACGAATATACGGAATCCTGTTATCGCCAAAAATAATTATTCATTTTACGTAGCGTAGAAAACTACTTATATTCTATCTACTTCCTATGATTCGTTAAAATCACACGTAAAATTGTAATTAGCCGCCTGCGATAGTGTCGCGTGGTTAGCATTGTAAAAGCTTTCATATCAATTGAATCCATTAACAGAGTACACAACTGTCTGTCTATTTGCTCATCAGTTTTTATCATTCGTGTTTGTTCGATCGGTCACATCCACGTTATTGATAGGATGTTTCCCCTCGGCCATCACATATGCGGTCATACGGAGTCATTTGTATTGTAAATTGTGACATACAGTCTCTTACGGCTTACGGTATCAATTCGAAATTATATGTGCTATTTGTAAGTTATGTGAATTTTTATCCCTCATTCAAAATAGTTCGCGAACACGAAGATTTTATTCAATGTTAACTTATTCTAACGGTTGAACTGTTGTTTTCTAAAAGATGTCACTAGTCAGCTGAGTCTAAGTGCCTCATAAAATAAAACTTGTGTAGCTTTCCAAGTTCAAAGTATTGTAATCAAGTATTGATTTACGTTTAAAACTTCGCCTACTTAAAACGGAATTATCAAAAGTTCCCCACAACAGAAAACCATAAAGTGCTCTTGTCCTATCTACCCGTGTGCCATTTGTCCGGTGAACAGCACTTAGCTTAACAAAAACTGATAGTTGTAAAACAAAAGAGCGAAAAAGGTTCCAACAAGAGCGCATTGCGTTCAGAAATAAACTAAGCGGTAAGAATTAACAGGGATAAAGGCTTAAAAGAGTAGCCGAAGCAGATTTATGTCGCGATGATCGCAATCGACTCGATTCAGCATGTAAGGCATTTTGTTTTTTCGATTGCCCTCGGAATTCACTGATGTTCTGCTTTAAATGTTGAAACATAAATATTACCAACAAGAGTAAAGTACGTCTGAACTTTTAAAAATCGACATCGCGTCGACACGTGTCTATAAAGAAGCCCACTCCAAAAACCAAACATGACACCTATTTCCCATTCAATAGTAGCATATTTACAGGAACGAATCGACAGCGTTTTATCATAGAGTCCTTTCAACCAACCCTTTCCTGGTTATCTGATAACGCAGTGAATGCGGTGCACATTTGTCTGCGCGTCACCACTCTGCACTAGTGTAAAAATTGTTAGCGAATGCGTCTAGATAGCGATCTGCTATTTGCGAACGAGAGGGGAGATTTTGCCAGAACAATTTTCACCTCTAGCATCGACTGTTTGAAATGAGTTTCTGAACTCTATATCAAAGAGCTTTAATATGCACCTCTACATAGTACAAAAGAAAATCGATATAGCATCGCATTGCCAAGTAACACCTATCAACTGAGCCGAAGCGAACTGAGCGAGTGATTGCTGTAATTTCTATAAAAAAATTGAACAGTAAAGTTCGCCAGACGTATCGATTTGAAAAAATGTTTCATCAACAATAATTTTATTATCGTAATAACAAAATTACGGGTTGTATCCATAGGCGATTTTAACTCTTAGCATCGTCGGCTAAGGGAGTTATTCCGTCGGCGCATACTTGTATATATCGGGGGAGAAATGGAACCTTTTGTTGGCCTATAGCATTATTATTTCTCATTTTGTTTTGTTTATTAATACAATTGGCTGGAGGCGCAATATTGATATTCAAGTTTGATGATGACTACGAGTTCCTCCCCGACCTTCTCTGTATTTTTATGGGCTTTATAACGATTGAGATGCTTTCTTTTTGTTTAGGCATCACTAAAATTGAATTCATAATTTTTACTGAAATAAATATTTTGCTATGAGATTACAGATTATACAGCACAATACGAGGTACGCGTTTCTCAGAGAACGGAGACTGACGTGAATAAATAACTGGATGAAATTATCAATTAAACAATTACGCTGTCCGAATGGAATCGTGTGTAATGATAGTGGGCTCGGCAATAACTCAGGCGCATCTGTTCTACGGCTATTTGCAAAAGCACGACATGCCCTCGCGTGGTACAGCCCTGTCTCCAGAACTTGTTAGAGTATACCGATTATGACTTATGTTATATTACTAGTGAAGCGCTCGCGACTTCGTCAGGTAGTCTGAGATGCAATTACACCCTCGTTGCACCGGTTAGGGAATCGAAGCCACTCGAAATCCCTGCTTTCATATTTATAGGTTATTCAGTTTAGGCGGAACGTCGGCGTTGGTTGCAAACATTTTATATATGAGTATTTACGTTTAAAAAATTATATGTAGCAATTACTAAAAATGATGATGGAAAAATAAACGAGGCTAAGAAGACTATGAGAGATAAGGTAACGAGCAAAACAAATGTCAAGAAAATGACATACAGGTGAAAAAATCTGAAGCATTAATGAAAGCTCTCTGGTGTGTGCAGGCATAATGAAGTATTGGAAAATCATAAAATATGTCTATCATTAAAGCATAAAATGAAACGACAACGCTCGAGGCGCTGCCATACGTACCTGTAACATACATGAGTATCTGAGAATTACGGCAACAAAACTGCTATTTATCAACGATTTCTAATTTTAATAATTTCAACGTAATAACGCAATAAATTAACATTATAATGCAAATGGAACGTGTGCTTTTAAGATACGAGAGCTAACGAGAATATAGAACTCGTATCTAAAATACGTGATATAAGATCCTAAGAGTGCCTAATCAGTGTTGCTTCGTCCGATTACGCGGAATCGATTCGCGTGAGACTTTGACTAATATCGATTATAGCATTTACGTCGATAAAGCTTCCTGTACATTACAGTGAGTCCCTGTTTCTCCCTGATACCTCCCTGCATGATCGTACAATTTCATATGTTAATCGTGGAACGGTAAGAGAGATTCTTAGAAATTCGTATATTTTACAAATTACCCCTATGTTGCTAATTAGTGTAAGATTACCACAATTTTGTTGACAATTTTATGACGAACTTTGTGGCGCAGTGGGCGAATACGCGCCTAAGACGCAGAAGGTTGCGGGTTCGATTCCCGCTGCGAGAAAAATGTTTGTTTGATCTACAAATAATTATCTCGGGTCTGGGTGTTTTCTATGGATATGTATGTATTTACAAAAAAAAAAGTATATAATTAGTATATCAGTTTATCAGTCATGTGGTTCCCATAATACAAGCTCTGCTTAATTTTGGGCTAATGATGTTGTGTGAAATATGTCTAGCATTTATTTATTTGCAAGGTTTTACGATAACTGTTTACCTAATCTTATGGTTTCCACCTTAAGTTGTAGAGTGAAGATGTAGTGACAAGAATAGAGAAAAGTATGTTCTGATTGGTTTGGGATATGGAATGGATGGACGAAAGGAGATCGACGAAACATGTATTTATAGCAAGCGTGAATGGAACAATTGGAAGTGTTTTTTTTAATGTCCATGTCAGTCAAAAGTACTCTAATCCGGCGAATGAAGAAAATAAAGTATGCCAGGATGCCTAGTCTCTGCCTACCCTTACGAGAAACAGGCATGAGTTAATATATGTATGTATATATGGTTTCCGTAAACTTTTAAATTTTCTAAATTTTACGTATTATCTAAATCATTTTTATTCTAAAGTAACCTATGAATGTTAACATTCATAGGTATGAAAGTAAAATACTTGCCTGTTTCTAGCACTCTTCTAGGTCCTACAATGTAAGTTTTCGACGTAACCAAGTGCACTATAGATTCCTATAGTTAAAAATAAATAAGTATGAGTATAGTTTATGAAACTCACCTTTCTCATAACTGATCTGCCTCTCCTGCTGCCTCGCATTATCAGCAGCCACCTTCAGCAACCCCTGTATGTTCCTCAGCAGTGTCTCGGTGGAAGACACCAGGGTGTCGGCGGTGGGGTCCACGGGGACCGAGGGTGGTGTGCTGTTGGGGGCCGTGTAACTGACCGGCGCGGGGGAGGTGGACGCTTGCATCTCACGCTCTCCATCACTGAGGTCTGCTCCTGGCGGGAAATTCAAAATATACATTCGAGATAAGACGTCTCACTAAGGTTAAGGATGTAGGTCGGACTGCGAGGCTCAAGAGGAGATGGGCAGGGCACTTGGCAAGACGGGAGGATCACAAATGGACCAAAGCAATCACGGTATATTGGCCTAGAGATACGCGACAGCCTCGAGGCAGACCCCCTGCCTGAAGGTTCATTTTCAGAACAGATGACCAGTGGATCCGGCTGGCACAAGACCGCCAGGAATGATTTAATTAACAAGATGCCTTTACACAGCAGTGGCTGATTATTGTTTCAACAATATGACGGTCATAATTTTGTGAAAACGGGGAAGGTAACATTTAGTTTTTTGAAACAAGGCTGAAAACTGCTTTCACCGTTACATTACGGTCGTTATATGAAGCACCCACCCCGACTCCTCATGAAACAAACTTTAAATTTACGGTTTATTTGTTTTCCTGAATCGAATAAAATCTGAACGTTCCCCAAAAAGAAATATAATAAAATACTTGTTTAAATATTTGAAAACCAATAGTGGTTACCTTAAATGATACCGAAACTATAGAGTTAAGGATTTATTATACGACTATCCTACTTACTTTACTATTCTACTGCTGATTCAAACATTAATTTATATCACATGAAAAGTAAAACATCCGTTATTCGCTACATGCATTCCAGATAGGCTTTCACCGAAGCTAATCTGCAAGTTAATCTTTATCTGGTCACCACGCGATTTCGATGTTCCTGGCAGCGTAATTGCAACTCGAATGATACATGCATGCAATTCTCGAATCGTTTGTCGATAGCCTCTTGCATGCACCGCCTTATTTGGCTTCTTATGGCTGTTATTGATAATCGATAATAATTCATAGTGAAGCGAAATAATCATTTCGAATGATTACTCGCCCGATTCGTGTAATACTTTATTATGTAATGCATCATTGTTCAAAGCTTATTATTAGTCTCTAATGAATTTAATAGGTAGGAAGGTTAATGCTATTTTATATATTTTTTTATATATTTCATGTAATTTACTAAATTTAGCACCACACTAAAGCTGAATGAAGTATCATGAAAAAATAACCAAGCTGAGTTTGTTGCCTGATTATTTTAGGCTTGACTGCGCGCGGCGTAAATTCACTTTAAAATTTTAAATTCACCTAGTGTTTAAGTTGAAGTTTCTATATGATCCTTGTGATTTCAATTAATAAAAACCTATTGACTTTGACTTTGTGTTGATAATGTAATTATTAAATGTTATTTATAATGTTTTAAAGATATCAATAAAATATATTCCCATTCTAATTATGCTTCTAAGACAACGCAGTATTCTTAATTGTTTATATTAATTTTGTTTATTTCGCTATAACAACTGAAAACAAATGTAACCCATCAAATCAATTTCAAGTAACTGTCCCATAAATAATGTCTTGTACAAAAATAAAGTTTTGTTCTTGAATTTTACAACGGAAATGTTTTACAGGTTCAATTAATTCCAGCACGAAATAAAAGGAAATCAATTAAAACAGGTCACACTGTTGACTCCAGCGCGAAGTTTAGACACATTAAATTGCAAAAGTTTCGCTCGCTGGTTTGCCGCATATTCTATTAAAGCTTTTGATACTGTTTGGTGCATTTTATTAGCTTGTTTGTTTTTGCACCTGATTGGAATACCGTGTAAATGGACTTCATTTATTAATTTTAATTGCCAATGCGATTCATATTAAGTACATTACGAATATGAATATTTGAATCAGCGCAAAGTAAATTAAACATTTTGTATGCATATCGTGTATATCAACATTCGATACACTATGTTGGTTGAAAGTGGATTTCAGTACCAACAGATATGTTCATGAAACACCTTAAAAACTGCTTGTACAATGTAGTATTTTTTAATTATACCCATTAACCAATAATATTGTTTATTTAATTATTTGCAATCAATAATTTGTTTATAATCAGTTATAGTATCCAAGTCAAGTCAAAGTTACAAAGACTATATATTTATATTTTTAATATCTGCTGGTCATATTTGTATCTATGTTCTGCAGATATTTGTTCATAATTCCCACGTCAAAGGGAATCTAACTGTGGGCTCAGGACTATTTATCTTGGGTATTATATTTATATCTATAGGTATTTATATTTCATACCTGTTTCAAATAACAATGATGAGTTAATAATTATAATGTTAAACGCATTATTCTTAAACGGTGCTTAGATAATTACAGTAATGTTCGTCTTGTGTCAATAACGGACCTCGCACAAAAAAAAAGAAAGTGTTCAGATTGGCGTCTCTCACGGCCCAAAATAATCTATCGATACATTTATTTAACTGACAAGATAGCGACCGCTCATCAAATAATGAAGACAGCATCGTTTCGTCATTGTCGATGAGCACGATAGCACTCTCGTGATGTCACAACACAATCTCTCTAATAAGACCAATTAACAGGACCCTGGACGCAACGAACGAAACCAAACCCTAGAACTTGCACCAACGACGTAAATTCAATAAACAATCAAGCAAATGATTTAACATTAGGTACAGATATGAGATGAGAAAACTGATCGAATTAAAGAGTTAAACCTCGAATCGACAAAGATCAAAGTTGAATGACATGAGCATTAGAAAAAGCGTTTATAATAAGGGGCAATCGTGAGGTGAGTGAATTATGTATCGATATTATAACTACGTACAAGTGAATCACGAAACAAAAGATGTTGAAAGGGTCTTGGACGAGGTTTAAGATTTATTTTGAGTTATTGGATCAGTTACGTGTTCGGTTCTATTGTTTGCATAATTTTCCTGGGGCTCATCCCACTACACCGCCGCATGGGCAGCAAACAGAGTGTTTCCTTTAAACCATAGTAATTTATCCGTTCCCACGGTCTAGAGCATTTTGTGTGTGCTTTCAATAACTATCTACAATACACAATCCTCATTGTTTCACTTAATTTAGCTATTGTACGCTACATGTATTTACGTTTATGAGCGTGTTTTGATTTGAGTCGACACGCCTTCGTGACGCTTTCAGAGGTAGTAACTATTTAAATAAGTTTAGATTGTGGCTTGCAACCTGTCACGTGGAATACTAATAACGTGCAGAATGCGGGCATGTGCCAATTATAATGTTTGTATTTTCCTCTCACTTCTATTTGGTAACCTCAAAGATCTACGCACTGTGTATGTATCTGAGGATGTCCATTATGGGGAATAGAGTCGTGAGCGTGTTTGTTTGTTTTTGTTAGATTGGGAACTTGTTAGTTTACGTGTCAGATAATTTTTTTTTTAATTTTGTGACTAATAACTATGTAGTTCACTATTGATCGATAATGGCATACCTAAACCCAATATATTTATTAAAATAAATTGAAATGGACAAAAAGTTAAGGATTAAATTGGTTCTTGAAATGATGTTGGAGAAATGTCATGCCATCGATCATCGGACGTTACGACTTAATGACTCTTGATTTTTTAATAATAAAAAAGTGCCACACGACACACTCATCGGTGAACAAGATAGATCTAATCATAACATAAAAATTAGAACGTTGAACTATATCTAAATCCTACTAATATTAAATATATCTTTATTGAATAATTGGATAAATAGTAGCTTATATGTATTTTTTATCGCTCTATGACTAAATAGGCCACGATTTACGGTCTTAGAAGTAAAATTGAAAATAAAACGACTCTCATTAAACTCATAATAATTATGCTACAGTGGAATACAATTGATATGTTAAATCGTTATTTCTATTTAAAAATGGAACTGGTTTCAGTCCGTCTATGAAAAAAAGGCGGGAAACCGGGAACGCTAAATTTACTTAGCTGTTATATAAATTCACTTGAATTTGTAAAACTTTTTTTAACTTCCAATTCTCTTCAACACTACGCAAAACGTGTTGAAACCAATCATTTTAAGAGGATAACCGATCCTTTATATACATCATTGTGGCAACCGATTCTCGTAATAAGATTTTATTATAAGGACCATTACAAGTAAACGTGGGCTGTCTAGGGAGCGCAAATGTATGGGAACGAAGCTTCAATCATTTGCTAAACATTCAGGAATCAATGGAACATCATTGATTCCACTTATTGTGGAAACTGGATTATCATAAAAAAACCAAGAAGAGTTGGTTGCCTTATTTTTCCTAACTTGGTTGCGCGTGAAGAATCCGCGTGAATTCACCTTAACACTTTAAGTTTTCGTTTCAAAATGATACTTGTGTTTTCAATTAAATAAAATCTTTTTATTTTGGGTTTATTAACATTTTAAAAACTAATAATTACCAGCGAAGGAAAGCCGTATGAACAAAATACATTATTAGCTAAATAATATATATTATATTCTGTTTATTACGTTTTTTAACAACAACAGCTGATACGTTTCGGGTCTGGATATTGTGGTACTTGTGGTTCCTGATACCCACAGGAATCCTAGTGTGGGGCCACGACTATTTATGTATCTGTTGGGTGTTAATTTATTAATAGAAATAGAATAGATTCATATATTCAAAATTATAAGCATATAAACCAGTACAATCTTACATCTTCTAGGTACCTATATAAATATGGAATATTATTTATGAATACGTCCTAGCTAGTCTCAGGTTCTGTCTTAATTAAAAATTAAAGGATAACATTATAAAACGTATCGATGACTACAATGTCTAGAATAAAAGGACTACGTTTTATGGCTGATAATTTCCGAACTATGAATGCTGAGGGTTGGGGCTATTATGGAGTAATTTCTCTGTGCATTACATGCCCAGTATATTGGAGGTACCACCGAAGTACCTCCGCGTGTTAATGGTACACGGACACTTGCTTGTCGTGATTACATCTGGAAGACTAGCCGCTCTCATTTATCGATATTACATTTTATAATGAAACAGCATAATCTGCTATAATTTCCGGTTTACGGCGTTTAATAGAATTTAAAACAACATAACAGAATAACGAAACGCACGGTCACAGAACTTGAAATTCAAACGAATTAACTTTATGTAACATTTCTTTAAGATTTATCATTGAAATCATCGTTACTCTTATTTAATCATAAACTGGAATATGATTTTATTGCCCTAAAATAATTGAGAATATTATCATCGACAGTCTTTTGAAGGCGACAGATGGACATAATCCTCCTTTAAAGGATTAAGATCCCACCTGCTGTGGGACATATGTTTTAGTGTTCTGCAGATATGTGTTCCGGGTCTGGGTGCTGTGGTACCAAAGTTCTCGTAACTCGTGATACCCACGTTACAGGGAATGTGTGGGGTGGGGTAAAGACTGTGTATGTGACTATTGAGAAAGAGCTATTACGAACGATTGGGCTTTCTCCATCCACTGACTTCTCGCACCCTTAAAATGCCATAGGGTCTATGGGTTTAGGACTTTTTTCGTCCTTCCTATACGACATCGTCGGGGTAGTTCAGATTTCCTTAATAACTAAGAGTGAGACCCAACGATGCCGGTGGGTTGCAACGCCTAAGCGGTGACGCTCCGTCGTCCTACATATGAATCACAGTATGTCACTGTGTTGTCACATAGTGCACAAGGGAGCTACAGAGACTAAGCGGGGAGGTACGATGCACAGCAACGTGGAAGCGGAAACGCAACGCAGGGCAGTGTTGTTTGTACTAAAAGATCTTACCGTCATCTTCATCCTTGATGTTGTGTTCGTCGTGGTCCGACATCGCTGCATCGCTGTCATCCGTGTGCGACCGTGGAGAGACCGCAGCGGTGGCTGCAGACGGTAGCCGCGGTGGTTGAGGCGTCCGACGGGAACCAGTGGAGGAGCGCCCGCTGGCCGAGCCTTCGCCCCGGTCGGCCCGGTCGCATCGCTCCCGGTCGCCTCGGTCAGACCGTTCGCGCTCATTCGACCCGGACTTGGATAGGTTCAGCACAGGACTGTGACCGGGGGAAGAACCTGCAGAAAAAGATAAGCCTGGAAAATAAGACGAAAGAAAACATACTCAATTAGGTGTTCAATTCTAGGATTATTAGTAGGATTTTATTTTGTAGGTTGCAAAAAAAAAAAATAAGTAGAATTGTAGAAAAAGTTATGACTCTATATGCAATTTTTAAATGCTTAGCCTTAAAGTCGTGATTATACGTTGTGAAGCGTTTCAGTATACAGTGGATTCAACATTCATCTTTTGAGAGGATTTTAATAAATGTTTAAAAACAGACAAAATGTTGATCTAAAAAACAAGAAGCTCACCGTTATGTGAACCATCGCGCGCCTTGTCCATCGCCATTATTCGATCCATATCGCCTCGTTCATCACGCAATCTGCAACAATGATAAATCATACAATTAAAAACACAATAACATCCTAAGTAGCAGTATCGATGATACCTTGTTGTGAATATTAAAAGAACTGTCAGCAATCGGACACGCAAATGAATGTGAACAAAGCTACTGACAAACAGTTTTATCATTTGAAACCATAAAGTATGCTTCCCACTGTGTTGGGAGCTACTACAAAGGCAAAAGTATAATATTATAGAACCCCGCTGAGTTTCTTTGTCAGCGGATGAAGACGGTGTATATAATCATTTTGTATGTCGATATCTCGTAGCGCTACCCTAATTCCGTGGGCTGCCTTTTGATTGTGAATTATTGAGCGTTTGAAGCTTCCGTTTCAATTCTATTTTTATTAATATTTACTTATTAACTTTTTGTTTGGGTTCGTTTGTACACGGATCCTGCGATTTCAATCCCTCATTTCTGTGTGACTGTAAAACCTCGACACGATTAGAAGTTGTATTGAACAGTGACATGGTGAAACAGTATTTTTTTTTAAAGAATCATCCGCTCGTAAAATACAATGCGACAAAGCACTTTCCGTGAAATAAAAATTGACATAGAACGCGCGATGAAAAATGAATTTTGTGTCGAAACCAATTTTGCTCATTTCAAAGGGGTTAATGCTACAATTTTTGCCCAGTAATGCCTTTTGAACATTTGAATATAAACGACGTCTGAAAGTGAAATGTAACATACATAATAAGTGGCTGTTTTAAGCCTTCGTGGAACCCTTTTGTGGATTAAAGAGTTGCGATTTTATAGAGCCCCCCTTGCGTATAAGAGTCTCAATGGATTTGTAAACAGAGCTATGAATGTTTTCTTGTAAAAAAGGTTCAATTACCAACCTCGGTTTGGTAACTGTACCAACACGAAAGTAAGTTGAGATAATTTAGCTTAAGCGTACTAAAGAATTTGCAAAATATTTCCGAGTCGCACTTTTATCCGCATTTTTTGTTTGAACAAACAGTTAATTATGAAACTTAAGTCCACAACCAACTATTCACCTAATTATTAATAATTACAAATCCTTGTTAATACAATATTCTCACACTTAATATATTGCGCAACTGTATTCGTTTTGTATAAATTAAAAAACCAATTTTAAACGTTGGATACCTAATGAACCAAATTTATTATAAAATTCGCTTTAATTTGCCGAGTGTTTCGCAAAATTTTCTTTATTGAGTCAATAAATATAAAAAGCTATAGACTGATATACCCTCTGTTGGTTTCATTGCTCTATGTTCCTACCCTCGAAATGGAGTCGTTTGATACTTTACTGACGAGTCACGGCTCCGTTTGAATTTAATATATTTTTCATTTCCTAGGCCATTAATATGCAAATAATTCTTTATTTTATCAAAAACTTCCGCTATCAAACTTAAGTAAATAGGTAAACAGAGAATCCTCGAATTCAAATAATAATATTTTAAAAGACAAACGGCCGCTAAATAAAAATTATGATTTTCAGTCCGTTATCTTTGTAATTTGACCCTGTAACCAGCATTTGCAGTTAAGTTGACTACATACAAAGGCACGTCCGAACATGATAGAGACAGAAAATACTTTGTTACACAAGATAACACATGTATATAGGCGAACTTAATGCTAATTAGCATTTCCTTCCAGCTAACCTTTTTGTAATGAAAAGCGGGCGGTAGTGTGTTTAAAGAAGATTATCAAATAAGAGAAAAATTCATAAGTTTAAAAATAACTAGCGACAAACCTACCAATCGATACTCAGCTATCGATGAGGCTTATAGAAAATTTAAAATATATAGGATTAACCTAAGCAATCTAGTTATCACGTCGAGATCTCATTCAATAGGATTATTTTTTTACTTTTCTGCAACAGCCATTGCTAATCGCAAACAGTGACAAAATAACCGACTGTGTTTTTTTTAAATAAAATAAACAAATCAGTTCTTGTCAATTAAATAATTTAATAACAAGATAAAACCAATTCGAGTTAATAAAAAAAACAGATCAACAGTCGATCGGACGACAGATAACGCTCAAATCAATAAAATTATATATTATTTCCATTTCCTGTGCTTTATTTTTATAAAATGTGTTGTTTTGATTGATGATTTCAGTCAACAGATTCTCATTTTAGGTTTTTATTGTTTGATTTAACTGGGAATGAAAGGCCAACTGCTCTACCAAATAACGATCTAAACTATAGTTCTCATGATGGGTCCACTGACTAACCAAGCAGAGGTTAGTCAGTGGCACGTCCATGATATTGATCACATGCCCACGTTTTGTCTTACAATTTTCTAAAATGACACCAAACCACGATAATTTTAATTCCATGCTATCTATTTATCTAAGTTACCATTTTATTCCGTTTTGTCAAAGCGTTTCGATCGTAATGCGATAGAGCCAGGTCAGATGTGTTGTATACCTCCGGACGTAATGAGATAATGTACGCATATGAAGGTTAACTAAGTTAGTTAGCGCTATTGCCATTACAGGGTGGGCAGTGGCCTAAACAGATATTCCGGGGCCGCGAGCCCGGACAATGCGTTCAATCTACTACCGAAGCCAACGTTGATTAGTTAATACCGAACCGTTCACACAACCTAATGCTGCTTTAACCGTTCTGAACCGTTCTTGTATGCATAATCTGATTAATACAAGTATCAAACAAAGCTTCCAGTAATAGTGTCATCTATTTACATAGCCTCTGCCAAACTGGAATCGAAGCCATCCCAATGCACGATCCGGTTAACAAAACGTAATTGAGTTAAGCCGACACACGTAAAACGGCGAATTTGCATTCGGGAATCGATTAAGAAAATCAAATCCTGTCGGGGCGGCACTGCGTGAAACATTTGCTTGACACCCAAATCAAAAATCGTTTTCGCTCACCCTCGAGGGTGGCTGGGGAAGCGTCGACGCCTCAACATTTATTATTTCAGACATATCACTCACATGCAAAACAAACTCCGTCCGATCCATCAGAAAGTTGCCAACCCCCGGACTCTTCACGACACAAATCGAGTGTGTAAGTGCTGTGGTGGAAATGGATGTATCTCGTTTGTGGTTATCTGGATTATTTGATTATCTACGTGTATGATTCATTGAGTTACATAACTTTTGATATTCATCAATATGATACAGCACTCTTCGCCCAATTTATTGAGTATAAATAATCTCTAATTTGACCCATCGCTAATTAGATCAAAGACGAATTCTAATTCGCGTAAGGTTCAGTTAGCTTACTGGACCTTATGCGAATCCGAATGACATACAATGAAATCGTAAAACTAGAAGTGAGAAAGTTAAGTTAGAAAATGAATACTTTTACAAAATAAGCATTAGCAATCTAAGTAGATTCAAACACCTTATTACTTCGTGACACAAAATCTTAACAGAAATGTAAATAAGTAGGTATAAACCACCAAAGAACAAGGAGCGCACAATCTTGAGAGAGTAAATAAGCTTGTTCATCCAGAAGAAATGAGCATTGTACCCCCGCAGTCAACAAAGCTCCGAAGAAAATCGAGCGAAAAAAGGCTAAAAACACCTTAGGGGTTTACTAATCGAATAAAAAATATCAGCGACCGATGCCAATGTGTGGGGGAGGAATGGAATAAATTACAAAGAAAATACAAGCAAGGGGACGTTGTTATGAAAGTTTGAGGCATATGCAGATAACGAAAGCTTTACAATGATGAGGAAGCAATAACGGTAGCAATAACTGTGAGATATGCCGAGTTTGAGATGAAAGGAGCCGTTTTTAAAAGTTGCATTCATAGGGTGAAGTATGATATGGTGCCTTTATGGAAAGTATTGAGCTGAATTCAAGAACAATTTAACTCCTGATTGCAGCGCGTTCTGGTTACAGCAATCAACAGTTTCCGGAAATTAATTGTAACAGACAAATTATACAAACAACAAACCTCTTAAAACAAAAAAAAAATGTTTTTGTCCATGGGGTGGACAACCTCAGATATAACTACTCAGTACTCAGTCAGGATACCAAGTAGTATCAACCAAGATTTAATTGTTAAAATATAATTAAACAGAACACCTACCATCCAGTTAATACGTCTCTATAAAGATCTGATTAAAGAGAAACCCGATATTCTCTAGGTAGACTATAAAAATGAATATAGTTGGGTGGACCGACCAAATGTATTTGTTAGCTATGAGCTTAAGTCTGTCAGCAACCCTTATTTCATCGTTGTTATAAATTTTTATTCGTAAATACTCCTTTTAAGATAAATAGCTTCTAAATCTGCAAAGTAAACAGCCTAATCAATGTTTTTCAGCAACATTAGGGCGGAAAGATGGGAAAACGGCGAAATAATAGGAAAGCAGTAACATGATGACTTGCCGCACCCCCGCATAAACGTCACGATGTCATTTGTAAAAATTGCGGCCTTCCAAAGTTCTCCAATTTGAGAACAGGGGTGGCTGTGGAGACGAAATTAGGAAACAATTTATTTGGAGTTTCGCTTATTCAGATTTTTTAAAGAAATTGCGTGGTTTGATGTCGTTTATATCTGGATAAGCTAAATTCCGAAAAATTCTTAAGAAATTGCGTGGTTTGATGCCATAGAATCGTTTCTATGCGATGTCAATGGTTTAGATTGGAGTGTTGTAATCTTGCTAACTATCATGTTATTTTTATCTTAGTTCTTAGATCAATCTTATGATTTACGTTCATTGTCATTTGTGTTGGTTTGAATAAATGTTTTTTTTCTACTTTTCATCAAAGAAGAAGAAGTTTTTATTAATTACAACGCATTTTCATTCATTCATTAGGCTGTCAAGTATGTAACATAATATTTTGAGTATTTTAGCAATCATAGTTTCAATTGATTACATATTTATATTAATAATGACAATGAGCATAAAAAAAACGATTATAAGCGTAAAACCTTAAAAATAATAATATGTTTAATAATCTTTTTATTCAAACGCTTTTAGTCGACTCCTTAGTTCCCTGTTCCGTAGCGGAAATGTCTAACCAAAATAAGCAAATTCGGGGGCGACGAAAAGAAATGTAGAGACAGTCATTGGGGGACACCGGAGACAGTTATTTAAATTTGAATAATATAATATGAAAAAAATTACATCACTTAATACCGTAATAAAAGTGCACTAAGCGACTGGGGCATTAAAGTACTATGTAAATTCAGCAGCGGGACGTGAAATGAAAATATAAAATGTATTCGGAAGAAAATAAAATATGTCGCCGGGACTTAGGAGCTCATTACGATATTACGGGTACGTGAGCAGATTCCACTTGTCTGTGGGAAGCTGTGAAGACAAATTACGGTTTAGGGCATAAATTCTTTGAATATAAAAAACTTTCATCAGTCAAAACAACTGGTTGTCTAAAAAACTTGACAAAAAAAATATGATCCGTGTGTTAGTTTGAATTTAGGCGATTAAACTGACATAATCTTTGTTAATACCAGGCAGTTTCGAAGACAGTTATTGGAACGTTGTTTGTGCCTGTAAGTGAAGGAAAACATAGTGGAAAACCGGCATGCCCTAGAATGAAAAACTCTAAGGTTCAGTTCCCATTATTTTTTGTTTTTAGTTTCCTTTCATGTACTAATAAATATGGATCTTTGTACTCCAATATGAATAATAATTAATTTGATTAAATAACATTTTTGAGTGTGTTTAATTATTTAACCCTAAAGTGTGTTTACAGTTGTTAGATAAAACCAGTGTGGTGAAGAGATTAGTGTCCAAACTGAGTGTGTATCCTTGAATTCCCTATGCTTACTACTAGATTGTTGCCTAATTATGCAAAATGGATCGTACCATTCGCGACCCCGGCCTTTTTACGGACATAACCATTATCTGTAATGGGAATGCGTTTTGATAATGTCGAATTCCATCGCAAGATTAGAAGCGAGAGTCAGTTATTGGCCGTTAGATTAGTCTGTTTTTTTGTCAATTTATATTCAATGGCATTTAATGACGACTCAGTTCCTTACTTATTTATTTAAGGGAATTTGTGGATTTATTTTGTGAAATATAACCTACAAAAAAGGTGTCGACGTCACATGAACTCTATTTATAAACTTCAAATGAAAAACTGTCACTCACGACTCTATTGGATGGATCCCCATGTTGGCAATTCTCATGTACATACTCAGTTCGATGATCTGTGAGAAGAGGATAGTCAGAGGCACGTCCAAACATACATGTCGTATTTTGCAAATAGTACGCATTCCACATGACAGGTTGGAAAACTAACTGATCGATTTCATTAACTAATCTTTGAATATAAAATTCGTATTTTGCCATCTTTGATTTCAAACTAGATGGCAAAAGTGGAAATCGGAGTATAGGGCAAAAAAAAACTTTCCTATGAGGCCGAAGATGGAAATATGGAATAACCCACAATTAAGCATCACATGGGAGCGTTAGGAAAGTTTTTCATATACGAGTAATTAAGATACTATTACTACCAAACAGACCATAGTTCAAAGTCAAAGTCAAAGACAAATTCATTTATTCATTAAAATCACAAGGATCACTTTGAAACGTCGGTTTTATCTACTGCCTGTTCTTCCGCGACCAAGCCAGGAAAGAAAGGCAAGAAAACAAGGCTGGTTATTCTTTTTAATGATCCTTTTACAAAACAACGAGACGAGTTCTGACCCAAACGATTCACTGTATAAAGAGATATTTTGTGGAAAGATGAAAAAAAAAGGAAATACGTTATAAAACCGCATCGAGTGCAGCGTTTAACATTGTGTTGTAACTCAACACGGACAATTCATTGACCAACGATTGCATAAATACGGCTTCAGTGCACACGCATACGGACCGACCGCAGTATAAATCTATCGGCACACTCCGATCCCCGTGATGTGAAATGACAGTCCCTTCCTGAACTAGATTTAGTGGACACACCACGAACGCATTACTCTAGTTAATAGTTGGTACCTAGGTAGGTACATTTATCTTTCTATTAAATTTACAAATTATCGTAAAACCCCGGCCTCTAAAGTCACATTGAATCCTGTCTATTAAAAGATTTGAAGAGATCGCTTTTAATCGCTTTGACGATCTCTGTGGCGCAGTGGTTGAAGGCCAAGCAGAGTTTGTTGTCTGATTCTTCTAGACTTGGTCGAGCTCGAGGAATCGGCGTAAATTCACTTTAAAATTTTAAATTAACGTAGTTTTTAAGTTGACGTTTCTATATGATCCTTGTGATTTCAATGAATAAAAACCTATTGACTTTGACTTTGACTTACTTGAGACGCAGATGGTTGTATGATTTGAAAATATTTATCTGGGGTCTAGGTATTTTCTATGTATAATATGTATGTAAAAAAAAGTAGTATATCAGTCCTGTAATTCCCATAACACAAGCTCTGCTTCCTTTGGGACTAGATGATGATGTGTGTAAATTTCCAGCATTATTTATTTATTCCTTTTTTATATAGTCATAAGGTGTACAATCAAGTATTTTCATTCATTCAGATGCGGCCGGCTCTCTCTGTTCCTATGCTGGTATCATACATAACCTAAAATGTTTGAAGAATTTATGCAAAGCCTAACTACCCAATTTTTGTTCCGTGGACGACGCGTTACAATCCTACATCAAATGTAACTACTGATAGGCACTGAATGCGCTCACCGCAACACGCGAACAACAAGACGATAATGGGGATCATATTGACGAAGATACGATACACCTTTAGTTTTGCGGTGGATTGTTATGGAGTTGAATGTGTAAGATATAAAATGATATTTCAGTGGTTCCTGACCGACATGGGGACCTTAGGGGACCTATTCGAAGAAAAACTATCGAGCACTTACATGTTTCCACTGCCTTGATGTGTTCGCTTTTATATTAGCCCTAAATAAGTAGCAAGTTATTTTATTTAATAATGTTTCTCATATTTTGGTAATCAGCCAAACCACTACCGCTCCACTCTTCATTAAACAAAGGTTAGCTGGAAGAAAATGCTAATTAGCATTAAGTTCGCCTATGTACTGGTTTTTATCTTGTGCAATAAAGAATTTTATATCTATCTAAATAATAATAATAAATATAGGTATAACAAATTAAGGTGGACATGTTTAAACAGCATCATCTAGCCCCAAACTAAGCAGAGCTTGTATTATGGGAACTATATAACTAATATACTACTTATATACGTTTTTTATTTCTAATTTATAATATATATTATACAAAGAAAACACCCAGCCTCAAGACAAATATTGTGAAAATGGATTGAATTACTGTATTATTATCTACTTTACTTAATTAGTAAATTCAGCAAAAAGAGCAAGAGGTAAGAAAATACTTTGCGACGGGAGATGACCGAATCGAAAGTTGCTGTGATATTCATTCTGTTACTTATTTTGATCATAAATTAGGTCCGGGCTTTAGAATTATGTCATTTTTCTGTAAACATTTTTATCATTTTTATCACTAATGACGACTGATGTCGTATATCATTATTAAATGTTATATACGATAATAGTGTAACAGATTAACACTCTGTTGTCAAGTTCCTTAGATTCAATTAATATTAATTTGATGATCATTTGGGCTGTATTTCAATTGAACCAATCAATTAAATTGTATCGTTCTAGTACGCAAAATATGTTTTTTTATATTATTTCGAGATAAAAAGGCATACGGCCCGTATAGTTCTAGTTCGCAAAATGATTTTTTTATAATATATTAAGGTAAATAGACAATCTGCAATTTTAAGAAATACCTTTCAAAATGTTTATATTTTTCAAGACTTCCGGCTTTCGAGACACGTTGCGGGTTATATTCTCGCTGCAGGACAAATTTTTGTATGATCTGCAGATATTTGTCTGTGGTCTGCGTGTTTTCTATGTGTAGTATGTATTTAAAAAAAGTAGTATATCAGTCATTTAGTTCCCATAATACAAGTTCTGTGTGAAAAATGACCAGCATTTTTATTTTTCTTAGAGCTATGATTAAAACTCGCGTTTCAGGTGTGATTGATAAGGGTAGATATTGAATTCGATATTTTTATAATAACAATTAAGTATTCAATTTTGTAACAGCGTTGTTGTAGTGAATGAAGGTCATCGCAAAACATGCAAGTGGAGTCGCCGTCAACAGCTATTTATCTCACACTTTATCTCAAGACTTTAAACTCCTGTCCTATACCGATAACTATCTATCTGACAAACTCTGTATCTGTACCGATTTATCTAACCAGAGTCGGACAATGTGCCACATCGATCATAGTTTTGTCCACTCCATTGATAAAAGTAACAACTTTGAATAGATTAATAAGTTCATTTTAAATGAGATGCCCGGATTATTGATTATCACACGATGGGTCTGATAAATGAGTGGTATGATTTAAATTAACCAGCGGGTTAAGGATCCTGTTAGTTCTAAAATGGGGTTCTTCTGTTTGTCACCCAATCTTTAGCCCCATCGGGTGACAACGGGAAATTTTACTTCTCGAAATAGGTGCAGGCTTAGATTACGTATTAATTTAATTTAGCTTTTTTTTATTTTTATAGGTACTTAGTTGAATATGGTGATCCATTTTTTACCTGTGTTCTGTGCAAATAAATTTAATTAATTATCTGAATCTGAATCTTGGATGGATTATGTACCATCTTTATATGCTTAAGTATGTATTATAATGTTACAGCATGAAATAAAGATTGATAGGTACAACTAAAATAACGAAGGCTGGGAACACGCTATGAATTACGGAAGACTAGCATTCTAATTAGTCCATACGGTACCGTATCTGCTAGTATAGATACAATCAGAATATTACCGTGGATAACTTAAAGATAAAATCTTACTTTCGCTTATCGAAACCGAAGGTTTTGTCTGACAGTTACTCACATGTATATCTTGTGAGTAATTAATCAGTAAACATATAATTTTTAATTAACTTTACAAGTAGATATGACGGTTGATGTGGAGATTACAGCTATCTACACAAACGAATTAGCTTTTATTCTGCCTTATACACTTTAAAATAAAATAAATAAGTTTTCAATCTCCGTTTGTACGGACTATTCGCAAAAATACCTGTTATTATATCTCCATACTTTATTTTCATTAATTATGAAATAAATTAATGACACAAACAACTATTAGGTTTAAAAGGTACTTAGCATTATCATGTTATTGTAAACTTTATTATAAATAAATAAATAAAAATACGTTTAATATCTATACGAGTACATGAATCACGCATGACTCGCCAAAATAAAAGTCAAAACAGATCCGCGTATAAAACAGTTGACGTTTACTTGGACTGTTCAAAACGCCCATAAATCGTCATAATCATCTAAACAAATTCGACGGAAACATTATCATCAAATAATTGAACGTTTCAAAAAAGTAAACAAATTCGATAATTAACGCAAGAGATACAAACAGTGTTATTACATAGTACATACGTCACGCATCGAACAGGGAGTTTGGCAGAAAGTAAACAGAAAATATAATTTAGAAGCAATTTACCGCGGATATGTCCGCAATCAAATTGTCTCGTTAATACCACGGTGCTATCAAAACATTTGATTTGTGGCCCGCTGTGGTAGGGCTGCCGATCTGAAAAATTATTGACCAGCTCAAAGAGGTCCTCTGAAATATAGGATTTCAATGTCTAAAATGGCAAACAAGCATCAAGCCACGTGTTGATAAGCGATTATCCTATCCTACTAATATTATAAACGCGAAAGTTTGTGAGGATGGATGTTTGTTACTCTTTCACGCAAAAACTACTAAACGGATTTTGATGAAACTTTACAGTAATATAGCTTATGCATCAGAAAAACACATAGCCTAATTTTTAACCAGGTATTTTTTATCCACGTGGTCGAAGTCGTGGGCATAGGCTAGTATGACATATGGACGCTTGCAACACCAGTGGTATCGCTCGCGCATTGCGGACTCTGAGACATAACGGGTGAAATTTTAACGGCACGCCTTCAATCTGAAACACAGCATTGCGAGCATTGCTGCTTGGCAGCAGAAATAGGTATGGTGGTAGTATCCCAGGCGAGTTTTTTTACAGGAACTAAAAAACATTGTCGTTTGAGGATTTCTACCATTTGAATTGTAGTGATAAGTGTGTTAATTTTATTTTAGTTCGAAATTATTTATCTTTATGAAAATCTAAGTGGATGGTAGCCCTAGCCTTATAGGGTAGAACGTAGTTATTTAGCGATACGATAGTTAACTTCGTTGGATGACCCTCGCTTGTCATCGTCAATTATTATTTATTTCTGTCATACATCTGTTAATTCACATGTTCGGTTTTCAATGTTTTATAAGAATTTTACCCGTTTTAGTATTGTCTAAATTCAATAAACAGTAAAGATAACTTCTTCAAAGAAAAAAAATATTTGCAAGCTAGGAACAGTAGCTGTAAATTAACAATATATGTCACAAGCCGTAACCAGCCGACACTGGGCCTTTCAGTGTGCCAGAGCCTTATTGACTTATTAGCACTGGCTGTTACAGCGAATTTATGAAAACCATGTTAATGGGGGCAAGAAGTAAGATTGAACACGTGCCAGACCGTATTCGCAATAACAGAAACAATAATCATCTATCCGCAAAAATGGAAATTTATTCCCATTCTGTTTGTTTATCTCGTGGTTATGCGCACTCACATAGTCGGCGCGAAGTCAGCGTGTAAACAGGAGAATACTTTTTATTCGCGTATTCATTTTCCTCCGATTTGCATAACGGAGCGGGAAAGGTCAGGAAGCGAACGGAATGGCAAGTGTCCGGTTGATGCGCACTCAGCAATGCTCTGGGGTGCGTTTGTACGAGTCCACTAACTGGCATTTGAAAAATACTGTTATCTTATTTAACTAATACTGTTCTTTTTCGCATTAGCGCACAGAATAATGAAAAGCGCAATTAGCAATTTTACTTGTAATTTTTATCAGATGTCATAGTTTCTTTTTCGGTAGGTTTTAAATAGTTAACTATAAACATGTCAATACCTTACCCTTAAACTTAGTTTTCACAGACATTAAAATAATTGTATAACTAGCGAGAAAGCTATCAGCCTGTACCCGCACAGAAAATATAAACTAATGTTTAAAATATATTTACAGATTCTAGAGTAATCAAGGAAGACGAAAGAAGAAGAGAATACAGATTCTTTAGAGAATCGTAGAAGAATCGGAGAACACTAATTCACTAATCAGTCAAATAAACCCGTGTAATCGCAGCACCGGATGTTCAAACGCAGCCATTTCCGATGCATATTCATAGATCTGCGCCACATGCAAATTGTGATTTACACATTGTAATGAATTCTTTTGATCTGTGGATTCACATATTTGATTTACCCCATCGATGTTGCGATTAAGTTAAACATGACACGTTCATTTCATATTCATAGTTTTCAGCGCGAGCGATCTTTATTTGCTGCGTGCTAATTATGAAAAATGACTCATTCGTGCATCCTACTGCTATTATAAACGCGAAAATTTGTGTAGTGAACGGATTTTGATGAAACTTTACAGTAATATAGCTTATACATCAGAATAACACTTAGGTTACTTTTTACCACGCGGACGAAGTCGTGGGCAGAAGCTAGTGATAAATAAATAAACAGCTAACAGACATATACATAGCTCTGACACCAAACTAGGATTTCCTGTGTCGTGGGTATCAAGAACTACGAGTACCACATTATTCAGATTTGGAACAAATATCTGCAGATTATGCAAACATTTCTCCCGCAGCGGGAATCGAACCGGCACCTCTTGCATAGCAGCTGGCTACTCGCCATCGATATCTTCATCATGTCATGATGATGCATGACAAGTCATTGTGATCTCATATATATCTTAATATATATTATATATATCTTATTATACACGTCACCTGTTCTCAAATGATTTCTGATCACCATACTCCATCCATAGAAAGGCAATCAATATGAAGATCCACAATAACAACGAATCGACGAAAAGAACAAGCATAAAAAGTCGTATAATTACTTTACAGATCTGTGTTGGAAAGAAACGCAGAAATGACAAGACGATGACAAATGAGCATCTCGCAACCAACACAGTCGGGTGGCGGACCTCATCAAATTATTCCCCACTTAAAAAATCTCATAAACAAAAAAGAAGAGAAAAAAGTGAAAAAACAGTCGAGGAAAAAATAGGTATTGGCAACATTGATTGATGCTTACTAATAGGGCGCGAAGAAATGAGGCCAATGCGTAATTAAAGGCAAAGTGACATCTTCTGTCAATACCGGGGTTGCAAACTGCAAGTAGAAATAGAACGGTCACGCCTTTTCGGGAGGAAGTGATTAGTGTCGGGAACTTATTAAAAATTATTGAGTGAAGGGGGCTAATTGATTGCCGAGCGTCTTTTCGTCATACTTCAACGGATACTACGCTTTTTCATTTTACGTCAATTTTCCCAATAATTACCTGCATTAGTCGGTATAATTTGCTCTATTCCTGTGTTTTTAGTAAATAATGTTTAACATAAGTAAAAAGGTAGGTAGCTAAATAATTTCCAATTCATCTAATCCAATCGTGATAGATCGAAGTTGGTTTTTTAGCCGCCCTTCTGGATGTGACACTGAATGAAGGATGGAATGGTGGATGGAATAATGAATCTCTTACCACGCCCTGCACGCGTCCTCGCATAAAAAACATACCAAATTAGCATAACCAGACGTAGAACAGAAAATATGCAGACGAATTAGTTTGAGGTCATCAGACGATAAAGTAGATCTGCATAGACCTATGTGAAACCTTATCTTTTTTCTATCTAGCTAGGTATTATCTAATTTAATGGATTACAAATATTACCGTGTACTACAAAACCCATGTATTTTGTCTACCTTGTAATTTTGACTAACATATTTTATTTCCTGTTCCCAGTCTAAATATCACTGCTAGAACATGCCTTTAAGTATATAGTTTGCATTGTATTTAGGAAGGTTTGTCTTTTTTCTTATTTATGTAAAATAAATCATTGATTAAATTTGGGACTTAGTCCTCGAATAGTTCCTTCATATTTCCCAAACGACTACCGCATAAAGTGGTAATCTAAGAACGTGACATTTTAAAATTTTCGCCCAAAGCTCTCCCTTATCGGTACATATCATTAGTAATGCAAAATAATGGGATACGGACACCTCGTGCCGTTTGCAAGGAAATGATTAATGCCGTTCGTCATTAATTCTTATTTTTGATGAGAAATTTGACTTGTGCTGTCAGCTGACAGGCGCCGGATCCAGATTAATACAGGCTGACGGTGCAACTTAGTAGCTATTTTATGACAATGCCTGCTGTTCTATATTAGCCTTTAAAGACTGGGAGGAATTATTATTATGTAGATTTGAGGTTCTGTACAGTAACGGCCACTTATAGGCCCGGTATTGAGAGATTGTCAATTCAACCAATAGGCTCGTGTTAAAATGATATCACGTCATTAACGCGACTTTCTATTGTTTGACTCAAACTTTTCCGTTTATCTTTTTTAGGATACCTCTCATGAATAGACTTTCAATTGTCCATAATATCACCTGACGGTAAGTGATGATTGTTTAGTTAGAATTTCCAAATTAACAAATACAACTCAACAATGTTGCCATAGTTGAAATACCCATGGTTAGTTTACGGGGTGAGAGATGTCAGACAAAACTCCCGTATATTTTCCCGAGAAAATGCGAATGTGAACATCAAAGCTAACAAAACGAATAGTTCGGTTCGCCGACAGAACTAACCGAATAGTTTTCGCCATAAAAGGGCAAAGTACAAAGAGCTTGATAAAATACCAGCGCGACCGCATCGACGACAAACTCGGAAGGTATTTGAGGGACCGCAGTCGTGACTAGGCACCCTTTACGCAACCCCCGGCATATTAGCCCACTGAAATCAAAAGTCTTTATTATTAATGATTGCGATGATGACAATCTAAATATCTCACGGAACTCTGGTTTCTAATCGCCAAATTCCTCCTCGCTAATTTCAAAAGATATAAATGTACGAAGTCACCAGATGCGCAAGCCATGATCATCTTTCAAAATAGCACGAGAAAAATCACTTAAGATTCAAAGCGTTCAGTATCTTACGAATACAAGAGTTCATTTTATGACCATTAATTTCGCGTTTTCTTCGGGTGCTTTATCGCGAGCAGCGAGGCTCTGTCGCGCGTCTCATTAATCAAAAGCATTTGTTTACAACGAAGGGAATTTGATTTGATTAAAATAATTCGCAATATCCTTGATAAATATCACCCTCAGTCTCCGTTTGATCTTCGCTGAAATTAATGGTGGAGGATTCAATCACGCAAATGTCGCCGCTGTGGATCTTGACATTTTGCACTAGATGCCGTTCACGATATACGGACATCTGATTGCAACAATTTAAAATTGATACTTTTTTTATTACCTACTTAGTTGACACACATCCGTAATTTTAATTGAGCCTTTATATTTAAGTTTTTCATTAGAATTTATTTTACCCAGTGACGTTTCCCTGGTCCTGTTGGTATTTTTATGAGTCAGGGTTACTCAGTGAAATTCTGCAACTTCCCAAAATCCAGCTACTTATCGGATGTCAGACTTTAAACCTTCGTTCCCCATCCAGATTGGCTTTAAAACTGAGCAGGCATTAAGGGTCAACAAACAGTGCTATCTTCCCATGGCAAGGGGCAGGATGACTAACGATCGACGTCACAGCGATGTGTGCCGATCCGGCTACCGGGAACCGTATGTACCACGTAGTGTTGCTAGATGTCAGGCTTTTAGCAGAATCCCGGCTTTTGCCGTTTATGAATTGTCCGGATAAAACTGTGTTGGTATTAACACTTTTTGAAAAATAATGTTAGGGAATTTCGGAACGCTTCTATCTGCTGGTGATTGGGCTATCTATTGATAGTTTGATAATGGTATATTGTTGGCATAATTGTTTAATATGAGTTATTTTATTATTTATCCACTATATTTTTTTGGAATCGAATTTCATTATTTTTTGCCAGGTTCATGTAGAAAGGTTCGATAATTAATTTAACAATATATAATGCTTACAACTAAAATAATAGAAAAAATAACAGAAACACGCAAACAATAGAACAAAGATATGTAGTTTTCTGACGAAATCTTCATATTTATTTTGCTATAGGTACCCAGGCGTCGAAATGTTTGACACTTTGCTTATTGTCCTACGGTATTATTAACTGTCAGCCTTTTATTTTGCATGTGGCAACCCTACCCGTATGCCCGGATCACCCGGAAACGGCTTAACCGGCCGCGCGCCGATTAATCGCAGCTAATTCGAACTGAAACGGAATTAAACCGGCCGAATGAATTGATCCCGACGATTTGTCGATTGTCGACTTTGTGTTTGTCTCTTTGCTTTGCGTTCGGGTGGGTTGACAAGCGCAGTGATTGATGGGCCGCTACGTTTTGATACTCTCAATTAAGAAAAAGCAGATTATCATCATCAATAGAGAGTAGAAGTCCATAGTTGTACATACGAAATGACCCAAATCCCCAAAAATCTAAAATTCTGCAATCTTTGTAGTATTTTTCAAACTTTCGCGATTAGATAACATAGTTATAAGTTTTATGGGTCTTTATCTCGTTTACCTTTTTTAGGGTTCCAAAGTCAACAAAGAACCCTTATAGTTTTGCCATATGGGTCCTGTCTGAAGTACTAGTTTAAAATAAGCAATCAGCATGAAACTTTATGTAAATGTATTAATGTAAGTACCTATTGCTTGAAATTAAATAAATATTCTTAAATAAAAAAGTGCTAATTTTTGTAAGAGTCAAGTATGATTAATAAATAATATATCGGTTTGTGGTCGTCATTTAAGAAGCTTTCGTTTCCCAGCAGTTCAGTTTTTTGAGCTATATGGCCTGGCCTGCCCATCGCCAGTTCACCTTTATTTTCTTTTTTTATACAATTTCTAGGATATAAATAAATCATTATAGTTTTTAGTTGCTTAACAATATGACAGAAGAGATTGTGGGGAAAAGGTTCGAATCCCCATTGATAGGGAAAACAGGATGAAGGTACGGATCGACTGAGTCGTCTAGGCTGTTATCATCTTAGTATATCCCATCCTACAAGTAGTATTTATAAATAAGAATTTCTTAACGGCTAAACCGATTTAGACGAAAAGGCGAACAGATATACTTTGTCATCTAGATTAAACACTACTTAAACACTGCTTTTCCGTGCTTTTTAACCCTGACAAAAATGTTGACAAGAGCTATTTGACTAACAATGCTAAGTCTGTCCTACAATGCACCAAAATTGTAGATACTATAAAGAAATGTATAGCCATGATAGGTATGAATACCTCACTCCAAACAAATTTCTAATTAAGATCTGCAGATTATCTTCAACGCTGCATGACAACTAATAAATTGAATAAATCAGAATTTAATTGTGAATGAAACAAGAGCGAGTACCGTCAGCAAAACAAACATTATACAAATTATATTGTATCAGAGATAATCCTGTCAATTAATTGGACTTAGCATTGAGATCGCGCATGCGTGTAACGAACCCAGATGATTCCAGAGTAGGTGCAGGGCATTCATATGACTTTACCTGTTGCGGCTAGGATCAAACGATGACGTTTTCATAGTTTGATCCTAGCCGCAATCGTCGACCTTAAAAAAATGCATGGAACATAGCTAGTTTTAGGGCGAACAGTTAGAGGCCATATAATTTATAACTAACTGATGATTGAATAACATTCCCAAATTTTTAAATACATCATGGTTAGGCATTTTTTTCTAACGAATGGATCTAAGTTTCATGTTTATATCTGTCAAGGGTCTAACAGGAATAAAAAGTATTATTTTTATAATTTCATTATAATTCCTTACAGAAGAGTTCTGTCAAAAACAAGGTTAGTCATCAAGGAATATATAAAAATAGCTCAAATATATGCTTAACATAGATTTTCAAAAAAACACTTTGAATACACATACCTGACACCACACTAGCATTATCTGTATTGTGGGAATAAATATCTTCAGAACATGCAAACATGGTTCGGGAATATCCAGGAACAGAGGGAATTGAACCAGCAACTTTGAGGTCGTCAAAGTTGCTTGAAAGTTTAAGTTAAGGATGCTTTTAGTCTGTGTAAAATTTCTTCCTGAATTTCGTTTATGCAACAGGGAGTTAATTTCTTTAAAAAAACCCTAATCCCACGCTCGTGGCGATCTGACAGTGACACATCGGTACACGGCGCGCGTCCAACTGTAATTCTACCCGACTGGACCTACTCGTAGCTACGCCATTTTATTTTCCAATATACACAATTAACTAGGGAATAAAATAAAATAAATTTAGTAAATCAAAATCCAGGATAATAATATTGCAATATTCTATTTAGTTCTGATGCTCCATTCAATTTTAGTTATTGACCCTATTTTCATGATGAACTAAAATACCTAAATATAACAAAAACCTAAATTATTTAAGGACATTATTACAAATATGTCATTATTTTAGGACATTATTTAAAATATAAATATATAATAAGTATATATATATATTTATACGTACTTTATTATCCTAAAATGATATCAAACCATGATAATTTCAATGCTATTCCCAAATTAGTCAAAAGTTTTACTTATTAAAAATTAATTAACGTAATACTTTGATCATCATAGTACATGCCGAAATATCACATCAAACACACAAATCATGTTAAATATCCCGTAATTTAGTAAAAATAGTTAAACATTTTAATGAACGCATTATTTATTCAACCTTCGTACAGAAATTTTTCGGTTTCAAAGTCGCTAAAGTTGTCCCCCCCCTCTAAATTTATAACCTTGCGTTCTAAAAGTTTGAAACAGAAAGGCCAAGTCAAGAGTCCCTTAATCAACGATCTTGTATGATGAATGTGATGAGAACGAATGAAACGAAAGAGGTTTTTAGAATCGAAGCAAGTGGAAATCTGTGGTCTCTGTCTATATACGACTCCAGAAAACAGATTTTAGGAGTTATGAAGCAACTTTGGGACCCTAACATAGCGTGTAAAACGCTTTGAGCAGCTATATATTATTTTTAATTTACTGTATCAATCGAGGTTCTTTTGAGAGTTTCAAACGCATTGAACTCACAATAAAGAAGTCAAAACCGCAGTATCGAATCCTATCAATCAATCACCATCCATTAAACAGAAAGAAAAGTGCTTCCCCCACGATTGGCCCTCGAATTTACATGAGAGCCGCTTTTTCCGTCGAGATTAGCCAACACCCGAAACGTGAAAGACCGAATTTATAATGAAACCAGTGTGCTACTGCTTGATACTTTAAAACAAGGACCAAAAAACCTGCGCTGTTTTAGCCCATTTAATAGTTCAAGAAATAAAAACATTTTTCTTTATTTTGAAGCTACAAGTTTTTTTTTCCAATTTTCCCTTTTCGTGTTAAATGGATTTGGATTAGTAAATATTGTAGAAAAAGAAATCCTCATCACCGTATCTTCATCACAAGTGCCGGTGTCTTTTAATACTTTTTGGCATCAGTTTCGTGATTTTCCTACGACTTTACCTACTGCCTCGTGCCAGTAAACGGCGCTGATAGTCTGCTTTCTATGTGAATGCGGCCAATGCCCGGAATGAGTTTGATGAATCGCCCGCGCCCGAGTCCGTCGGGCGGGAGAGACCGGTCATTTGTTAAAAATACACCCGATCCACGGATCTAATTGTCTCCTCTAATTTCACACCCTCCAGTGATATCTGCACCCTTTCAAATTAACACAGATTTATCTTTTGTTTTAAAAAACTTCCCCTGATGTACGAGTCAACTGTTTTGTTTTCGCTATCAAGTAATTTAGATATTTTTGTGACTCCGAACGATTTGTATTTACCGGTGATGCTAGAATTTATTTGATTGTTATTTTATTTTGTTAATTTGTGATAAAATATTACTTTGTTTGGTTAAGTTCAAACTAATGACTTGTTTGGTTCTTATTCAAACAAAATTCTTTAAAATTAGTGATGATAATAATTATGATAAAACATAGTTATGTAACAGTTAAATTATAAAAAATAAAATAAACATAAACAACAAAAAGTTTAAGTGTAAAGCCTATATAAGTATCGTCTTACCTTTCGAGATGTTTTACGATGTCCTCATAAGCCGCTCTACAATTCTCCCAAATACCAGATCTGCAGACAAAGAAATAAAAATAAGAAAAATAGAAACAGCACGAAAATTATCAAATTAAATCAAATCTAATGAAGAAGGAGAAAAATGTGACATGAGACAAATTAAACAGTCATATTAATGAATTAATGAAAATACTTTATTGTACGCCTTTTGGAATAAACAATTTTAATGGATGGATTTTAATGGATTTTAAATTTTATCTCTTCTCAGACAGCTTTTGCAAAAATAGAATTCTAAGTAATTATTGCAAGGATGACCGACCAAGGCGTACCTGATCTGCTGAATTTCATATTTTATTAGAGCAAAGTCAAAAGTTTTATTCTTTGAAATAACAAGGATCGTAAAGAAAAAATTCTTGTAAACTATGAGCGAACGCAGATTCCTTACGCGCGCCTTCTAGAAGAATCAGTCAACAAACTCTGCTTGGTTTTGTTGCCTGATTCTTCTAGACTTAGGCGATCTTAATGACCCTTCTTTCAGCTTCATGCTCTATCTATATAAACCTACACAATAAGATAGATAACTTATAACAAATCATTGGTTACTCAGGATTGAACACAATTAAATATCCAAATAGAGACAAATCGGTAACACTGTCTCAAAGTGTTTGCTAAGAAAAAGTTAGATAATGAAAGAAAGGGTTCGAATCCAAAGGAATAATTATGAGCACTCAATATTAAATGTTGCGAGCGAAGGGTCGAAATTAATTATGTTTTTAAAACAATCGCTTATATTTACACCGTGGCCATTCATGCGTGATGCTTGAAGTTGTTTCAATTTCTTGGGTCTTTTGTTTTTCATCTATAAAACAAATCTTCTTTGTTAGGGAACGGCTTGTAAGCTAAGTATTATTTTAGGGTTGTTTTTTTATTGAAATACTTATTCCTCGTCAAATTATTCTACTCCAACCTAAAGTGTCCTAAATGACATTGATTTTAGTAATATGGTCCCCAATTAACGTATTATTTTAGGTAACTAGTTGTTTATTTCCTTTTTTAGATGCAATGCACATTCTCGTAAAGTATTAACGTCAAGTTTACGCTCTAGCTTCTATGAGTAAGTCTACATCTGTGATGGATCTAACTATATTAAAAACTTGTGCTATGGTTCAGGAATGGGCTAGCAGCAACTAAATTTAATATTTACATTAGTTGAGTTGTTTGTGATAGTCATAACAAAGGAATAAAAATGAAACGTTTCGATAAAAGCCAATCAATATAATAGACGGGGCGTAAAATATTGTATTGTTCGAGGGTTCCAACGTGATTTCTAGTTTCAACATTTAAATTCGCATTATTCCTAGCGAGCGATTAGAAGAAAAAAATAACTGACATTTGTTTAAAAAATATATGTTTTTTTTTTTCAAGTTTATTAACAACTGATATATATCACAGAGGATATAAAGAGGATACAAATCGTGTTACAAAACTGAGTAAAACGGTATTATATCTACTTTTTACAATCTATCGCCGGTAAAAATTGTAACGGTAGGTAACATTTTTGTATGAGTACTAACTCCCCGTAACGCTTATAACATACATATTTTTTTAAGGTAAAGTAACGAATTCATAAAAGTTCTGGGCGAGAAAAATTTGTGCCGTCTTGGCAAGAAAATGACTGGAAGCACGGTACCCTCATTTGTAAATATCACTTACGGTCACCAATTCGAGTGTTGACCTTACTAAAGTTGATCACGAATTCACGAGCTACGCCAAGAGCTTAGTAACGGGAAGAACCGGTTACACATAAAGAAACCTAATAAAGATTAATTTGTAAGAAAACACCAATTATCCAGTGTCGTTATTGAACATTATTGATGGAACACTAGTATTCGGACTAATTTACTCAGAAAGCAGGTTGTCGGCGCTTATTTACAGTGATTGCAGAAGTTCTCTTTTCCAATTTATTATTTTGGTTTTGAAGTTTTTTTACAATTCCTGTCACTTTTGACTAAGTAAGAAGCAGTATGAAGTCAAAGTTAAACTATTTATTAATTAAAATTACAAGAATCATATAGAAACGTCCATTTATAAACTACGTGACGTTCAAAGGATATTTTGCTGAAGAGTATGTCCTTGTGATCGCACAATGAGAATAAAAAATATATATATATAATCTCCGCTGTCCAACTATGGACTCTGAAAACAGGGACCCGCAAGTTTCAATTGTTCGATTAAAAAGGAATGACTCCACTGTTACTATGATAATTTTCATATTTAATTGGCATATTTAATGTCTAAAAGCACTAGATAATGCAAAAAGGCATAACAGCAACTTTACAGTGTCGGTTATGCCCTGTTTTCTATGTAAACCACTACTTACATTTCACTGGGCAGTAAGACAGTAGGGTAAGTTGTGGGTCTTCGCAGGAAGTGGGGACATTCAGTGTTTGTACTTTTCTAACTGGATTACGTTCCCTGTGCGTTTAACCTACACTTGACGCCTGACCTGCTTATAGGTTTCTTTTTGTGGAGTTTTAAGCCGTTTAAGTGTTTACCGATTTTCTTTTTTTTCTAGTTTCATTAGTTTAAGACATGGCGTGAAACTCATTTTTGTATACCGCGTGTTTAAGTGGTCTGTTTCCGTTTTCCAATTATAAAGTCGTGGGCCGTGGTATTTACTAAGCTGTAGTTATTTCTGTACATAAGATTGATATATGGTGCTAAACAAAGCATCATTAACTGTCGTCCCATCTAAATAATTCTTTGCCAAAATGTTTGTACATTGTTTATTGAAAGCATAACCTAATATTGCTCTATCATAAACCATGGCCATAAACAATATTTCCGTAATTTATTGGTAACATAGCATTGTTGATATTTATAAATGTGGTAACACGGTTTTACGTTCCATCCCTATCCTGTCATTATATTAGAAAAACAGATAAACGAGCCTAAACCACTTTATAAATAAGGTAACGTCAGTTTATCTTACAATCAATAAAACTAAAATAGTTACATATCCGGCAATATTGTCAGAACAAAATTATAGTTACCATGCCACATCGGTGTCCTGCCCATAAAATAATGATGGAAAAGTCTGTTTTTTCTTTGTCGTAAAAATCTTATTAAATTCCTTCATAATCAATAAAACAGCTACATACTAGACTGTTTTTCTTGAAGTTAATAATATTGAAACCAGATAAAGTTTGTAAGTTTGAATGTATCTCCAAAACTACTCATCTGATTTAAAAAAAAAACTTCTTTCACCAATGTTTAGAATATATTTTTAGGGTGGACATAGACATATTTATAATCCCGTCAATATAAAATGACTATTCTGAAGACCAATTTTTCAACGTAAGTTGACGAAAAACGGTCGAGCGAATGCGTTTCATAAAAACGTTGCCTTCGTTGGTTATTTATCATCGGCTACTTTTTATCCGGGTACCACGCGGGCAAAGCCATTGGCAGTAGCTAGTATTATAATACATACGAGCAAGTAGACAGCTGAGATGCAAACGAACAAACAACCTCAGGTAACAGGCTCATGAAGTCACAGATAAAAAAAAATATCATACCTTGCAAGAGCTTCCATGTTGTGCATCGGTTGTCCCTTGATAATGGAGCCGTCAGGTCGCGGGACACCGTGATGCGGCATGCCTGGTGACATGAGCGCATGCTGGTGCATGAAGCTCATGGGTCCGAGGTGGGTAGGTGGAGCATTGTACCCGTTCGCGAGAAGTGGAGACTTCTCCATGCGGGCCATCTCTGAAACAAGGTACACCGCTTTATTTGAGATGAAACACTATTCTTTATCTAGTCAAATCGATGCCATACTTTCGGCTGGTATCAAAACCTAAACTTCGAGACTAAAAGCAAACTTTACTACAAAATTGATACAATATGATAGTATTCTATCCAAAAGGCAGCTAGGGCACGTGGCAGTATTAAATCCAATTATTATGACGTATTCTTAAGACTACGGCGGAAAATTAATACCTTAAGACGTGCTTATGAGGAAAGACGGTCAACGAAACGTCAACATGAAAATATTAACGTACGCGGTATGTTATAGTTGTAATAATATCCTAAAATGATACCAAACCCCGATAATTTCAATTAAGTACTAGGCAGTAATCCCTTAATTCTATTAACAAAAATTTTAAACTATGCACACCCTTTCATTGGCATCTAAAAGATTCAAATTCAAAATGTTTCTAAAATAACCATCTGTAAAATTAACAATCAGATCAGTTGTTTGTAAAGGTTTAAAGGGATGTAAGATTCCATGATAATTAAAATTTTCCCATTACGAGTATCACATACCTGGGCCCTTAATCGCGGTACAAAGCGACACACAATATTTAATATTCAGCAATCCCGAGATCCTTTGTAAAACGCTGCTACAATGGAAAAGGGTATTTTCCTTAACGGTTCGACCGTTAATTCGTGTTTAATTCGACACCTTGTTAATTGTTTCCGACGCCCCAGTCGGTCTGGTGACCTCATCGGGGGGACAGTTCATGGGCAGAAGACCACCCGTCACATTACCCCCTCTCAGGGGGTCATTTTAAGAATATTTGCGCAACGCCCCCCCTATGTTTACACAGGTTGTTTGTGGTACCCTGAAAACAATAGTCTCGAAGTTCATTGCTCATTTTATTATTTTTGGTTCGTTTTACGGGCAATTCGATTATTGAATGGTAATTAAATGATAATACCGGTATTAATGGAGTTTTACCTGCGCTTAAAGTACTTTCTAAGGATTTGTATTTAATTGAAAGATCAATAATCATCTTCGAGTTACAATTCTGAAATCACCGCCAGTTGGAACTGGGCACGTGCATTGGATTATGATATTTAGTCCATGAAACATAATATTCCCGAGAAGTGAGGAGCAGACAATGAAAGTCCCATTTCTTGACCCCTCTTATGACTCACTAAAATGAAATAAAAAGAAAATCTTACAAGACAATTCTCTCGTTAGTCTTTTCTTGTCGTAGTCGGTGACAATAAATAATTCTTGATGCCTACACGAGTGTTTCTCTGCATTTTGCCCAAATTAACCCTGTATTTCAAAGTCAACCTTTATATCGTAAAAAAATTACTGTCTCCATAGTAAAACATAGTAGTTTTAAGACCTCTGTGGCGCAGTGGGCGAAGGCCCGCCTGAGACGCAGAAGGTTACGGGTTCGATTCCTGCTGCGGGACAAATGTTTAGCTTACGTTTGTCTCGTGTCTGGGTGTTTTCTATGTATATATGTATTTTTTTACAAAAAAAAAGTATATCAGTCATGTAGTTCCCATAATACAAGCTCTGCTTAGTTTGGGGCTAGATGATGCTGTGTAAAAAATTACCAGCATTATTTATTTTAAAATGTTTACAAATTGTACGCTTTGAGTTTCAGGGGGCTAGTTGACATATTTAGAAGACATTCATTGGTGATATTTAAGTCATGTCTACCTTGAGAAACATTCGCTGTATCTTAATGTGATAGAGTTGTTATATATCTAACACATTCACCTATTTTCGAAAAGTTTTGCTTTAAAGTATCGATCGTAATAAACCTTTCGTCCTCCTCATATTTGTTATGTGGGTAATTTATCACACCCATGCTAAAATCACGGCGTGTACAAACGTCCAAAGTTACAGTCAAACAAACATTATGACCAATGGACCCTGCATTAATTGTTTGGGGCTATTTACTTAGTTAACCGACTCGGTTATCTTTTGAGCCATGCCTACCCTTAAATTTGTATTTGTATCAATTTTGTGGTAAAGGTTTTGATAGATTATTAGAATGTAAAATATATTTATAAAGTTTTAAGAGTAAGTATAGCTTCTGTAAAAGGGTTTGTCCGGAGAAGTGATGACCATGGTGGTAGACCATGCCTATTTCTGCCGCCAAGCAGTAATGTTCCCATTGCTGTATTCCGGTTTGAAGGGTATGATTGCCGGTGAAATTACAGGTACATAAGATCTTTCATCTTGATATGTCAGGGAGGCAACGCGTGATACCTCTGGCAAGCGTCCATATGCTACGGAAACCACTTACCACCGTTAGTTTGTTTGACTCTATAGTAGTAAAAAAAATAAAAAAATATATAAAATAGTCCCCCGATTCGTTGCGTTTTTATGACGAATAACGGAATTATTTCATACTATTTTTGGAAACTAGCAGGCTCGTGGTTATACGATGAGTTATAATATGCAGTCTACTGCCACAGAATAAAGCGATGCATTTATTTTTTAACAGAAAATATTTTCTGGCATAAAACTAGTAGGTATTCCAAAATACAAATACTTGTATTTGTCATAGATTTTTGGCCGTCACTGCTTGCATGGAATACTAACATCTATGGCACGTAACTTCGTAACTTGGAATCTTCATGGGAAGAAACTACTCAAATTTAAACTTTTAAAGAACACGTATAAAAAATACCAAAACAGTTCCGAATCCAAAAATAACTTAATTCATAACCTGTATGATAAAAATATGTTGAATCTATATTTTATATTCATAATTTGAATGCTTTGATCTCAAATGCATAGTTACCAAAATCCATTCCACAGATTTTAATTATTCATGTAAATATTAATGTGAATCGAAAGCCTCGTTATCTATTAAGAACTTTTAATTGGAGAACAAAACTTCTAAATCTAACCAGACGAAATTAGAAGCCCAGTTATGGCTATTTCAAAACCACCATTAGGTCACTAAACTAAAGTATTTTCACAAATCCTCGCAAGCATGGCAACCGCATATCGGTCAACCACACTTCTACGTGTTAGACCCTTATTAACCTGTGGTTAAAACAACCCTTATTTAACTGTCTCTTTTCTACTTACATTTACTGTAATGTTACATCTCTTTCTGGTTAAATCTGTCAGTTTTTGGCCACAACTATAATAATAGGTTGGGGAAAAAGTTTCTTCGCATTTTTTAAGAAAATTCAAAACATTTTTTAATATAGTTTATTTACATTTAACTAAAGTATGTAGGTACCATTTTGTTCGATAACTTTTTGCCATTTTGTAGGCAGGGACATGATCCCATTGCTATAAAAACTTTGGGGCTTCTGTTCAAAATACCGCGACAAGTGGTTTTGGCAGTCCTCTCGTGATGTTAACCTGACACTGCCTAAAGAATTCTGAAGAGACCGAAACAGGTGGAAATCTGAAGGTGCAAGGTCAGGACTATACGGCGGATGCATTAACACATCCCAGCCAAACTCTCTTAATTTTTGCTGAGTGGCTAAAGATGTGTGAGGTCTAGCGTTATCATGATGAAAAACCACACCCCTTCTGTTGATTAACTCCGGCCGCTTTCTCTCAACTTCTTGTTTTAATCTCATCAGTTGTTCGCAGTAGAGTTCAGAATCGATGGTCCTGCCTGGTGGTAACAGCTCATAATGAATAATGCCCTTCCAATCCCACCACACACACAGCATCACCTTGTTGCGAGTTAACCCGGGTTTCGCCACAGTCTGTGAAGCCTGACCGGCCTTTGACCACGACCTTTTTCGCACGTTCTTGTCGTACGTGATCCACTTTTCATCACCAGTTATCAGCTTCTTCAAAAATGGTTCGGTTTCATTACGTCGTAATAAAGAATCACAAATGAGAACACGGTTCATTAGGTTTCTTTCAGTGAGCTCGTGAGGTACCCAAATATCGAGCTTTTTTGTGTACCCAGTTTTTTTCAAATGCGCCAAAACTGTTTTGTGGTCAATTCCCAGTTCTTCAGCTACGTCGTAACTACTGATATGCCGATCTTGCTCCACTTTTTCAAAAATGGCATCCATTTTATCCGTAATAGGGCGACCAGAGCGACGTGCATCTTTGACATCAAAATTTCCGGATTGAAAACGCTTAAACCAAATTTGTGCTACTCTCACAGACACTGCACTAGGTCCATAAACATCGCAAATTTTTTTCGCGGCTTGCGTTGCATTTTTACCTTTTTTGTAGTAAAATTTTAAAATGTATCGAATTTCTTCATTAGATTCACTCATCTTGACAGTACGAAAAACAAATAAAAATCACACATTTTCCTAATTTGAATTTGGAATTATCTTCTTTAAAATTTAAACTTTTAATGATACCAAAACCAGCCAGATACAAATAGTATAGCCAAAGAGATTTTATTACAAGTTCATACATACAATAATGCGAAAAGACTTTTTCCCCAACCTAATATTACGCATTAATAAACGGCATATTATCAAAATACGTTTTTTCATCGTCTATATGGAACATAAACAATGTTCCATATAGACGATGAAAAAACGTCAAAGATCGATCGAAATCATCTTTCATAATCATATCCGACAAAATTCTCATCGTTTACCATTATGACTATTATTAAGCGAATCCACTGATCAGGGCATTTAAAGAAATGAAACGTCGATTCCAAACCGCTATTATGTCGATTTTCGTCGATTTATTGATCGAATATCGACTGTCCTCGACAAATGGTCGTATCAAATTACTGGCCATTATTTCGAATTAGAATCGATAGAATCGAGACCCCAATTATATCACTTATATGTTTAAAGGAGGTTGGGATAATCGTAACCGCAAAACTTTAGGGACGAACGCTTTTTCGAACGCTAAAAAGGCTATATTTGACGCCAGCTCGTGGTTGTTTGTTTTGATTTTTTAAGTATCAAAATATATGTTTTAGTTCCAACTATAATTACAAAAAATACTACAGTGGTAAAGATAATGAAACAGACGTAGTGACCGTTGAGGTTTATTACATGCCAATTACAAAACGAGCAAAATATAAATGATTGGTCATAAAGCTAAAAGAACAAGTTTGCAAACAATGTATTCTTCCTTGTTAGAGCTTCTCGCTGTAATATAATTTATAACATATGTAATTAGTTAATTAATATATAGGAATGCACTGCTGGTTAAATAGGTAGCTACAATGTTGAAGCTGTGTAGGTTTTAAACTTTTATGATTATCGGCAAAGTAAAACCTGTTTGTGCAAATAAAAGAAATCAATATTTTAAAAATAGTTGCGTGACATACTGACTCACTGACTGTAAATCACACACAGCCTAAACTGTAAACCTGACATTTGGAGGGTATAGGGTGTACTAAGAAAGTAAGATGAATTTTGTAAGTAAAAAACTGAACGCGGACGAAGTTTCGAGGCGTTCTATACTTCGAATTCCTATACGATAGTGATGATGTTCTTATTGGCAACCGGTTTTTGAAAAGTTGATCAATGCAAGTATGACTAATATAATATGAATTAGAATAGAGAGTCCTAGTTTAGGGCCCAGTAGTGGGTCAATACGGGCTGAAAATTATGTTGAGAATAGAATTATAAAATCAAACTGGACGAAAGTTTAATAAAGCATAAATGTTTGAAACATTTTGGGTTATTCTCATAAGGTCTTTCATCACGTAATAATATTCTAAAATGATACCAAAACACATTTATTAAAATTCTATAAATATCAAAATAGAAATTTTAGATTATTTTAAATTTTTTTATTTACTGCCATCAAAAATCACCAACACACTAATGTTGAAATCGAAGGGGCTGTAAACAACTTATAAATCCTAAGTTGTTAAATCAAGCACAAGAATCCGTGGAGTAGAATATACTTTGTTGCAAATAAAATAAAAGTTGTTTTATGTCGTAAAGTAGGAAATATCTATCGTAAATGTAGCCTAGAGTTTACAACTCGGTGGTTTTAACTGGAAACCTTAACATTACAGTAATGGTCTCTAAATCACTGGAAACGAATAAATTATTAGATGCATTAAGTCTCAGGATAAATAACAGGATAATAAATGCAATACATTGTAATATTTTTGATTACGTTTGAGGTAAGTATATAAAATTACAATTTACAAGACAAAGTCCGTGCCAATATTTATTTAAAATAATGTCATTTTATTTTAAAACGTCTGTTGATTGGTTTTGACCAACATAATTTTAAAAAGGCCGTTTTTAAATTTCAAGGGAAGAATAGTGATAGTAATATCGGAGAAGCAAGTAAAATGGATTTGTGTTCAGAATTTCTGCCTGTTTATTCCTGCTTATGATATTCCCACTATTCTGGGACACCCTATACAACAATAAATATTTAAATGTCATTACGTAAAACCTCAAGTTACATTGACGTAATCTTTGACAACGTTTCCCCTTTGATCGCCACCGCCACCACGTAAGATTGACCAGGACAGACCAGGCAAAAAAAATGTTTTGCTTTTTCGGCTCCAGAGACATCATTTTAAACAGAATGCCACAAATCCTCGGCCGTGGTGCAAAACGAAGAAATTCGAAAATGATACGAAGCCCGCGAATTAAAAGCAAATTACAGCCAGCCGGCAATCGTAGCGTTTACAATAAATACATAATTGTACGGTCAGCATATGAATCGTACGGTCAGCATACGAATGGCATTCAGTAGGTATAACGGTAGGCTTTTGGCAACTCTACATATCGTTTGCTAATTATGCGTTGCTGGAGTTTAATTAACACAGTAAAGGGCAAGGACAGTAAAGCAAGAGGCTATTCAAATAGAATAAGTAAAAAGAGCTTACTCATATGTGATTAAAGGGTCGAGTAGCCAGCTAAAATATAATTTATCCGTTTGTGTGCATGGTACATGGTACACTATTGATTATCAGCTTTCCCTATATTTAAAGGTTTGCTAGAAGAAAATGCTTGTTAAGCTCGTATTTGTACATGATGAAAGAATGAATGAAAATACTGATTAGTAAACCATAAAAAAACTTTACAAATCTGTAAGTACAATGAGCGATCTATAAGCGATATAACCACCGTATATTTGGATGGAGAGGAATCTGTGATATTTTATACTTAAATATTGTAGTATAAAATTATTATATAAGGATGTACATGTCCGATATGTAGGTAAGTTTTGTCGTCTGCATTATATCTGTATACAATAAAGAATAAAGGACTAAACTATTTACCCCAAATAAACCACCCATCTCAATTGTAGTAATTCTTTGGTTATTGTTGTAATACGTCGTAAAACACTCGCAAGTGTTTGTCGAACTAGATCGACAATCGTCAACACAAGTCACGCACCTTGTACAATCAATAGCAGTAATACAATCGCCGAGAAAGACCGTCAATATTGTGAGTCAACATCAGCGGCCAGCTAGTGTTGCCAGGTGGGAAGGGTAAAAGTTCCATACTTTTCTTTATAGCATAATATTGAAAAAAAATCATGAAGCGAATAAGATACTTAATTAAATGAAAAAGTATTAAGTTATTTAAAAAAAAAAATATTAGCTTGCTGTCTATTGACTACTAGTTACCTTATTATAGAAAATAACAGATATAGACTTCCTTCAAGGTGGCTTCGAAAACCTTTTTTTTATTTCATTTGAGATACCTAATATCAAAAAGTAAGTTACATTAGATTTTCCGCAAATCGAGCTTACTTTTAGTTAACCGGCCACACTGACAGACTTATGTCTTCGCCATAAACTCTTTCATTTGGCTCGGACGAGCCTTATGAACAATAAAACGTTGAGGGCTGGAGATTTGGACTGTAATAAAATATTTGCCCTAGCACGCTAATCCTCGTCCCTTACTTACGAACGCAATTTGAGAAAGTTATGGCCGCTCTTCTAGGGACGTTGATCCGTAGGAAAAACAATGTTGCCATTTAAAACTAAATTACGTGCAAAATGTATGATGTCAAAATCGTATACAATAATTATGCCTTAACAATGTTGCAGTTGAAACGGAACGGGTACAATTGGCATGTCAAAACAGACAGTTGCGTTTTATCAAGTAATTTATAACTTGTGTGGATTTCCAGAGCTTATTTTAAAATACAAAGTTCTTGCATTTGTTGCCAGTCTAAAAATAAATAATGCTGGACATTTTTCACACAGCATCACCTAGCCCCAAACTAAGCAGAGCTTGTATTATTGGAACTACTTGACTGATATACTACTTATATTCCTTTTTTTTTATACATATAATACTTTGATAAGCTCTTATTTTTGACTTACCGCCCAAAATACCTTGTTTGTTAATGAATTCCCGTGTTTTCGTATGATTCTTTGGTGTGCATATCAATAAATTAATCTTTAAAAAAAAAAAAAAAACTCTGTCTCACTGTGTCACTATTACTTCACTTTGACAGCAATGAGTAGAAACAGTGAGATACGTTTAACAACATAACACATTAATCAGGACCGGGAAGCGGGGAATCTTAACGCGATACGAGCCAATAGGACACGCGTTAAGCGGTAATACCACCGGCCGAATAAAACTTCCCCAGTGCGAAAGAGGGTCAGACTTAATTACTCGTAAATTGACCGGGTCGCTGTTTATCCCCAAGAAATGTACTGTAGCTAAGTAGGTAGGTATACTTCGTATAAAATAATAATGATAATTGAACGTGAACAATCGTTTGACCAGAAAAAATGAGATTTTGTATTATTTTGTGTAAAATGATATCTGTTATTTCGAGAGAGCCGGATTTTTTTATTTTCCTATTTATTAAGTTGTTTATCAGATAGATAGTAAAATATTTATTGCTTCTTAAAATTAATTTGCTTGAGAAACATGACTTTTACTGTTTTACTAGAATTTAAGCATTAATTTGGCCAGCCATGGCCAGCTTAATATTTGAGTTGTGTTTAGTTTATGACGTAGGTATAACATTAAATTATAGCAGTAACAATAATTTTAATTGGTAATTATAGTTTTGTGATGAAAGGACCTTACTTACCCTTCTACCTTACGAGTACTTAGGTACCTACCTACTGTTTGTTTGCCCTGGTACACATCTGGTAAACATTCAATGTACCAGGAGCAAAACCTACCTACCTGCCTGAGTTCATTAGGATATCAACTTTGTATCTTCCTACTTAGACATTCAAAGCCTTATTCATACTTTTGGAAGAGACTCGCCACCCAAAACACAAGGAATCCTAGTGTAGGAACTAGTAAACCTAACTAGTTTGCCGGGTGGATAATGAAAACTGTTTTGTACCTCCTAACAAACTACCTACCTACTTATCAAATGTTAAATTAAATGTAATGTAAACAAACAGACAAATACATATTACTGACTACACATTAGGATTCCCTGTGTCTTGGGTACCAGTAACTAGGAGTACCGTGGTATTACAACAACCGGAATAAATACCTGCAGAACATGCGAATAATTGTCCCGAAACGAGAATCGAAGTCTCTTGCGTCGCAGCTGGCTACTTACCCGCCACGTCACCGAGTTCGTAATAATTAACATTATTTAAACCAATGTATTTTTGTAACCTTGTATATTGGACAATGTTACAAAAATCATTTTAAAACTCTTTGTGGTACAAGCAAGCAGCTCTATATTGAAACAGTTTTCAATAAATGGCAACATCTGTCGATCCAGTGATGGATAATCTTCCTTTTGTGCAACGTTATTAATAAAAATATGGTATGATATTGCTGTATCTTTGATATTTAGTATTACAATGGTAACTATTCTTTTGTGCATATTCACGGATGAGATCCTATTATAACAATTATGATTTGAAATGAAATCGTTTTCTACCGAAAAATAAGCAGTACTGGTTTCGAGATTATGTTTTTTATTTGGGAGAACTGAATTATTTGATTACATTGCTTTTTCACTGTATCATAAAGACAAAGTTTTTTAGGCCCACCATACATACTCACTGACCTGTTTCAAGGTGACCAAGAAAGAACCAACAACGTTAAAAAAAATTTAACTGCGGTTACATGTATATTTCTTATGAATAACAATATTGTTAATGGCATTACCACGTTCTATTTATTCTCAGTAATAAACATTTCTTGTCTATGAATCTACAAATAAATTTCCATAGACATTAGCTCAGAAGTCTACGATTCCCATCGCTTTGTTACAGCTGATAAATGGAAAAGCTAGCACATTTCAAAAAAAACTAAAAACTTTACTGAAATGATCATACATTTAAGTAAAGAACAATACGAAGAAAATAGTATAAACTCTTGATGGGACTACATAGGTATCCATACCTATGTAGTCCCATCAAGAGTTTATATTCCAATATTAACATACATAAACTCATATTCGTCATGTTCCCCGGAGGGGTAGGCTGAGATCTCAAATTAAAACTTGCTTTGATCCTGACATCCTCTCTTTTGCTTCATTCACTCTCATCACATTCTTCATGCATGCTTCAAAGGTCAGGGCAAGAGTACCCGGTTTCGGGTACTCTTACCCTGACCTTTCTACAGAACGTCTCCAATTTGAATCAGAGTACGTTCGTCGATACCAATTATTCTTATCACGCTTGACTATTGTCCATCTTTTCCACCGATACCAATTGTCCCACTCACTCTTGCCTTTTGTCCATCCTTTCCACCGATACCAATTGTCCCACTCACTCTTGCCTTTTGTCCATCCTTTCCACCAATACCAATTGTCCCACTCACTCTTGCCTTTTGTCCATCTTTTCCACCGATACCAATTGTCCCACTCACATATGCCTTTTGTCCAACTTTTCACCGATACCAATAGTCCCACTCACTCTTGCCTTTTGTCCATCCTTTCCACCGATACCAATTGTCCCACTCACTCTTGCCTTTTGTCCATCCTTTCCACCAATACCAATTGTCCCACTCACTCTTGCCTTTTGTCCATCCTTTCCACCGATACCAATTGTCCCACTCACTCTTGCCTTTTGTCCATCCTTTCCACCGATACCAATTGTCCCACTCACGCTTGTAATAACTATCTATTGTAGGTGATTTTATTGTGCTCCATATCCCAGAGACACCCTTATCATGAAAGTCTGATGTGCCTGAATTCTTCATGTGTATCATAAATTGTATAAATGTATCGTTAATTTGAGAGAACTAGCTGTTGTCTTACCTGACTTGTGCATTCGCGTGAAATGGCGCCTACAATTAAAACTACTTGTTTTGCCACAGCGGGTTACAGCTGTGCTCACACCCTCGAGCCATCATGGATTCATTGTTTTTGCCGGTGGAAAGTCAAAGAAATTTCTTGTAATTAGCGATGTCTATGCCGCCCTTTAGCATTCAGCAAATAATTTATAAGTACTAAATAAGTAAACGACGTAATCTGGAAATTTAATTAAAATTTATTTAATTAGCAATTTTAGTAGCATTTTTTCACTTAACATTTAATTGAATTTCGATTCAAAGTATGTAAGCTATTTGGTTAATGAAAATTGTAAGCAGATTACTGATTATATATTTAACAGCTGTCCAAGCATTCCTTTGCATTGCTGTGTTTCAATTTTAACAGTGAAATTACAAAAACGGTGAAAAACAGGTGAATCGTATGCTTGTATGCCACATTAGTTGAAATAAAAAAGCTATTTGGTTAATGAAAATTATACCAAATAGATTTTTAAGTTTACCTTAGTCAAACTTTGATCCTTAATCATAATGCAACGAACTATTGAAATATGAACATTTCAAGCCTACTCCCTCCACCTGGAATATCGTGGGTTCAAAATCAAATCCAACGGTTGTTTGCACCAGTGTAGTGAAAATAACGTCTCTCATAACGGAGTCAAACAAATGGAGAATCAAATTAATTTCTCTGATATATCGCCCGTTTAACAAGTCGATAAGATGCCTGCGGGCTGCATACTCAGACGAATTGTCGATCAATCTAGAACTCAAATTACATGTTTCTTTCTTCCGCATATCGTTTGTTATTAAACTGACGACACATAATAACATACCATTATAAAGAAACGAAGTGTCATACACGAACGTAAGCAAGATTAATTTGTCAATCTAAATAAAACGCGTGTTTCTGCCTTTTTAGTGAGCGAGACTTGTTAAGCTCAAACAAGAATAATTAAACTATAATTAAGGCTATTAAAAGTAATAATAATTTAATGTAGTCTTACATATTTAACAATTTTAACTTTTGATTTCAGACAGTTAATGAACATTCTATCAAAAACCCCTCGTGCCCGTTCAGATATATTTTTAGGAAAAATTCTTCGCGCTCAAAATTTGTTAACGGATTAAAAGTTAAACGAAAATAAATAATACATCAAATACTTAAACACAATTCTGTGACCGTTTTGAATAATAACGAGCAGGGGTAGGTTAAGGGATAACTCACATAGTTTTCATTCAAATGTGTGGAATCTAAAGTATTGCCATCAACAATCTAAACACCTACATTCGGATACCAACAACAATACACGGTGAAATTGAGTTAAGATGCCTGACAAATATTTCGAATTCAAAAGCTATTTGAAATGTGTATATTCGGATGGTTCCTTTTAAAACTACATACTCGTACATACACAGACTCTCACTGTTGTATTCCCCATTATGGACATCCTCAGATACATTATATGCGGATACCAAGTAGAGGGTAGTCAGAGGCAAGTCAAAACATTACGTTTGGCACATGCCCGCGTTTTGCAAGTAGCATTCCACGTGACAGGTTGCAAGGACAACGCCGCTGATTCAAACACTAACCAATGACACAAGGCTTCGCATTTTTGGTTGGCAAATCGGTTACCTCACGATGTTTTCCTTCACCGTTTCGAGATTTGTTAAGCGTACATAAATTGAAAATTAATTGTTAAAAATAATAATAATTATAATAATAATAATAATGCTGGACATTTTTCACACAGCATCATCTAGCCCCAAAGTAAGCAGAGCTTGTGTTATGGGAACTTTTTTTTTTGTAAATACATACATATTATACATAGAAAACACCCAGACCCGAGACAAATATTCGCAGATACAAACATTTGTCCCGCGGCGGGAATCGAACCCGCAACATTCTGCGTCTCGCTCTTTTATAAGCTTCGCATTAAAAACTTTCTTTACTGATGAAAGTTACTGATGAGCTACAGATGATTTCTGCACGTGATGTATCATGAAACAGTTTATCAAAACCGATCACCTGTTGAAAATATAGTTTTTACATTATTTTTTCTCGTCATCGTAGGTACGATTAGACAAATAAATTGATAAATGACAGTCTCGTCAAAATACACGCGATCGAAAGGAATTATATTGCAAATATATGCTGATCGAGAAACACTAGTTGAGAATCGATAATCGATTTTAGCGATAATCCATCTGCGGTTGATAATGGGGCAGGTGGTAGAGTTGACCTCGAATAAATATTACCGTACTTTTAAATGGGTGTCTTGAAGGAAGTCAGAATTAAAATTTAAATAATAATTCTACTTTTGCAAATTACATAGAATAACGCGATGTAGAAGTTTCTGACTGATTTAAGATCTCAAAATTTATTCTATCAGTGACAAAGTAGACAAAAAAAATTGTTGAAACTCTTATTAGGGTTAAGCTCGCCTTGGTATAAGTCCTATAAGTAAGTTTTTTTCTGTGTATTATCCGTGTGTACAACAATAAGGAATAAATGAATAAAGTTTTTCTTTTTCTTTTTTTTCTTTGCACATAGTTACCGTTTAATAGTTACCTTCAAATATAGCTCAATATTTTAAAAGTCTGGATCCAAGATATATTTGAGCAATAAAAATCTAAAATGTTAAGCTACTTTTCGCGCTGACTATTATTATAATTAATAATCTGTTTGTTGCAAATCGTCGTAACGATTTTATGAAAATTGAAATGTTATTCATAAAACTACACTACATATAGTAAATTATTGTTCGTGTTATTAGAGTAGTCTATAACACTATAGACTACTCTTTAAACAACTAGAAAAAAAAATGACACTTGAAAAATTATCTCCAGAAAAATGCTTGCTTGCACGCGTGTAAAAACCAGCACCAAATGGTTTTTTCTACAATTCCTACATTTAAACATTTGAAATGTATTCGCATCACCGCGGCGTTTAATTGCTGGCTAGCCACTCGCTTCATTTGCGATTTTCCTGCAAGGTACACTAGGTTTGCATCACTTCTAGTCACTTATATTGCAAAATGAGCTTTAATAGCACCATCATTAGACCCAATTGAAAACTAGTAGCTCGCCCGCGACTCAGTCCGCGTTGAGTTTTTTCTATGTAACCTTCATATTTGGGAGCTAGGGGTAGAATTTTAGAAAATTCTTTCTTTTTCGGTCAGTCATTCTAGTGACGATTTTAATTAGATGGCACCAAAGTGTTGTTATGATAATCGAAATAAAATGAACATCGTTTGCGGTTCAATTGTTTGTTGTCAGATATTTCGGAAGACCCACAGATTCAAACCCAGTTTCGTCCCAGAGACAACGAATACTGCTCTAGTGGTGAAACCGTTATTCCTTCATGGCTCAGCGGCAATTTGTCTGATTGCCAGCAATTGCCACTACATGTTTTAACCATAGAAATGGTAAACTACAAGAAATAGCAATGATTGCGGGCTTGAGCACTATTTGCATTTTTTTCCGTACAGAGAAAACCGACGTGAAAAACAATGGGCTTTTGCAAACGCCGTATGACGTTGAATTGGAGCTAAATTAAAGTGGGTAATTTTTACATCATCATCATTAACTGTAGAAGTCCATTGCTAACGGCCAGCAATGCTTCCTCTGAAGGAAGTTATGACGAACGATCTTTAGCCACTTTCATGAGTTTTCTCGCTTCTGATTTTATAAAGTAGTGAATTTTTGCAGGCGATAGAATTTAAAAGAAGATAGACTGCTATCTGGTATGGATGTATTGTACGATTTTCATACATTTTACAAAACATTTTGTTGAAATGGCATAAAACCGCGAGTCGTTTTAGTGCGTAAAACAAATCCGCAGCAAACAGTCGTCATGTACAAAGACCAATAAATTGATTCACTGATTGTGCATTGCGAATTAGTTTTTACCTCTCGATAAATGTGTAACGTTCTATGGAGTGGAAAAACTTGGCTCAGGTAATGGTCGTTTGTAGTGTCTAGATTTTTATAAGTGAAGCATGAAAAACTTTATATCTATTTTAAAAATGTACATTTATAATAAGAACAAAGACATTGATTAATTGGCTGCTATGTATGGAGACTCGTAAAAATTCGGATATTTGGAACATGCATTTGTTGGCTCATAATTTTTTTTATTAAAACGTGCTCAGAAAGGCCAAGGAAAACATCATGAGGAAACTGGCATGCCCTAGAACCAAAAATTCGAAGGCATGCGCCATCATTTAGTGTTCCAATAAGCAGCGATGGGCTTGCAGCCATCAAAGTACAATACAGACGTGGAATGCTAACTTCTTGCAAAAAAACTGATTACATAAAGATTACGTAAGGATGTAAACTACCAAATAAAAATCTTGTAGATAAGGATTGAATAGTGAGCTGTACATTATTCTCTCATTCCCGAACTGATACAGAAACCAACCCTTACTGATACAAAGCCATAATCATTTGATCCAACACACCGAGATATATTTGATCTGTTCAAACATAAGAACTCTGTTTATAACCGGAACAAAAGCGCGAACAGACAAGTGAATCTCAAATTGACTGATCCATCATCCCCCTAGAACGTAAACAGGCAAATCCTTACTTAATTTCAGTCGCAGAATTCAATCAGAATGTAAGCTTTATACCCCTGCCTGTGTAATGTTATAATGCCTTACATTATCCCTCTGTACGGAATCGCGACAACACACCGAACCTTTCATTATTATCAACACATAATTTTCATACCAGTTTCCGAAATGATAGGGTTGCCAGTTTCAAATTACCAAATTAGTAGGTCATATTAATGAGTATTCGGTGCTAGTGGTATGTAAGGACACAATTAGAAAATCAGTCGTCAATTATTTTTGCGCTTAACACTTGCTCGAAACGATGGAGGAAAACATCGTGAGGCAACTGGCATGCTGCGGAACCAAAAATTAGGCATGTGCCATCGATTTGTTTGCAATAAGTGGCAATAGCAACCTGTCATGTGGAATGCTAAGTACTATGCAAAAGATGGGCCAAATATAATGTCTCTGACTACCTCCCTGCTTGTTATCTTCACAGATCCGCGTCCTGACTATGGATCTGAAGATCTCAATCATAGGGATTAAAGTCAACACCGTGTTTAATCCTTGTTTTTTTCGACATATCATGAGTCTTGAAACGATGTATCTACACATTGTTCATTAAATAAGGAACACTGTGTAGATACATCTTATAGTGTACAATAAAGTATTTTCATTCATTCATTCAATTCTATCTATGAATGAAAGGCTATAGTTATACCAAATTGTATTTAGTGTAGCCTCGAGTGACGGCTATACATTATTAAAACTATTTATCAAATCAGCTAACAGAGCAGTTTGTTTTAAGTTGATAATCACCTATTCGCATCAGAATGAACATCGACTAGAGATAAACACCGCTTGATAACCCTTCCACGTGGACCATCCCTCGAAATTTCATATTCCCGTTTCTATTCCGTCCAACCTTCACAGGAGGATTATATTCTGGCTCCGATGTTTTCGTATCCTATTATTTCACGGGGTGAAAATGGGCCACCCGCCTCCTACTCACTCAAACATTGACAACCCAAGCGTGTGTGTCGTGTAAGAACTTATGCGGGAATTTGTGTGTGTGTGTTTCATCAACTGTAACCACTGTCAACGACTCGTCAAAATAATATTGGCTTAGCTCTAAGCTCGTATACAGATTTGAAACACAGAAACTTGATACGTTCACGAATTAATTATAATGGGTTTAGATTATTTCAACAAGGGAAAAGTGAGTAGATTTGTTTGTAGAAATTGTAAATATATTATTAATATTGAAACCATTTATCTAATGTAAATGTGGTACGAGACAGATCACAAAACACAAATTAAATTGTTCGGTTATATGTTTCATTAAAATTTTCCTTTTTCGAGTGTATCTACCATCTACTCTAGCTTATTTAAAAACTGCAAAACCAGTTAATTTATAAATAATAATCAAACCATTTCACAAATTAAATGAATGCCTCAACACATACATGCAATGATGAATTTATTATTTACTAACTGTGCCATGGCCGCCTTCGGCCCCCCTAACCCACTGCGTCGCATCGCCCGACCGCGCTATTACTTCTTTGGTTCCTAAGGATCGTAGCGTGATGTTAAAAAGACATTCCTCAAGAATTGGGCTATCAAATGTAAAAATATTTTTTAAAATCCGACTTATGGTTCCACAGATTACCGCATTAAAAAAACATACTCTAGCTATATAATTAGTATAGATTGAACAAAATGTTTGTAGAAATGTGTAGTTTCATAGATTTCTAGTCATTTGTCGATGGCAGGTTTTGATAAAATTAAGATGCGCCGATAATAGTAAAGCAACAATGGATGAAGCCACAATGAATATAACTGAGACATGACAATGTGATTTATTGAAAGCGTCAACTCTTAGATATACGACATGATTGCAATAACAGATTGCATTTTAATTAAAACCGTTGTTTCCGTAGACATAGAATAAATAACAAGAAACATACTAGAAACAAATAACTGGATACCGACGTACGGTCAAGAACCAACAAAGCATGAAATAGTTGAATAAAAATGTGTAATTGCGGTTCGTTTTCAAAAAAATATACTCGTTTCCTTCATGAGAGTGTTTCGAATTGCAAATTTGGGGAAAAAAGCGTACAAACTACACTTAAAGTCGAATACGGCAGTGCGCGATAAGCAAGTACCGCTTATGCAAGATCACGAATGTAATTGCTCCCTTGTCTGGCACGACACTTCAAGCCTGAGCGGGACAGAAGATTTAAAAAATATACGAGTAAAAGAGAAGGCTATATCAGTATCAACAAAGGCATAAGCGACGAAAATGATTGATTGCTTGCCGTCTTGCGCTGAGCCTTATTTAATCACTTTATTCCCTTTTCTCCGTTTGTTGGGATAATTTTGTATTTGTGTAATTTGTATCGTGAGTAGGTATGCCGATGAGCCGGGTGTTCATATCCGGCGCCTGCCAGGGCCAATGTACAACTTGATGTTATCTGACGATCTCATGATGGCGTTTCTGATTCAGATTAGAATATAAATAACCGAGTCCTTGACCATCTTTAACAGCTACGACCTAATTATATCCAGATTGTTAAATAAAATAGGTCGCAGGCTATACGAAACTTTTATAGGACTATCTAGCATATCAATGCCTATTCACTTTAGCCCCAAGTGGGCTGGAATGATTAAGCTCTTAAAAATTATTCGTGACCTACATTTTTAATACGGTAACACAATTTTCTGTCAAACACAGCTTTTCTTTGTTTTTTTACATAGAAGATAATTAGGCCAAATGTTATTATAATCAGTTTAAAGATCGAAATATCAATTAATAATAGTATCATTTATATTAAATCTACGAGATGAACCCATCCAAAGATCACCAATCAGCGCCTTAAGCAAGAAAACTGGACTGGAATGCAAGACTGCGCTGGCTTTACTGACATGGCTCGCGCACTTTTCCATCTTTTAAAAGTAGATTGTACTTACCGCTCATATGTCCATTCTCGTACGGCGAGTAGTCTCCGTTCTCAAGTCGGTGCTTCTTGAAGGGATGGCCGGGGTACTGCGTGGCAGCCAGTGACAGACCCACGCCGGACGCGCGCTTCGGAGGTCGACCCGGTCTAGAGCTGCGGACATAGTAGCACGTTACTGCCGTTAGGGATATTACAGTTTCTACGATGGAATAGGGCATGGTGAACTCATAATCTGTGTTCCCAGCAACCAGGCGCTGAGGATCGGGAATCAGAATTAATTGACCGATACTCACGAGTTCTAAACACTAACATTATGTTAGTAACATTATATTACAAAAATGGCAACTGAACCTAATCTATTTTGTAAGATATAGATAAGATAAGATATATATGTCATATAACCTATGTACTTTTTTTGAACAATAAACATATTTATTTATTTTTTCAAATAAGAAAGCAAGGCCTTTTTTTTTGTGAAAAATTATTTTTAAAAAGGCATTCTAAAACTTTAACTGTCCAGTGGGACAGTATACGTACTGTTTTTTTTTATAAAACTATGGGGCATACGGCCAAACAAGCATACGGCCCATCTGTTGGTATCCGTACCGTATCCTTTAACCGTAACTGGTTAGTAATGCAAACTTTCAAAAACATATCAAAACAATTTAACAATTAAAAATTACTCGAATGCAATTAATTAAAAAGAATTAAAAATCAATTTAGCAATGACAAAATAACTTGAATGCAAGTAATTAAAAAGAATTAAAACCACCGGAGCGTCCCAGTATCTCCTAGCGCTTATCAAATAAATCAAGTTCTCGCGTGAGGGTGGTTACAGATTTATTTTTATTTATTTCACTCCCCTAAGATTTAATACCCAAGACGTCAGGCCCAGTTTCCACAATTTCACGCTTATTGTTTTCCCATCCGTGATTTACGGCCACGTAATAGACAACAGTATTTCTTGGACGCAATAAAGTTTGTCACCTAAATCTTAGACGTAAGCCTATTGCGGTTCCTGAACCCCCTGCTATTAGAGTTACTTCAATTATGTCCTAAAATATCGCTAAATCCTTTCATTTTTATATTTTCAATTCTATTTCTATGGAATTGTACTAGTTCCTTGTACTTGGCGCAGTTATATCAAAGAGTCTGATACCACCAACACAATACACTATCACTATTGAACAAGATGGACAAAAATAAAGCCTCGGTGGAGCGGCAGGCGAGTAGCCGGCTGAGACGCAAGAGATGGGTTAGATTTGTTTCGGGTGTCGTGGTACCATTGTACTCGTGGTTTCTGATATCCACGACACAAGCAACCCTAGTGTAGGGTGAGGACTATGTATGTGACTGCATACATATCCAGGCACCTAAAGTTCTGGATAAAGTAAGCGAGTCTCATCACTTTAGTTATACCAGAGATGAAAATATATACCTTAAAGATTAGAGACATTTGGCAGCAGCTAGAGGGACCAATTCTTAGAAACTTGTAAGAGTGAATGTAAACTAACATAAGTGGTATACTCTTATGTTAATTTATTCTGTTTAATCTGTGGGGGCTGGCTATCTATCTATTTGCAAACCTATGTTCCCAGTTCCTTTAAGTACAACTTTCTGGCTTGCTCCCAGAATTTAGATCATCTTTTATAGGCCCGCCTGGGACGCAGGAGGTTGCGGGTTCGATTCCCGCCGCGGGACAAATGTTTGCATATGCAAATATTAGTCTCGGGATCTGGGTGTTTTTTATGTATAATATGTAATTATTAACAAAAAAAAGTATCTAAGTATAATATCAGTCATGTAGTTCCTATAACACAAGCTCTGCTTACTTTGGGGCTAGATTATGCTGTTTGAGAAATGTCCAGCATTATTTATTATTTAGTCTTACTAAACTCTTTATCTGACTGTGACACAAAAATGTCCCACAATCGCACCCCAAGTAACCGAAACCGAGATACCGCAATCCAAGCTAATGGAGTGTCTCATAATGACGGTTGCTGACATAAAAATAAATAGGCAAGCGTCAGTTTCTGCGTAAGCCGATACTATGATAACAGCATCGTAGCTCCCCCGATAATTGCCGAACTTGCACGAGCATCATCGGTGATGCGAGGATTACTGTACCACTGTAATTGAGCTCCCTCTTACTGGACAATTCTACCAAAATATTACAGAAAATACAGTAAATGTTGCTAAGACGTGGAAGAAAATATATTTTGTGAAATTGCTCTCAATTGAATGAATTGGTGTCTCATAAAAATATTATGTGAATCGAAAACATTTATGTGAATTATATTTTTATTTAGAGCAGCGAAAAACGAAACAGCAGCTTTTGCGTCTCAGCCGGCTATACGCCCGTTGCCGCCCGATCTACCATTTAACTATCACGCCCCGGTTTAGTGATAGTTAAATGGTGGATCTAATAAAAAATGTGTAAAATCTTTCACACTATGATGGACATAAAAATGATAACTCTAGTTTTACTGTAGCCACTACCTTCCTCTTAGATTTCTGTGTCAAGTAAGATTTTAGAGTCGCAAGTGGGTGCCGCTAATCAACAGGTATGCTTGTTTTGGTGGTATAAATAACAATATTTTGAAAGATAATGCAAGCTACAATCACGATCTTAAATAAAAAAAAACTTTTTTTTGTATTTTTTTTTTTATTTATACTAAGTTTGGTCACAGATATCATAACATTGGTTCGGTGCTACGCCGAAACGTTAAAATATATTATATTTATTGCAGAATTTTTATCAAACCAAGTTAGTATGACTATGATTTTGTCAAGGCATAACAAATGTCTGGTCGCATCAATGAATTGGTAGTTCATAAATTACTCCACTCCATTAAGCCAATGACTTCCAAATGTTACTTATTTTTGTGTAAAAAAAATAAAAAATCGAATATTGAAAGTGTCGAGGGACACAGATAAGGAACACGTGCTGACTGCCACTTAGGCTGTGCCAAGCTGTACGACCTATATCACTTACTAAACTACTATTCATGTACATATATAAAAAGGATCAGGACATGTATACCATAAATCCGAAATGAATCAATTTTGCCCGTGAAGAAGAACACATTTTCTTGAAAAAATAATAGATATTCCGAAACTTTTTTTTTTTTTAAATCTTTAATCTTTTATTACAATGATATGTTTTTTAGTAAATATAGTTGTACGATGTACCTACATAAAGTTGAATTAGATTTTTTATCAATGTAAATATTTGAATTTACAGAAGTTTTAAAACAAATATTTACCTATTATCTGAAATAAGATCCCCTTTCGGGTAGTATACGTGTATGATTCTGGAACACCCTTTTTTAAAGAAATTGTTGCAGATTTTATTAAAAACTCATTATGAATTTCATTCGATACAGTGACAAGAGTGATTGATCTATTTCTTTCAAATGGCCAACTTTTGAATACATTTTCTTAAGATTTATTTCTTTCACTATTGTTACTTGGACCGGCAAAAAAGTCGCATAAATTACTTAACTTTTAAGAATTAAAGAAAACTGAAAATCCGTTTGAGGTTTCCTAAAACTTGCTTTGCAATAAAGCCGCCGACTGTATCGTTGGAGTGAAATTCCTTTTTGTCCGTAGTACTGCTTCTTCTGTGACCTTACTGTGCCATTCCGTAATCTGAATACCGCAAAGCTCACTGCGATAAACCGCCATTAAAAATCGATCGATTTATTACCGAACAATTTCCAACGATTTATGGCGTTAAGGATTTTTTTAAATACAGAAGGTAGGTGCATTTTGTAAATTTTTGTGTTTCTCAAGAATTATGATTTTTTTGTGTGAATTTGGAAACGTCGATATAAGAGGTTTCGTTTAAATTTTAAACCTAAATTAAAAATAAAAAATTTAAATGTAAAATATAATTATATAAGTACTATAAATAGCTAGGTGCTAATACTTATGTGGATGACATCTTTGCCGTACAGGGGAAGACCTGCCGTACATCTTTTACCTGGATGTTAAAGGTTCAGAACCGACTAGAATGGTGTTTAAAGATTAGATTAGATTTATTATTTAACAAACTGAGTAGGTACAATATTAATTTGGAAGATTTGTCTAGATATCTATCAGGTTCTCGAAGTGTTATATTGTATCCGAAACAAACATACACATGAAATTTTTTTTTTATTATTATTAACAGTATTCCATTATAGTATCATGTTCTTCAAGTTTAAGCATTTAATCACTACGATAGCCGTTTGAGACACAAAAACCCACAGAGTTTTGTATTTATCTAAAAATTTACAATTTCCTTTCTCAAAACCATACCTTTCTGCACCACCTACCCTTTGGCGCACCCCAGTGAAACTAACACCGTCGTAGTTTTGCTTTTTGTATATTTGCGTGGCAATATTCATCACTCACGTTCGCGTCACTGATCAAATACCCACAAAGGAGTCCCCAGATATTACTGACAGATATACCCTGATAGATAGTTCGACAAACATATCGAACTGCGGTCGAGATAGAGTATGTTTCACCGCAACATAGTTTTTCTAGCGTATAGATGCGTAACTAATCTATAAATCTAACTGCATGACGGAACAAAGATTCGCGACTTTTACTTCTGTAGATATTTATTCCGAGTCTGGGTGTTATGGTACCACGGTACTCATAGTTTCTGATACCCTCGGTACAGGGAATCCTATTGTGGGGTCAGAACTTTTATAAGAAACATGGCATTAAGTGCCAAGTGATTTTATGGATTTGGAGGTGGTACAAAAACTAATTTAAGAAATACATACCTATTCGATATTTTTTTAAAAAAATTCAGATTTTAATAAGAAAACTTTGTATCTTGCAACAGTAATAGAGCAGGACTATAATGCTTTTAACTTTATAAAAACAGTATCGTACCGCGTGAAACTTTCGTATATAAACACCGACGTACCGTCTATGAATAGAATGTAGTCTTTGTTATTATATTTGTATCTATTCTCTGATCTTAGTGGACTCGTTCACACTCACTAATAATTACTAACACTAAATCATAAGCGTCCACGTGGTGTAAACATCCTTCCATGGTTGTTAAAAAAAACAAAAGCTCTGACAGTCTATTGTAAGCTAATAGTCAGAATCGTTTGTTTTTTGTGACAGTAAAGTTCGATTTTTACGAGATGCAACACTACGTCCCATGTGGGAATGTTTGAACTCAATTAATTGCCGTTAATTATAAAAATGTCAACGTTGAAGATGGGATTTTATTTCAAGGCACAAGTTTCACGCTAGCTATATTTTTTGGGTACTTGTTTTGTATTGCGATTGTATAAATAATTATTTTTTTGGTGAATTGATTTTTTTAATTTAATTCTAAATTTACTAATTCAGTCTACCACTTACCAACAAGCTGCCAGTACATCATTTATAAAGTAACGATATTAATTCTTAGATATTCTGTTCTAAACTATCAAGAGAAACTTTTTTCTGAAAATATTTCTTGTTTTGAAAAATTATTATGAAATTAATATTTTAATTTTTAATGTTCTAAATAATCTAACTGAATTTAACTATAACATGACACTACTAATGACGGTTTCCTCTACTTATGTTCAAATCCTCGGAAACATAATGTCTGGATTACAAAAAACAATGAACCTCTGTCGTAAAAATGGCCCAAGAATCAGTACACAACGTAAAACAAACGTTTCTATCTTATCTGTAGGCAAACTAAAACGCGGTAGCTGTTTGTCTTGAGATAAATTATTTCGGTTAAAAATCGTGGGTTTTGTAAACGAGTTCCGGTCGTTGCATTCCTTCCTCGGATAGATATAATACCTATTCACCTTGAGAAGTACCTGGAGAAGAAGAGAGAGCAACGTTATTGATAATCATATATCTGGAATTTCATTTCTATCTTGGCATATTTATTTATTTACAAAACAAATCTTTTTATTTGTAATGAGCTACATCTGCCATTTTGGGATTTGAAACTTCCGCTATTAAAAACAATGTTTTAAAAAAATAAAAGAGGAAAAATGTAATTGAAGCCAAAAATGAGAGGGCACTAAGACAGTAACAATAAAAAGTGAAAGCAAAGCAACGTTAAACTGTGTCGTAAAAGTAAAAATTAAATAAAAATACTTTGGGGTGGAAAAGTTTTGCGGTCGTAATTCTGCAATTATTTCCTGCCATTTTGAGAAAAGTCATAATTCTATCTGAGGCAATGCGAAATAACCTTTATCCTATTACACCGGAAGATTTTGGTCAGACTTCAATCTGATTAAACCTTAATCGTGACCTAGAATAACGGCTACTTTTACCTGGGCAGAGCCGGGCGAAGCCGTGAGCAGAGGCTAGGTAGCTAATAAAGCATAATAATATGATGATAGAAATCAAACAGTAGATAAAAGATATTGGAATAGAAATAAAAACAGATTAAATCTTGAATTTAATTTCGTACAGTCAAGGATAGAAATCTTATTAAAATGTTATAAAAATCTGAACACTGGTCATACTTCTGCTTATGAAATATTTTAATGAGATTAAACCTTTCAAAAGCGTTCTAAGAAATAATAAAGTTTATCTAAGAAATCCAATTGAAAAAGACGTAGAAACGACCTAATAAATAAAGAAACTCAATTTTTTTAACTTACAACACTCAGTTAATTACTTTAGTCCGAAAAATTGTAACAAGAATTCATATGTAATTTATCCCTTTAATACTTATAATAATCACAAGATAAAACACTATTGTTTTTGACAGTACATAAGCTAATAGCAAGTCACCACAACGGGCAGGTAGCAGCTACGTTTCAATTTCTCGAGGCATTTTATTTACAAAACTAATTACGTTTGTCTGATGGGGAATTAAACAGCTCCCGAAGCCTCCGTTGATTCGATGACAGTTAATAAAGACATTCCAAACGTATTTAAGATCTGAGACTATTTCATTTGACGTGATCGCTCCATTCCAAAGTTATTAAAGTCGTGTATTGCTTTATGCATGTGATTATACTTTTCTTAATTTATTAGGTATTACTTCAAGATTAATGTAGATATCGTTTTATATTTTCTGTAGTTTATTCAGTTAGCTATAAAGCAACGAGGAAACCGACGCAGTGGCTGAAATGCCCTATAAATGTGATGCGATTCTATTTTTTCTTATATAAATTGTATTTTCCGATGGGCTTAGGTTGCAAACCCATCGCAATCTACACGCGGAATGCTAAATACTATGCTAAAGTGAGCATATGCCAAATGTAGTGTTTATATATGTGTCCACAACTGAGAATGGACCTGCGAACTGAGAATGGATTAGTTGATATCCATTCTTGGATTACAATCGTGAGCATGTTTGTTTTTCAATAACCTTAGATACGAATACTAATTGAGATATAAAAAAAAATAAGTAGTATATCAGTCATGTAGTTCCCATAATACAATCTCTACTTACTTTTGGCACTAGATGATGCTGTGTAAAATGTCCAGCATTATTATTGTTATTAAGTAATAGAACGAGATTCACATTAAAATATAAACCAGGATGTGTTTTACCGTGTAGCTTTTTTATTTTTTTTATTACTGTTGGCACGAACATCATTGTAGGCACGCGCGGTGCAGATAATTGAAATGTCCAAACACTAAATTTATAGTTAGTAGGCCGTCACTATTTCTTTTTTATTACGCTTCTATCGATGTAATTATTTATATTTAACATCTAACATCATATTTTGTTCTGACTATGATACTTGTCTTGCTGTAATTGGAACATGTTTTTTAATCAGTATAAAGTACAATATTTTAATTAAAAATAAATAAATACACAACATTCTGACCCTACAATAGGATTACCTGTGTCGTGGGTATAAGGACGACTGCCGGTGTGGTACCACAATACTCAGTCTCGAAACATATAGTTGCAGAATATGCAAACATTTGTCCGCAGGGCAATCAAACCCCTCTTTGTTACTGGCTAATGTTGCCATATAAATGCATTCTCCATAACTGGATTCAGGGGTATAACTTGCCCTTACCTCCAAAAACATAAAGTCAGAAATAGTTACAATAACTGCAGGGTGGCAACATTAAAATCTAAAATATTAATTGTAACAGGAGCTCCGCCATCCCTTTCTGTGAATGTTGGGGAACATAATCAGCCCCCGAGGGACAACCTCTTGTAATTAGCGGCTGTTCATTTCTTAATTTCAATATTTAATTACAAAGGAAACTCGACGAGTGCTAGACGTCATCCTCAGAAAGACGTTCGAATACGTTTTTGTTTCATCTTCAGACTTTTGAATTTCATTTCTATTTCTAATTCGCTAAAGATCGGTTCGGCTTCTTTGTTCGATATCAAAGGTTTAATCATTCAGAAATTATTATTTATTAAAATTGAACGGATTTTATCAACTTAGTAAAATTGAAGTCTTTTTACAGCCCGGTATCTTTCCCTCCATGAGTATAATCAATGTAACTTTATATCAAACGTTGAAGAGCCTTCTTACAATTTCCTTTGTCGTTCTTACCCCATTGTTAGGGGTAATATCTGCCGACATGTTATCGTTTTATTTCATTTCTGAAAGCTCGCTATGAAATTCCCTTTTAACTATTATCTGCCTTTGGATTTCATTAGAATATTATATGTCTTATGAATTTCGTACAGTAATCCTACTACTATTATAAACGCGAAAGTTTGTGAGGATGGATGTTTGTTACTCTTTCACGCAAAAACTACTGAACGGATTTTGGTGAAACTTTACCTCAATATAACTTATATATCAGAATAACACACAGGCTACTTTTTATCCAGGTACCACGCGGGCAAAACCGTGGGCGGAAGCTAGTATATGCTAAGATAAAATTACTAAGTATCTACGATTTCATGTAGTAACTAATTTAATCTATCTATATATCCTACGGCTGTAATCTTCATAATGGTATTTCTCGTATCTATACTCAGGACGTAGATCCGTAAGGATACCAAGTAGGAGGTAGTTAGAGACAAATCCAAAAACTATATTTATTTAGCACGTTACCATCGCTTATTGGAAAACTAACCAATGCAATATATAAAAATCAGTTGTGCACGACCAGATTCGTACCCACAAAAATAGACTGTCTAAAACAATAAAATTGTCGAGATTCGTAAATGAATTTCCCTTTGATGTGATTTTTCATTCAGCACTTTTGAATCGGTCGTTACATTCGACGCGTGCGTTTGGCGTGGTCTGTTCAATGGCCGGCGATGGTCCGGACGTGGCTATTCACGCGGACTTTATATCGGCGAATTGTTTTGTTGCGTAAATTATACAATTTCTGGACGGGTGACCACGCGCCGGGTGGTAACGCCCCATACCATTCGATTGAATGAAAAAAATCATTTTAAATTGACAAAAGCTACGCGTTTCTGTTTGAGAAATGTTAATCGAAAAATTTACTGCAATTAGTGTGCAATACTGTTCAAGGACCTGCTCTCAAGCGGTGAAGGAAAACATCTTGAGAAAAACGGTATATCCATAATAAATTAATTAATGTTTAACGGAATGAAAACTGCTATCCAAAATGTGGACGTGTGCCAAACATAACATTTGGGTATGCCTCTAACTATAACCCCTAATTACTATACTCCCAGGCATACTGAGTTTGTATCTGAGTATGACCATCGTGGGGAATCAGTCGTGAGCATGTTTGTTATGTCACGAGCCTTGTACCACAGAATATTTATACCGCAATACTTTATTTCACCTTTTCAGGGCTATCATAACTTAATCCTGGCCTTACAAACCAGTGACATGGCGAGAAAGAACGGTCGAGACGGTAAATGACTGCCTCTGCGGTTCTTTTACAAAAGATCATTTATGTTTTTGCGACTGGCGCCAGTGGTTAGTTATTTATACGGAATCGTTTTACGCAATTTCATTCGATTCCTTTTAATTTGTTATTTAATAGTTTTCTATGTATCCTGACACGCTTCATCGGGAATAATCGAAAAGTTTTGCTACTGTTCCCGCCGTCTGTGTATTTTTTGTTATTTTTTAGCGTTCAAAATAAAGGTACACACTACCTGCTGCAGACAGTTACTTCCTAAATTAATTTTGTCTAATTTAGGCAAGTTTGTTGCTGAGTCACACGAATCGGCTTTCACAGAGAACTAAGGGGATGAAAAAAGTGACGCTTGTTTTTCAACAAGCACCATTAGAGATACACTTGAAAGATAGATGCAGTTGCATTTAAATATACGATAACTCAAACAAATCTGAAAATAGATTAAAATTAAATTTGAAAACAATCATAAAAATAAACTGTGTGTAAGGGTTTATTATTATGGATGCAGTGAATCACCAGAGATATATAAAAAAATTGTAGGTACTCATATTGTTAAGGAGGTGGTAAGTACGTTAGTTAGTACAAAACATGTAGCTATCTGAAAGTTCCTGGGTCACGAATGTTTGAGAAGTTAAATGACACTAGGACGTATTCTATGGCCATATTGATGTGCAAATGAAAATAATTTGACTAGTTGTTAGGACAAGTCGCCATTATTTTCCAATTGATTGGTTTTACTTATGAATAGCAGAAAAATGGGGCTTAAACAAAGTGACATCGCAGAGAACCCCAATAAAAAACCACAACCTCATTATTTATATATATATACTTTTCCGCTACTTAGTAGTACTGTACTACTGTTGTTTGATGTATATTCACATAGTTTTATAACAATTACTAATATTTTAATAAAATGAAAAATAATCAAAAGAAACGATAGATCTGAAACAGATAATCCGGACGTGTGATCGTTTAGTGTCGAACCAAAATAAACGTTATTAACGAACAGGTTTTTAAAAATAAACGTTATGATTTGTATAACAGGTTATTAGAAAAACATCGGCGCTGACAGCGAGTTTGAAAATAAACTATTAACTAGCCAAGTGCAAGTCAGTACTAAACAAAGACAGTAGGACAAAATTGGGAATAGGACTTTGACGAACGAAAGTAAGCTTTAGCTGGGATTTTTCCCAGACTTATTTGGCTTAATGACATTAATTTATGGACCTTTTTGTTTCTAAAATCCACGTATACGTCAACTGCAAGTATTGAATATTAACTCTGATTAAAATATATGGTTTTTTTTTTAATAAATGATTGTTTTTCTAACCAAATGTTTCATTTTCTCTTGTCATGTTTTTTTTATACAATTATCTCAAGCTGAAAAACTCTTTAAAGATTCCATAGAGCCCATAAACGACCTAGGTAGCGTGGAAGGCGAGAACCCGGCTGAACCACAAGAGGTTCGGGTTCGACTCCTGCTGGTCTTGGTATTGTGGCTACATGTGATGGTACTCCTAGCTCCTGATATCGACGACACAGTGAATCCTAGTGTGGGATTAGGACTCGCATGTCATTAAAAATAGATTGCTAGTTATTGCGTCGATAAATTTTTGTTCCTCTAACTACCGACCAAAACCGATTGATATTTTGTAGAACAAAATTAAAATAATTTCAAAATATAAGTAAGTACGATATCTAATCTAAACAAAAGTTCTCGTAAATCAAGATTAAAAGAGTAAGTACTCTTTTGTTTGATCAGACTCAAACATCTGGATGTTGAACAGAAGTTCATAATAAATATGATGAAAAACTATGTTAAGTCCTTTTGTATCGACCGCTGCTGTCTGTGTTATACTTAGAACAAACAGTTTTGATACATTAGTTTTTACAAAAAAACTTTATTGTAATAAAATTATTATTTTTATAGCCAATACTTTTTCGCGACATTCTGTGATGTCCCATATAAATCTTGATAAATTATTTTTTTAAATGAACTTATTTGTAATTTAATACACTAGTTGGGTACTCATAAAAAATAATTATCGTTGTGTTCTCATATAATTATGAGTATAATCATATATTATGATTACATAATTATATTATAAGTATTAAAAGTGATCTCACATTATTATAAGTAATTATTAATGTTAACATATGTTATAGTTTTTTTTTTACATACATAGTAACAACTTTTTACCAAAGTAGGATTGCCTATTCGAAAGCAAAACCTACCTTGGCACTTGGCATTATTTTTAGTTAACTTTTTCTTTATTATTTTATGTAAGTTTGTAAATTGAGTTTGTTCGTCTACTTTGTGCAAGACGTCGTGCTCTTAATTAGGGCAACATATACTATTTAGACCACAATATTTTACATTGGATTAGTATTTTTATTTGTCTGGATGTTCTAAATAAATAAATAAATGTTGAATACTGATGAGACGTTATCACGGTTGGTCTGTATGTGTGATCTTCGCCAATCGATTAACAACGTCGATTAAAAGTCTTGAATACGAGCCTAGGGGCATAGTAAGGTTGTAATTAATAATTGCATTTGTTGCTATTTGTATTAAGACATCCCACATACAAGGTACTGGGCACATACAAAGTGAGTAATGTTCACTTTGGAGCAGTATTCTGCTGAATGCCAAACGATGAATAGTTTATAATATTTATGCATTAGACTGTTTTTTATAAATGACTTGACGTACGAGTGGTCAACGGAAATGAAATTTTATGTTAGCCATAATTTTATTTTTACAAATTATTGAATTTGTTCTACATATAAACTTCTGTTTCATTTAAAGTTCTCAATTGTTTAAAAAATAATCTTTGACCTTTTTAAATAGGTAGTAAATAACGTGAATTTGATTGTTCATCTATAGCGAGAATTTTCACGTACCTACCGGACATCAACCAGATGAAGACTCAAAATAAGTCGAAACTTAGTCGGTGCCTTATATGAGAGATTAAAGTATTTCGCAAAATTATTTTAACCTTCATCATCATCATACTAAACAATAGTTTTGCAGATGTTCAATGATGTAGAGTAATCTGTATATACCAGTATTATGGCTGTCATTAAATAAATCAATATACAATGACGAAACCCATTTAGGTGACTCGCAAGCAATTACCGAAGCCAATTATACCCTCAATCGTATTCCCAGTGCCAGCCAATAATTAGAATACGTAGGTACATACCTAAACCAATAAACATAAGGGTAATTAATGTACGGTTGTATATAAGCATAGTACTAGTTAGTGGGAACTAAGAGTTATTATTTGTATTTAATTAATTACCGCCTAGTTTATCTAGACTAGCCTACGGTTACCCGCGTGGTACCCGGATATAAAGATGTTTCTACTCTAAATATCGAAATCGGTCAAGCCGTTACGGAAATTATCAGCAACAAACACCCGAACCGTATTTATTATTAATCACATAGAATCTTCTCCACTCAACGGTTGTCTGGAAGAGATCGACAAGACCGCCCATTGTTCCTTTAAGCATTAAGCATTAAGCATTATGTCATTGGTTATTTTGTTTATCTTATATACTTTGACATTTATAATATGAGTAGGATTATCGATATTGCAGTAATCAGTATAAATTTTATTATTTCTCGTTTTAACAATAACTCAAACTTATTGTCACGTTTTTGAAGTGTTCAGTTAAAAATAAAATTACACAGATTAAATATTCTTCTAAAACTTAGTTTTCATCACTCCTTTGGCCAGCATTAAATTGAATTTAAAAAATCACCTATAGCTGGCCACTTAAGTTCATAGACAAACGGACTCACTAGGCAGGTACTCAGTAGCCATTTTTTATTTTTTAAGTTGTTGCCCAAAAAGGTATCAAATATCAAGAAGGTTCGGTCGAACAATCGCATTGCAGCCGAAATGTAACAGTTCATAGTAACTCAGTAAGATTTGTTTTGATAATACATCATAAAACTATTAAATATTGGATCGCTGAGTGAGACTACCCGCGTTACTGTTTTCATGACCAAATCATGAACTGAAGCGGTTATCTTAGTAGTGATAAAGATTTACCAACAAACGCTTTTGATTCCCCAAACTCGCTTCAAAATATGTAAAAATAATCCTTCCAAGTAAGCCATGCATGAGCCATGCCCCAGATGTTGCAGATAAGCGACGGTAACCACGTACCATCAGGTAGGCCGTACGCAATTTGAATTAATAGTCAAATTCATTGAAATCAAAATGATAATTGTATAACAAAAATAATAATTTATGATGCTGGCTATATAAAAAAACTTGCTAGGTATGTTTGTATCTGATTTGATATAAATGATGTCCATTATATATTTTTGGCCATCCTGTATAAAGGGTCAGGCATCTTCAAATTTTATAAATCGCTTCAGCTTACATCTCAAAAACATTAGACACTGATCATGGCGTAATCGGTTTGTTATTTCAGCGTTTAGACGCTGTTTAAACCTTGTTTTGTTTTGTCAGAGGCATGTGGGAATCATTCTATTGTATTCCACGTCCGGGTTATGATTGCTCCTTTTTTTAATTTTAACTTACTTCCAGTAAACCTTGTAAATATATTGATTTGTTATACTCGATAGGTTTTTTGACTATACTATAACTATATAATTATACTATCCTACCAATAGAATGAAGAGAAAGTGCCGATGAAATTACAGGCACACGAGACTTTTCACCCGTTGTCTCAGGGTCGGCAACGCGCAAGCGATATCTTTGATGTTACTGGTGTCCATAGGTTGCGGTAACATCTTAGCAGTAGAATGGCAGATGCTTGCTTGCCACTTTCGTTGTAAAAAAGTAGTTTATCATCTAATATCGTTTTGGTCGCAAAAAAAACAAAAAAAAAAACTTTTATAAATTACAAAAAGTCTAATGTTGTTTGTATAATGGTATGCTGCAAGATAAAAAAGGAAAAAACAAAATGATGTTTAAATGCTCAGAGAGTAGGGCCAGACCGGTGACCAGTGACCGAACCTGCAACCTTCTCAGGCGGGTCTTCGCCCACTGCACCACAGAGAGATCGTCATTACATATATTTAAATTGTTTATTTATTTTGTTGAAAAACCATGTATTGTAATTATAAGGCCAATAACATATTTAATGTAATCTGTTTTAAACCTTTGAGTTAATTATTATTTTCAATCGTCAGCATTATCTCTGGATGTGACGTATGTCGCTACTGACTTCCGTTCCCACCTCAGCTTATCTTACTTAAATATGACAAATCCAACTTATGATACACTTAAAACAGGACTATAACTTCACAAATAATTTAACAAATGAATCTGACTATGCTACCTGTGTTAGTTTGTGGGATACTATCGTATGTTTGTTGGTCTGTTTGTAAAGAGCCGCACAGAAAATATTTTGATGACATTAACATGAAACATACGACGACGACGTTTTTTTTTATGGTTTTTGGCCTTCCTAAAAGCCATAATCAAGAAGTGAAGTGTAGTACTTCAGAATCAGAGAATAAGTTATCTTTTTATACGTTTGACATTGACTACTCTGGTATCGAGTTTGTTGCTCGGATGGCTGAACCGATTTGCATGAAGTTTGAAATAAGTATAGTTTTGCAGCCTAGTATATATAATTTTAGTTTGAATAATGGAATTAGTAGTGTTTTCTTCTATTCAATTCTATCTTTTTACCCGCTATATCCTACTACTATTATAAACGCGAAAGTTTGTGAGGATGGATATTTGTTACTCTTTCATGCAAAAACTATTGAACGGATTTTGATAAAACTTTACAGTAATATAGCTTCTACATCAGAATAATACATAGGCTATTTTTTATCCGGGTACCACGTGGTCGAAGCCGTGGGCCGAAGCTAGTAATTCATAAATTAACTCGTAGACTGAAGTCGATTCTTTTTTTTTTTGTCAACCCTGCAAAAGTTGGTGCTGTTTTGGTTCTGACGCTACATACTGAAACCTGAGTAGTGAGTGGTAACGTGGTCGATCATGACGCGTGTCGTGGCTTGCGGTCAGCCAGTATGGCCCTGCCTATGCAGATGTCTCTTATTGGATACCCACGCAAGTACAATGATAATATACGGTGTTATTGTTCTTGCTATATTCTCAACGTACTTATGTATAGATACGAAACTCGGGGGAAATCGGGGTGTGACACACGCACGGACAGCCAGACAACATAACAAATCAATTCACCCATATGACGAAACTGTTGGTTCTGTTTGTAAAAATGCTGTTCATTTTTGGCCAAACTAAGCATAGCTTTTACTATGGGAACTACATAACTGATATACTTTTTTTATAAGAACCATAAGGAGTTCTTGTCTTGACGTTTAAACAATGGACGTTTTGAGATATTTTGAGATGATTACGTAAGTCGACGTTTCTATAATGATCCTTGTGATTTCAATGAATAAAAACCTATTGACTTTGACTTTGAGACATTTTACTACGTTGGACAGTCTTTCTACTTAGATCAAATTATATAAAATAAATACTGTGTGTTTTCCTCTTCTGTAGTGGACACGCTATTAATGCAATCATTTATGATAAAGATGATATTTTATTAGATTACAATCTGCAACTAATTTTACTTCATTCTTCATATCTCGCATCACGCCTTATTATTTCTCGAAAAGATGATTATCCATATTTATCTGTTATCATTACAATACGTATATAAAACCTGTCGCATCGTCGCATCCTACTCAAATTAACACAAGCTTTATTATCATTCAATTTGATTCCACCGCAGGCTGTTTTATTATTTTAATGAGCCTCAATTTTCAGGGATAATTGAACGGACGTCGCTGCTTCGATTATTATTTCACTGGATGCGGTGTAGGTAGCTGGCATAGTGGCTGACGGTAATGAGCAAGCACCTGATACGTACTGACACGCCTGCCACTTGTTGGACTGTCTATGTTACTCCGACATGGTCTGTGACCAGGTTTAAGTGTGCGACCTTGTCATACAACCTCCGCGGACTGGTGACAGTTCGGCCGTAGTTACAGAAAAACAAAATACTTGACATAATACATTCTGATTTTTCTGCATGAAAAGCATCTTTAATTTTCTAGTTTTCCTAGCTCAGCAAATCATCATACTCTTGGCGAGAGGAGTGCCAGCTGCCCCTCTACACGCCATAAAAGTATCGTAAACATTAATATTATCAACAGCCTTACTAGAAGCATAATGTTGGACATAGAATTCCCCAATGTAGTGCCTTGAGAAACGGTATAGAGCCACCTTCATGCACCACCGTCTCTCGACCTTTAAAATGGTATCGGTCCGTCGCTTTGATAATTCAAAGAGTTTTATTATCAAAAAACCAATGGGACAAGGTCATGGTTATGGTAGTTATATAAATGGCTCTTATCGCATTAGACATAAACAGCTAACTTACCTACGCTCATAGGACATACCAAAACAAAAATATTATAGTTTTCAATTGAAACTTCAAAAACTATACTTATGATAATTACAGAAGTTATATAACTAATCGATTATTTTAATAAGCATGAGTTTGGTATTAAATAATATGGACTAGCTTTTACCCACGGCTTCGTCCGCGTGGAACACGGATAAAAAGTAGCCTATGTGTTATTATGTATAAGCCATATTACTGTAAAGTTTCTTCAAAATCCTTTCAGTAGTTTTTGTGTGTCCAAACATCCATCCTCACAAACTTTCGCGTTTATAATAGTTAGGATATCTGGAAACTTTGGTTAGTGTGTGAACTAAAACTTTTGTAACTAGTGTGCACTCTTAAATTTTCACTGCACGACAACTAGATTATAATTTTTGTCTGACAGGCCAGAATGTCACAAATAAAAAAACGGCGTTAAAGGACAACATGCAATTGGATAAGCAGGTGGTCTTGTCAAACTAGTAGTTTACATCAGCAATTATTTACGAAATAATACGACGGACTGTAAAATAGTCTTAACATAACTTAAAAGCAATGACAATTAAATAGAACTACTTATTATATGCATGCGTAAACACACCTTTGGACATATATCAGTTAGAGTACTTAGATATATCGATACTTTAAGAGCAAATAAGATACTTGAGTAGGAATTTGGTATTTTGATTTAAGTCATAATTATTTAACTTTAAAGTTAAAATGTTAACCACGACCAGACAATACGCGAAAACTTCGTGGATTGGCCCATTTTTGCACAGGAAAGGAATGAATGGAAATAGGTCTTTTTTTTCTACCACCAAGGAGGCAAACAAGCATACGGCCCACCTGTTGGTAAGCGGTTACCATAGTCTATAGACGCTTGCAACACCTGAGGTATTACACCAACAATGGCATATTAAGGACTGAAAATAATAAATAGATAGATAAAGGATTTATTGTGCAGAACACCAATTTACAGTACAAAAGACAGAAAAAAAAAACATTAGAAACGCACAATGTCTTATCGTTGATTTCTTAAAAACAACCTTAGGTATTATAGTTCTCTCCATGAACTATTAAAAAGAAAATAAATAATACGTGTTAAAAAAATAAGGATGGACGAGCACACTTGGCGCATTGAGTTTGTCTCGAGTCTGGGTGTTTTCTATGTATAATATGTATGTATTTACAAAATTAAATACAAGCTATGCTTAGTTTGGGGCTAGATGATGCTGTGTGAAAAATTTCCAGCATTATTATTATTATTATTGTTGAGTGGCTTTGCTGATTGCAGTAGGCTATACTATTCCTATAAATCTAAATATATTTTAAGAGTTAGATGTTAGTAGTAAATGATGCCAGCGGTAATTTTTTTTCCAAAATCGCCATTCTCTCCACACTATCCACACCCGGCAGGCTGGCTAAATGTCGCAGCTCCCCTACTCTGGACAATCATACGAGTAAATTATACCAGCCGTTATTTGGCACTAGCTCTGTTTTAACTATAGTGAACGTTGACTTAGCGGCAGTTTAATTAGAGGGTGAATTGATTTGTTGTACTGTAACTAGTATTGCATCTGTGGGCCAATGAAAGGAGTTTGTGATTGTTGATTTTTAGATAATTGGAGTGGACATGACATTGGAGAGAAAATTGGATAAAGTTTTTGCTAGAGTATAGTTTTTTGATACGACCTTTAAGTAAAACAAACAAAACGCTCACGACTGTCTTCCCCATAGTGGACATCCTCAGATACATACTCAGTGAGTAGATCTTTGAGGATACCAAGTAGGGGGTAGTCAGAGGCACGTCCAAACATTATATTTGGTACATGCCCGCGTTTTGCAAGTAGTAAGCATTCCACGTGACAGGTTGCAAGCCCATCGTCGCTTATTGGAACACTAACTGTTGGCACATGCCTTCGAATTTTTGCATGTTCTAGGGCATGCCGGTTTCCTCACGATGTTTTCCTTCACCGTTAAGTAGGTAGGTTTATTCATATTTATTTTTATTTTTATTACTTTGCTAATGACTTTGAACGCTAGCATGGATGTATTTATTTCTTGACGGTACTCTCTAGCCAACATTACCAGTGGGGATTTCCAAGATAATCCATGAAACACTTATCTTTGGCTTTCTACTACGAAAAAGGAAAACCGTCATTTTTGAAAGGACCCGGGACAGCATTCGATGTAGTGTAATTAACAAATATCAAAGATTTCCGTTTTGCACAGCAAATCATAAACCTTTGCATTGGTTATTAAATTGTACACCAGTTATTTCAAATTGGTCAGTTCTAACCAAAATGTTGACAAAATAATGCTATGATTTAATATTTAGTCTATTACGGTCATTGGCAATTGTGTAGACAGCTCAATGAGGTCCATTCCACACGGACGGAAGCCCCTGTTTGTACAATAGCGTCTGTGTGTCATCGCCTCAATGCAACCCCAGCCGAATGCAATTCGTGCGCGATCGAGTTTCAGTTTGAGCTCTGTCACTCCTATAAGGTCATGAGAATTATCAAGCTGGTTCTGCGATTCGATAAGGCTTGATTTTTAAATTTAGTTATATGGAAGTGCACCACGGGCACGTTAACCGTCGTTTTGTTTAACGAATTTCGAGGCATGATGAAAGCTTACTCAATTTTCTTGAGCTAAACCACCAACGCCGCATATTGGTAGGCTAAATTATTCACTACCAGAGAATCCAATTGACTGGTAGGACGTCTGTAGACTCAGTGGCTGATATTTAAAAGCAGCGCCAATATAGTGTGGCCTTAAGGCTAATCTTGGAATAACATTACCATTGCTCCCTGTTTGACATTCGAGGAATAAAAGTCAGTGACAACGCTTTCACTATCACTAGAGCGCATTCCACCAATGCAAATAGAGTGTTTTTGTGGCATCAGAGTGAAATTTCTATACGATAGTGTTATTTATTAAGTACCAGCGACATTTGCATCTATGTTAGGAATGATTATATATGCTTTTGTTTACCCTATGCTAAGTTTATAACATGTTAAAGCGGTAAACGTATCGATAATAGTTCCATACAAAAATTTACGGAATAGTCACCATTTCGGCCGTTTTTAACGTATTTGTAACTCAGCATAGACTTTCTGGAATACAAATCATTGAAGCCATGAAAGGTTAGGTACTAATTGGAATACTTGAAAAAACGCGGGCATGTACCTAATGTAATGTTTGGACGTACCTCTTATTACCCCCACTTGGTATTTTCAAAGATCTACAAGATAAGTATCTGATAATGTGGTCCCATTATGGGAAAAAAAGGCGTGGGCGTGTTTGTTTTTGTTTGTTTTTAAGCTTTCTAATTTATTTTACGTGTACAAATAATCCACCTTTACAAAGTTAAGTGATCTACAGTAATATAGCTATACAGTGCAATAACAATACAGAATAAGCACCAGTATATTTTTATTTGCACAGTTCCCGCACCGCGTTCATTAGTGAAATGTGTTGCCATAACTATCGAATCTACCAGATATTTCCATAAATGACAATTGCCTATGAACAGTTTGTATATGAGCATTGGACGTCCGTTCCCCTATTTGGTGACCACTCGGCGTCGCAGCCCGGTCATCCCACAAATTGCTCTTTTCCAACAAAATTGTCAATAAAACTCATCTGATTCGCAGTTAAACAAGCGAGCGACATTATTAATTTATGCGATGTAATATGGCGCAAACGTTGGCGTTATCCCATGTAAATTATTAATAGTGCTGGGGTAAAAATTAAGCTTAAATCGAATGGGTAGTTTCGGTCGTAACGTCCGCTTTATGTCTGTATGTACAGATTAATTTGTCGAGGCATTTCCTGTGACGATTACTCGAATGTTTTATGAGAATTTTACTATCGACGTTATTATATAGGGAATTAATATTTTACTGTGATTACATTCGTAGAGTAAACGAAAAATGTTCGGAAACTTCACAATCACCTGACGGCAGTTCTAGAACAGTCCTGACCCGAATAGCGGAAGTCTCATTCCATGTAAACAGTAACATCAAACGAGTAATAGGTCCCCCGCGATTCACCTCGCCTGTTGTCTTAAGAGAAAGCGATTACACAAATCTGAAGAAGCTATTAATCCGGCTCGCTGCCCCCGAATGGCATCACGGTTTGTTTAATAAAATCGCGAATTTACATATCAAAACCTACAAAGGGGCATAATTGGACCCGATGACTTAGAAAACGTAGTGGGTGAAGCGGGTGTACCACCCCCTACAACAAACAAAGGAATTATACCCGCCTCAAGAAACTTTTAGCAATGGAAAGCTCCTTAACAAACAGACGCGTGTGTATCTAATGAAATTCCTATGGTTGCATAACATACCCGCGCCAGCGAGCGTTATTAGCGAATTATTTCTCAACGAAATCTTTGAAGGCGGTCGCTCTTTCGGAAAAGTTGTTAAGAAAATGGGTTGAGATCTTTTCGGGGTTTCATTAGTTCACAACTATGCGAGGCATCTAATTTATTAGGTAGGCGTAGCCGAAGGAGCGAATGGGCAGCGAGCATTGCAACGCACAGAATTGCCGAATCATGCAGCTTTGAGTCCAGCCGACGAGCCGCCGCGACACGATTCGTTAGGAGACAAATGTTTGGATTCAATTCCAACGTTTTTTCGATTGTAATTAGTGACGGTGTATTCAGTTCTATTTCGATTTGTACGTCGAAAACGGTAGCTGTTTATTTTTTTCAATAATTAGTTTTGTTGTTAATTTTAGCCGCGTCGATTAAGTTGGGTGCCGGTGGATTCGCTACGGGAAATCGGTGTCGTGCCTACTCTGTGGCTTGATTGATTCACGCCATCCCGCCACACAAGTGCACTGCATTCCCACCGAGTGGCATTGTTGAATTAAGTGCAGGCGAGGATATACGGGCGTCTTATGCAGCTCTCGTTCCGAGGATATTGTCACTTGTCTTATCGACAGCTTTTGTCCTAGCTCGAGTTGGGTTACATACACGCATGCACGTGTTCACGTCAAACTAATATATTTTCGTAAATTAAACTTGTTTATTTGGTAGAGTGTTAATCCACGCTTAAGCTATCACAAGATTTTTATAAGATCCCAAAAATACAACCTCAACGGGATTTGAAGCCGAGGTTCGAGCTCCGAGCCGCAACATCCCATTAAATTTGACCAGGCTGGTAACGTGTGGGGACGTACATAGTGAGAGGTCGCGGGTTCGAAGGTTGAATTTTTGAGATATTATACAAATCTTGATTTCTTGGTTGTCTGCTAAATATTTTTTTGACAAGCACATTATTTTGTTATTAAATAAAATTATCACACCAATAGCTATACTTTATAGCCAGTTTCATTAAAACAATGACTTGGCTCCTTTGAACAAAATTAATGTACCTACTTACCATTTTTAATGAAGATAATATTCCTACTTTTTATTACTTTTGCTCTAAGTCAATCTTAGAATAACCCATCCTATTATGCAGAAATGTCCATGGCGGTATATAAGTCAAGTAAGTTTTAGGTACCTTACTGTTTTCGCATTATGCAATGAACTCAATTATTTCCAGTGCGTGGAATGCTACTTACAAAACTCGGGCATTCACCAAATGTAATGTCAGGACGTGCCTCGGACTACCTCCTACTTGGTATCCGAAAAGGTCTTCGCACTGAGAATGAGGATATTCATCATGGGGAATACGGTCGTGAGCGAGTTTGTTTTGTTTAATTTTTGGTTTCAAAGTTTACCCCGCGGAATGTAGGAAGTTGAATGATACCAGTGTACATTGGTTTCGCGATCTCTCAGTGGAAAGCTAATTGCATCGTAAGTCGTTCGCGCGTTATAATTAGTACAAATCGTCTGCTTCGCGGCTGCCGTAGACCTAAGAATGTACAGACAGGGCGAAATCTATAGTAAATTAATCTATAGTTTAGATATAACCAAGGTAAATAATTTACAAGATAGATTTGTAAATGTAGACGGACACAAAAAAAAAGTGTTTTCGCGAAAATATTTATTTTTTCAAACTAACTATACTTTCACAAAAATTGAAAGCAAGCATTTTGTTTAATTTGTCGTGTAGCAACCGCACCGTGTAATACAGCTAACGCTACAAAAACAATAAAAATAATTTCCGATGTTTTAAATGTAGGTTTTTTGAGGTTTTTGTATGCTTCTCAAATTATTGCATTTGTTAAAATTGCAAGAAATTACGAAAAAAATATGATGTCCTCAAATAAGCACAAATACAATTATTATCATAAATTTCATATTCCATTAAATATTGGAAAAAAGAAATTAAAACTATTTCGTTAACTTTGGTGCCTAGTAGTTGCAGGACACTCCATATAAGAAATATAAGAGCCTCTATAATCTCTATTTGGTTCGATCCATTTCTCAGTTTCCATCTATATTGTCTGTCTATAGCTTCCTATGTCTACGTGTAATAGACGGAATCCGGTAATCTGTCGAGATAGATTCGATTATTCATCGCGAGAGCGATTGATGGCTCACCACGATGTCTCTCCTTGCGATAATTTACTTTCAAAACAACGATTTCTGCTCCTGTTCTTTTTAAACATTTAACACGTCCCTTTCTCCATACGAAAAATGAACGACGAACAGAAAAATGAATGAGGAACGTTTTGAAACAGTACCAAAGCTAATTTGATGGAATGTGACCGATTGCATAAAAAGAGACGGACTCTTGAAAGTGTGAAAGCACCTCAATAGAAGGCAAGTCGAATTGTGTAGTGACACAGATCAAATCAATCGTACAACCGATGGGAAAATGAGGGAAACGTTTGACACTACGTAATATGCTTAGACTAGCTGCCACGGCTGCCCTCGCCACCGACCCACGGCGTCGCATCGCCCGCTCGTTTTCACTTAGCGTTCTTTCTGACAGATCGATCTATCAAATACAAACAGATTTTTACAAATTCGACAGGTAGTTCTAGAGATAAGAGCGTTAAAACAAACTCTTCATTAAGATGGATAAGACTTACAGGCCTTTCTGACAGACTTCTATTAAATAATGTCCGTCTATAAGCAGTAATTTATTGACCATAGACTACCGTCCTTTATTGTGCATATACTGTAACTCTGTCCATTAAAAGGTTGTCTTGATGAGATTGATTTTAGCAATAAGACTGACTATTGTAATAGCTTTAAATTTGCTGTTTTAATTTATAATCAATATAAATTGGTGTACAATGAAGTGGTACCTACCTACCGGTATTTATGCAGTGATAACTTGAAGATAAATTGTATATAATGTAGTATATTCGTTGCCATAACACAAGCCATGGCTTAGCGGGCGAGAAACCGGCTGCGAAGCATGTGCGGTTTCGATTCCCGCAGCGGGACAAATATTAGCGTGTTCTGCAGATTTTTTTACCGAGTCTGGGTGTTGTGTTAATACGGTACTCATAATTCTTGATACCCCAGATACAGGTAATACTAATGCATACCTCAAAATAAGTTTTTTTGAGTATATTATTTTTATTTATAGGCCTCCTAGCTTAGGCAATAAATCTTATTCGAATTACACACAAAAAACTTTACACACCATTACGGGTTTCTCCTAAGAAATAAAGCTTCCACAACTTTCTTCGGAAACCTTTCACAAGCCATTAATGTCGATATCCTACCCTCCAAAGAGTTGAAAACACGGAACGAAATTATGCATTCCCCTAAAAGTCGCCATTAGAATTAAGGAACAATTTACTTCGTATTGAAGCTCAATGTTTCTGTCAATTTCTGTGTTATATTTAATGATTTGTGGATATTTCTAGCTGACTATTATAATAATATAGAGAAGTTCTCAATTCATGTCCCAAAGAAAAGTTAACAAAGTTATTTTGTCAATCTTATAGCAATGTCTCGAAATTATTTTTAATTTTTGAAAAAAAAAAAAAAGCAAGAAAATGCCAATCTGATTTGTATGAAACAATTTTGCTTTTATTTTATTGTTCTTGTATTAGTTATTTTCTATTCGTTTTGTACCACTAGTATTGCTATCACGTGACACTGATAACGAAATGTGAAAATGCATTACTTCGGTGGGTACGCATAGAACTTGTCGATAATAAAAAAATCTTGTAAATAAATAATCCAGTATCCTTTAATGTCCTTAGCTTTAAGTAGATTATTAACTGTTTCAAAACAAAACAATAAACAAACCAAGATTTGGCAGGAAACCCCAAATGTAAAGTTAATTTCATAATCAGCAAAAGTAAATTTTGAAGTCTACCAATTGGTAAACTTTTACATTAGGGTTCCGTTAGGGTGAACAATTTTGTATCAATTTACCCATGTTGTTTGTGTGCTCATTTCCTTTAGTATTTTATTACCATTGCAATCATCGTTAGGGTAGCTCGGAACGTCAGTAAAATTATAAATCAGCAACATGATTGCGACTGAGAGCTTAATTTTTGCAACAATGTAGCCATATCCAATAAAGGTTTCAACAAAACAAGCTGTCAAATAAATCCAACAAATACTTTAATGGCAGCATGCATCAGTCTTTTTATAGGCGATATAAAATGGACCGCGAACCTACCCTGGAGTACCTACAGGTACCACAGCGGGACAAAGTCTCAGCAAACTATAAAATAAATCTAGAAAGTTATCGTTCAGAATAAATAGTTAAACGCGCCGCGGAAGGCTATCGCCGATTCCCACGCAAACTTGCTGTTAATAAAAGCAACAAAATTATATATTCAAGAGTTAGGAGGTGGTGGTATGGCTGTTGGGGTCTACGTGGTCCGAGTTACAATGCAAATTGCGGTGGAGGGGTGCGCCGATGCCCTCTAACTGTGACTCGCAAAGATGGCCGCCGTAATGGCAAAATGAAATTATTAAGCATTGTCTTGTGAAATCGGCCGCAGTCGACACCTGAGACTGGCCGATTAGTGTGGATACGCCATTCCCGACTCCTTCCTCCCAGCGTTGCCGCCTGGATACGTAGTTGGCAACATTTTTTCAAATACTGCAGTAAGTAAGATTAATATGTGTTTAACTAGCATGGTACATTTGAATCATGCTGCTACTTTCAGTAAAATTTATCTATAGGTAATTTGAGATTTGATGTCCTTGTTTTGTATTTGAAATATTCAACTTTTCTATTAGTAACTGATCCTGGTTCATATATTTATATGAACTCAGATCAAAAATTAATATTTTCAAGATTTCAGAAGCATCGTCACAATATAGCACGTAGTCATAAAAATAAGTTCCATTTACATGACTTTCCACAACTTTTTCAAAACTAATATCAGCAACTTGCAGAAATAATTTCTCGAATAACTTCGTCGGGAAGCAACTCCACACTTTCCCAACGCCAAGACATTAGTTACAACCCTCCACTGAAGGCTTCGTATTAAAATTTAAATCTACTTTGCAAAGTGTATTTTATACACGTGCTCTCACCATTTTGATCGTTCATAAAGCTTCAAATAGCTGCTATTATTACTTACCTTTGTGGTATTGGGTGTTACACATCTCCCTATGCCTCTTATATCTAAGTCTCCCATGAATTTGGTATTCATAACGTTAAATTATAGATGGTTTAATTACTCGTTTGCGGTTCAATTGTGGTTTCTCTGTTGAGGTGTATTTCTATTCACGTTGTTCTATAATAACTGACGGTGTAAGTACAGTCTACACAAAAGTGTGCACTGGCAATTTTTTACTCTAACTTGACCGTAGGCCAAGAATTAATAAGAAGAAAACTTTCACTGACTAGAAGGTAATTGACAAACAAATTTGTCAATTACCTTCTAGTCAGTGAACAACATGTAGTTCTTAATCAACCTTCATAATTGATGTGTTCTAAATTATTGTCATAGGTATGACAACAATTTAATTAAATTTAATGAGTAGTTTACTTCAACTGCCTATCTCAACAGGCACTTTAAAACTTCACGAAACTCTCATTACGAATCAATAAAAAATTGCTTCACTAATCTAATTCCCATAATGCGACATCAATGTTGAAACTGGGGTCTTGCTTATAATTAATTTCAAAATACAACAAAGGATGGTTCCCTTACTTATTGGCAGTGAAATTCCTCTTCGATCCAACATGCCCAGTTCGTGTTTTTAATTTCACACAAAAACATCGTCGAGTCGGTGATCAATCAAACGGCCGGTTTCATTTTTTCTCTACTTCATTGCAATATACTTTCGCCTCTGTAAATGTACCTTTATTTTGTTTGTGCAGTGGAAATGGATACGTGGTAAATTAAATTAATTTGATGGATTTATAAGCCAATGTTTACAATGCGGTGATATTTTTACGTCATTATATAGCTATGACGTGAAGAAGGTCGTCAAAGATTCAACGAGTAAATGAAGGTTTTGAAAAGATCTTTATTAGACCAGTCGATTGCATTTTCAACATAGACGTGGGTTGTAATCACGCACAAAGATGAAAATAATTTAGTATTCTTCATTCGAAGTGTGTAACCAGGGTATGTTTTAGATCTCACAACTTATAAAAGTGTTGATAGGAAGGCAAATAAGATATTTACTAAACAATACCTAATTCCTATGTTCGTGGTGTAGGTAAGGATTGGCAAATCAAACGAGTTGTACAGTCACGACTTGACGTCGACGCATGATTGAGTGGTCGCATGTTGAGTGCGAATCGTGGCTCAGACGACTCCAACGCGTGCTACGATGTTTTAGACCTGCCTTTCAAATATATATTTTATGTATCCTATTAGGTTTAGTTTCAATATTTTTATCTCACATTTTTTTATGTTGTATCCAAGAACTACACACACTCCGCCATTCTTACAATCTCATAGAATATCTGGCAGATCTAACCACCCTCTGTACTTTAAGTTTTGTAGTTTTATTATTATTATTTTTTTGGTGTACTATTTTGTATTTTCATTATTTTGTTATGTACCTCTGAGAATTTTTAGAGGTTCTGATATGTTTTTATTGTTAGATGACTCTGTGTTGTATCAATTAATAAATAATGTTTTATTTAAAATACGCTTTTTTGTTGCCTACTCTAAACAACTTTATGCTCTACAGTCAATTTCACAAACAAGTGCTCCAGAGTGGCGTGTGTAAATAAACATTCGCATTTCGCTCGCATTCGTTTCGTGCTCGCGATCGTTTGTCCCCATTCGCGGTCTGGATTACCTGTGATTTATTCAACGATTCTAATTGCCACCTCGAGTTTCTCGCTGACTGTACAAAAGTTCTTGAGACTTTACTTGCTATAGGATTTGGTAGCACCAGCGAATGACCTTTGTGCCAATATAAAAACTTACCATTGTAAAAGTGAATGCTTGCTTTAAATGTAAAAATGACGAATATAGAGAAGCTAACATAAAAGTCCTAATGTAATCTATATTCTTGCAAATAAATATCATTTATTTATTAATTCTATAAATATGTTGATGAACCTATATATTGAATCTTAGCTATGATTTATTTCAATTCTAAAAAAATAAAATTTGATATGGACGTGGCTTTGGGATATTTATATAGGGCATAAGTATAACTAGCAGTAGTTACTGGATACCTGAGTTTCTGATATGTGTTGTTACGAAAACACTTTTCAACAAAATGCACATTTATTTATTTTCTAGTTAAATAGGATAATGTCAAAACTGTTTCATAAAATTACCGACCAAAAACAACCTCCAAAAAATATTTACCAAGCAAATATCAAAAACGTTGGTTCGTCAAGATATACTGAGATTAGTCTGTCTCCATATTTGCTCTCCAAATGGCGCCTCATTCAGCTCTCTTGAATGGGTTCATTCATTTCTACGTTTCCATTTCACCACAGTAGAACTTCATAAACAGGGGCGCAATTCACTGGGGCATTGAAATACGGCAGCATATTTTGTATTGAATCGAAAAAACTGAATTAAAAGTGGAATAGGAAATGTATTTTTTTGTAACATTCTCGCATACATAGTCCTGACCCCATACTAGGATTCCGTGTCGTGGGTATTACGATTTTAAAGTACCGTGGTACCGCAACACCCAGACCCGGAACAAATATTTGCAGAACATGCAAGCATTTGTATCTCAGCCGGCTACTGGCCCGCCACGCCACGAGATCGTGGTACTTTCACCGAATCAAGTACTTTTGAGTTAACAGTTTTGTACTGGGACACCCTGTATTCTGCGATAGTGCTGAGAAATGTTTTGCAGATGTCAACTACATGAAATATAGTTAAAACGACAAAGAACAGACTTTCTACCGTTCCACAACTAGTAGGAAAAAAGTGCAGTAGTAGATACCGACGTCACGTCCGACTCATCACTTCAGTATGCAAGAATAAGGAATGTTATTTTATATAGGAATGTATAATAAACAAATAAATATCGCTGGTCCCATCTAAATGATGGTATGTGAAAAATGTCCAAAAAAATGTGTTTTTTTTAATGTTTGGGGCTAGTTCTAACTAATCAGAGCTTGTATTATGGGAGCTACTGATATATTAATTATATACTTTTGTAAATATATACATATTATATATAGAAAACACCCAGACCCGAGACAAATATGTCCATTTTCATCTTTTTTTTTGTGATTTCATGCAAACAAGAGATGATAATGGATACTTTTCCATTGGAACTCTTGTAATCAGAAAAATCCTTGTTTATCAAAATTATGACAGTTCTCAGGAATTCACTAAGAGCTGGAGAATTCAGGTTCTTGAATGACGACTACGAAGCCTATACATTGATAATGATAATTATGTTCGATTATGAAATTGGAATTCAACTCGTAGCTATCAAAAGATTATTTCACCTTTTTAGAAAGATCAAATATATTTCATCCTTCAACACGTGGTGTCATATCATTCAAAGATCTACAAACCTTTTTTTGAGAGATAAGATTACGGTGCAATCTGCATTAAATCCCATTTCAAAAACACGCAACGCTGGTTTTTAAAGCACACTCCACTCCCACACTTCACAAAAGTTTTACGTGACGATGCATTACTTTTTTCACCTTTTGAATTATTCTCATTGTTGCGACGTGTTGTCCCTTAATCCGCTTGTAATTGGGTTTCTGCTTCGAAACACCTCTCAACTGAGAGGATTACAGATAAAATAGGTAGGTATCTATGGTCATGACAAGTAAAAAACCCCGCTTAATTCTAAAGAATTCTACATTTTCTGCACGAATAAAAACGGCTTGAATTATTTTCAGTACAAATTAAAACTACAGAAACTGAGAAATTTTACACGTTAAATTTCTCATTGGATGTCAATACTGCCTTAGTTCAAAATTGTTGTACCTACCTGGCTTGGTATGTTTTCTTATGTGTTAGTAAATTTAGCCTACTTTCTTTATTTTTATAATTTTAAATATAATCTAGAGAACAGATCTACAAAATTCTAACATGCCTAAACTATGATCTACTCTGGTGGACGGTTTCAAAAAGTTCGGAAGCAACTATAACGCATTCAGAACAAACAAAGAAACACATTACATAGCCATAAAGCAAACAACAAAGGGACCGACGAATACGTGTTGAAACTGATCCATCATGTCTCCTTTTAAAATAACAAAAAAACACACAACAGATGTCTTAGTAAAAAACACGACCCTATCAAACCCGAAATATAAAATGCTGACTATAATTTCTATTAAAATAACTGTAATTTCGTAAATTATCTCTAAATCGGAAACGTTTAAATGCAAATTCGGCATCCTGATGTATTAATGAGGTCATAGTTTTGACAAATTGGTGTGGGTCTTGTGTTAAGAAATACATTTTCTACGACAACAACTCATTTCGCCGTTTCGACAGGTGCAAATCGTTATTAATTTGTGTGCTTAAACAACATGGAACATTTTAATAAAAGCTCATACTCAAAAAGGTTGACGTTCAAAACACAAATTAAAAAATAACCAAAACATGAATAAAAACCCAATTCGTAAGCCTTTCGCCAACGTATAAATTGTACCAATATTTATGAAACAATCATCAATATCAAAAACAAACACAATATCGGCCAATAAAGAGTTCAGCATATCAACATTACTCACATGCAAAATTCCAATTAGATTCCTAACATATGATTGTGATAAAACAACCGTTATTGGAGTCGCTTATCTGTGTAATTAGAAAGGAACTAAGCTGTTACCATTTGTGTATGGGAACTATCGAGTGCTTTGCCTGTGTTCTCTGATAGCGAATGCAAATAATGATACTAATGTGGCTTATATTCATATGAACTTTTCTGAAATATCAAACGTTCATGGTAAATAATTTTATGTCCAAATGCTAGAAACGAGATCTCTACCTAATAACCATTATCCTTGTAATACCAGAAGTGACAAGGAATATTATACTGGCGTAATTGTTGAAATATAAATGAGCCCCTCCAAGTGGTAAGTATACGACGATTACGCGAAATGTGTGCGGTCGTTAACAAAGACGTTCAAAAAATTATCCGGCTCGAAACAGCTCATACCTTCTCCCGTGGAGTAGTCCGCAGAAGGGAATAGGGCATCAAATATTCAATTTTAAAACAGCCGCTAAAAGCGAAACGTCATCGCGCACGCAAACACAGCTGGGACTCCACGATTTAGAAATTTCGCCACAGATGGGCCCACGCACTCAGGGAAGAGATAAGTAAAAAAATTGGATTACTAAGTGGAAAACGTAAATGAAGATGACAAAAATAACGTCTCGGATGACTCGAAATTGCCTCCCGTAAATGTTTAGGGTGTGTTTGTGACGCAGCAACAAAGTGATTCGAGCTCCTCGAAAATTATTCTGTCAAGAACAAGAAAACGGCACACGGAGTAAGAAAAATTTCATTAGCGCCAATCAAAATGACGAGGTCCAAAATGAAGCTTGCAAAGAGAGTCGTAATCACGGAGTTCAGCGGGCACCCCCTCAACGTGAGGTCTTATTAAAGGAATAATATTTACAAAACGAGACGCCGAGAAATCCCCAAATTAAGATCTCGCCGAAACCCGCCCAACTTCCACAAAGTGGAATCATTAAATTAAAAATGTAAACTTTTCTCTTAGCAAGGTAATGGGCATCCCGATGTAGATAAATAGATGGAATAGCTGCAAAAAGGAGCATTTTCCTGTTCATTAAATTTTTCTTCGCTTTTTTATTTCGACCCCTGGTGCTAATTTTGTTGGAATTCACGCCCCTCAACTCCTCCCGCTGGGACTCAATCACAGAAATTTTATATCCGGAATTAAATAAGTACCCGACTGTATTACGGATCAAAATTAATAAGCTTATTTTTTGCGAAAATCATTTCTTTACTCAGTTTCAATTCCCTCATTTCTTTCAAGTTTACTTTGTATCCATAAAATATTGCTTGGACTCAAATAATAAACAGACTCGCAACTTCATCAAGGATAGTTAACAGTCAATCAAGACGGGAAATATTTCCATCAGTACCTTATTCCCCGGGGTTTGTAAACTCGATTCTGTGTAAGTTGCAGCCGAAGATACGCCGAGATGTCAGGAGGCTGCGATGTCGGTAGTAAATGTAATTATATCTGGTAATGTGCTGTTTGCGACCGACGCTATTGCTCCGAGCGCTGCCACCCTATAACTGTTGAGAACACTTCAAATTCAGTTATTGTCTTGCACCTGGGTTTCATCATAAATTGAGAGTAACCGCTCCGATGTTGCCACTTGGTTTATCTTTGCCTCAATTTACCTTAACATTTCTGAAATAGGGTCTCCCTATAATTAAACTGAATCATATTTAAATCAATATGACAAATATAATTGGAAATGGTTTTGTATGATACAACGTCAACAGATAAGCCTGTGTAGTGACAAGTGAATAATGCTGAAGACAAGTCTTCCGTTTCAAGATATCGGATTCCCTTATAAGTTATTGATTGGTGTAAATAAGGAAATCGAATTATTCAATGTCCGCCCCTCATTTGTTTTCGCTCCCCCACAGCAGAGATGAAGAAATTCTTTCTGAGTTTTCGATTACTTGTCCAATTAATTTTATAGATTCATTTGTCTTGGCAGCTTTGATATTCAGTGTAAACAAACTTAGCTGTAAGAACGAATTGAATGTTTAATTTGGTGTTAAAAGAGCGAATCTTAAACGCATTGTTTTTGGCTAGGGACTTTTTGCTTCTTCTATTTTTCTTACCATAAACAAACTTAAATCTAAATCAATAGTTTATGGAGTTATTTTAGACAAATCATATAAGTTTTCCGGACACGCTTTGCTAACAATATTTGACATATTTTGCCGAACTATAACTACTACTATGAAACTTATTGTGTACGTTGTCAGATTTATCTAACAAAGGTGATTTGACCACGGTCTATAGTTTTTAGTGTCAGTAATATACCAGCACATGGTACATGTGTGACAGAGATGTCAAGTGCCCCTCGTAACACGAGTTGGGGAGTATTGTGATGAGAGGGAAAGTTCACGTTCCGTTTCTCATCACGGCTCTCTGCACAAGTGGGTGAGTACGGTTATCGGCCAGGAGCAATGCACCGGCCATTCATGACGTAATTGGCAATCGAGCTCATTAAACAGAACGATTCTCACGTGTGCACATGTTAACACCTTGCTGGACAATGTGTAACTGACATTATGGGGTCCAAGAACTAACACTCAATGTGACTTAACCCCTTGAGCGATTGAAATAGCTCTGACGACCTCTGGTGCGCAGTAGGCGATAGCTCGCCTGAGACTCAAAGTTTGAGGGTTCGATTCCCACCGCGGGACAAAAAATATAAATACATATATAAGTAGTATATCAAGCTCTGCTTACTTTGGGGCTAGATGATGCTGTGTGAAGTATGTAGCCCGAGTTTCGTATTTCAAAACTGTTAATAAATTATCGATCTGATAAATGTCAAAATTAGTATTCTATTTAAATTATTGACAATCCTTCGTAAAAATTGCTATAGGTAGTAGACTGTAATAATTACCTTCAATTACAAAGTCTAAATGAAGGTAATCAGCAAAATGCCCATCATTGTTGATACGAGTACCAATCGAGCATTATTTTATGGAGCATTCCTAAAACTATCTTGAATTAGAAACGGAGATATTTGCATTCCGTAATATCGGTGAAGGCTAAGGCTTAGCCCTTCACCTTTACGCAAACAATCCTATTCTACAATCAGAACTCCTGAAAGTAATATAAATCAAAACTGTAACAGAAAACGGAATCGGAGACAAACGTCAGGTGAAAATGGCATTATAAATAACCCACAATAGGGACTCTGGATTCGAGCAAAAGGCACAAGCGGACAACTCTCACTCTGTACAAACGCTCCCTTGAGAAAGGGAGACTATTTTGAAAGTATTTACTCGATCGAAATTGTGTCACTCACTATTCATGAATAACATAAACTAGACTAGAACATAAACAAACGTTCACCCGGCTTCGATAACTAACAATAATGCGTGAAGGGGTATGAAGGTATGCGTATTGGCGCGCGGCATTCGTCGAAGGTATATCACCTCTCTAAATCGGATATCTACTGGGCAACAATTGACGCGCAACACGTGCAGCTTAACATATTTTTGGCAACGTTGCCCAACAGCGCGTAACCCTACCCGATAAGAAACATCATGACGTGACTATAGTTAGCGATTTTACGTTACGCTTGCGTAGGCATGGACACTGTCTAGGAACGCAGATCAGTAGGAACCTTTGCGCATCTGCAATATCAACTGACGAACTTTTTTCGTAATTTATGGAGTATAGTCATTTTGTCATTAGCACAAACAGACGAACTAATAGACATTTCATATTATTGTTTTCGATTTTATTCCACTTCAATTTGTTTTCGATTGCTTTTTCAATAACATGTTTTCTACAAGTACCTCAATCATCGTTAGGTACCTACCTACAAGGCTCTCTGTGTGGCAAGTTTTTGTATGCATTATCATTATACGAGAATACTATAAATAAATACGTGATTGAAGTTACATTGTCGTTGATGTTACTTATGGTAGTACTCACTTTACTTAGCTCGCTACCGGCAGGTGCATTGCATCATTAGGGAGGCGTTTATTAAAAGTGTATTGTCAAATTACTAAATAGAATGGGAAAATACTAGATAATATTGTTTGAAATCTTGTATGTCTTGTTGCACTTGTTTTAAACACTATTTAAAGAATGAAGATAGTTTATGTAACTTTACGATCTTATCCAGTAATTCCAACTTGACATAATGAGCGATAGGTAGTCGCGGATATTTTGGGAATAGACGACCGTATCTCGAAGCTTTTCTCTACACTTTAAGTGAAATTTTCAAACGTAGTCACGGATCGAAATATCGGGTGACTTCAGAATAGGTGAGGTGTCGGAACCAGTGGTGACGGGTTGTTATCCCAACGCCCTTTACAAAATCGTTTCTCCGTTTTCCGTGAAAATTGCCCACCGCCGGTCAAAGGGTTAACGATTTAGTGTTTATTTGAATTCCGCCTTTGTTAGTTTAAAAGGCGTTAGAATGTAAACTGAGCCTTTGTTCTGATTGCCGTATGTTTTGAGCCGTTTGTCGGCAAAGGGAAATGGGGGTGTTATTTGCATTAACTCGGGGGAAAATAAAGTGTTATTTCTGTGACAGACAACCAAATGAATACTTTTGTACAGCTCTAGGTCCTTCGTTCGTTTTTTGTGTCATTGGTCCTTTCTTGGTCACCTTCGTCAGTGAGTAGATTCAACTATGGTATGGTATGAACTGAAAAGACACTGCGCAATCGGGTTTTTTATTTAGATAAAAATTTGCTTTGAAGGTTATTATGCTATGAAATTAGTATGCTTTAATTTAAATGTCAGTAAGTAGAAGAATGTTTTTAGGTAGCCCTAGGATTAGATTTAAAGAATAGGTTAAAATTTAAGTTATAAATGGATCCCCGGGAACCCAATACAAGCTCAATGCAAACACCTTCGTTGCTGGGAATTGAAATGAGAATTTGAACCAAATAACAAAATAACAAATCAATAAAAGTGTTCTTTTGAAACATACCATTGAAATAACTATTTATTTATGTAAAAAAATGTAATGTCAGTTTTCTTTAATTTCAAAGCCCGCCAGTGTATTATATCTGACTTCAAAATATTAAAGCGGGCTTGAACAACAAAACAGGTTTTAATTAGTGAGTTCAATTGACCTTTAATAATATTTAAATCGAACGAATGTAATAAAGACATCTTTGAAACAGTGTTGCGAATATCATTATCTGGCATTTTGATCCCTATTATGTAAACGTAAAGTGTTATTTAAATTACACCAAACTGAATTAAAAACAAAGAGTTAATTTTATAACCACTAAGCACTTGTTGAAGGGTTAATAAGATAAGAATGGAATCGAAAGACATTCCTAACATTATCTAAAGTGAGGATTATAATTTATTAAAGAACTGATCGTATGGTGGGCGTTCGTTCTAATGCAGACCTTCTTATTCAAATCCCTTCTTAATGTGAATGTCATTAATCTTTGTAGTTATGAACTTGGAGGTAGCAAACTTTTTTATTTGTTTTAAAAAAAGGGTTTAAAAAAAAGGTAATGAATTATTAGATGATGATCACTTAAATCCAATATTGATTGAATATAAGAGAACTATTGATTGAGTTTTAAGAATGGTGTTTTAATATTACATGGTAATTCATCAACGCGTTGCTTAATATACCGAATAAATATTACTTTGCAGAATAATTTTATTTAGTTCTTGACTTGGAACCCATGGTTTAGGTAAGTTTTTTGATTGTTTTTTTGTGGAACTATTTGTCTCCAAAATCGTATTCTATGACTGGGTGGTTCTTAAAGCTACACATCACTAGGGGTGTTCCTATATCCGTGATATGGCACATGTCGTCGGTTACATGATTTTGTTATAAATAAAGGATATACCTTATTATATTACGACTATAACACGTACTTTACTAGTCTCCCGCTAAAGTTTTATTGACCGCTTAGAGGTCCTTGCTCATGAAATAGGTACGTGGTAAAGTTAATCATAAAATTATACCAAATCACGATAATTTCTAAAAAAAATAAGTTAAATGTAACATCTCTTGACAAATATTTTAATTATCTAAGTTAAAATAATTTTTAATCCATACACCTAATTAATTAATTACTCACGGAAAGAGTCGAAACTTAGTCGGTGCCCTCACCTATAGTACGGTACGTGATTCCCATTCTTCAATATGGATAGATTAACATTTTGTATAGATACTTGAGCAAAAAATCCATCAACCTAACAAGGCTAGTCAGTTCAACCAGAATACGAGAGCATATTGTGTTGTACCAGCATGGTATCATTCACTGTTGCTCCGTGGGGTGCCACGGTAGCCGACCGAACGGTCTCTTATTGTAAAGCATGGTTTCTTTTTTTACCAGCAACGTTATCAAACACACTAATGGCCGGCTTTATGGCCAACAAAAGGAGCGTGCCAACAGAGGCGTTAAATCCTTTATGATTTGGTGATGATCACGCATTTGTCATTGGTTTCGAGAGTTTCGGTCATGCGTTAACAGAAGCGTATGATATCACTGTAGGGCTACTTGCACGCAAGGATTTTGTTTCAGAGAGAATGGAATGTATTTTTCAAAGTTCAGTTAATGGAATCATTATTTTTTTTACGCAGTCATCTCGTGACCACGGCTGTTGCAACACAGTCAAAACGTCGGGAAAATAATAAGAAAGGTAAACGCGATAAAGTCCCTTAAAAAAAACTTATATGAATGGAATTGTCTCTATAAGCTTCGTGTATTCGTCTTCGTGTAAATTCATTTTAAGATTATACATTCTCGTAGTTTTAGTACATCTTTATATATGAACCTTGTATTTTAATGAATAAAAACCTATTGACTTTGACTTTGTTTTTGAAAGTATAAACAAACATCTTTAGTGAATTATATATATAGAAAATATAAGACTTGAATCATCTTTGAATGCTATCTTAAGTTGTCAAAAAAGTTGAAACAACGCACGATGGCACTGGTTATAACCTTAATGTTGCCAATTTAAAATATATTGATAGGTATAAATGATACTTACGTGTAAAAAGAGGCCACGACGATTGCATTCACATAAAAAAAAAAAACACAATCATGCCAATAAACATAAACTAACGCATTCAATATCTACTACGAATCATGTGACTTGTAAATTTATCTGTGATTTTTGGGGAATTTCACTAACTAGGGTATAGCCTGGAACCAAAACAACGACTACTTACATTACACCCACAATTGCAATAACACTGAGATACAACAAAATAATCACGCCAATTATGTATGCATAGATAATTAAAAAAAGATAACCAAGCAAACAAGATCATTCTTTGGTGAAGATCAAGTTTCCAGAACAGATGAAATGAGACCCACCTTTTGTGATGGCATAATACAGAACAAAAAAAAAACACACCAATAAGCAATTTTTTTGCATAAATTATAGGTACTGTAACGTCCTGTGTTGCGGGTGTAACGTGAGGTCTTCCAGGCTACCCCCTGAGCCGAACGATCAGCTGATCGCCGAGCCCGTCCGAACGTTTCCGAACGCAACCGAACCCGGCCGAACGTAACTGAACGCGCGGTGCGAGTGACATAGTGACATACCTGTCGGGCGCTTTCATTGACAGGCACCTGAAATGAAGAAAAAAATCGATCCAATTCGTTGAATTTAAAGTTTTTCAAAAATTTTAACGTTCTTTTAAATTTCGATTTGGACACAGATAAATTTACATGCATCGACGTAGCACATAGATTTGCAAAACAATATCATACGAAGATATATATTTTTTTAGTCACAGAAACCCTTAACGAGCATTTCGATAAAACTTCCTATAAAGTTATACATTCTCATATACTTAATTATTGTAGGCAGTAAACGTTCAATCATAACAGAATATGAAAAGGGAACAAAAAAATGTATAATAAAAATTAAAAGTAAACATCGAAAAAGATCAAACAATTACACGTACGCAAAAACAGTTAAAAACAACATTGCAAGATGTATTAGGACAGTTGTTAAAATATGGGGTAGCACAGGAACGGCTTGACTCCGCACGATATTGCACGCGATCTCTCTCGTGTTTGCAGGACGTATGGAATGAGCAACGGTTGTTCTGTTTTTGAATTGAACTTGACGTTTCTGAGGTCTGGCGTCAGATGTAATTTATTTCAATGTTTCATTCCAAATATGAATATATAATATTTAGTTCGACATCGTAAATTTAATGAGCTAAAAAGGGTAGGCTTTCAAATAAAGAGTTACGGAAAAGTCATGTAATTTAGTATCTACGTTTACATTAAGTACTTCCTTATTTTTTCATCGAAATTGGTAAGGAATAAGTTAAATGCATACACAATTCAAGTTTTTTTTTTATTAAATTCCTGGAACAATTCATGGTATATTGTTTTATATTAATTAATGGTATGGCAATTCTAGGATCTGTGGTGGCAATGTTGTTATCTAAAATTGTTATGTAATGGCGCGGTTGTGGTAGGTTTTTAACCTTTCTAGAAGTAGGTACCATTTAGTGATCAATAGGTCCCTCCAATGGCAAAGCTTGCCAGCGTAATGAAATGTATCGTAGATTAACAGTAATAAATAAGCATAGTACATATTGACCATTAAAATGGATTAATATAAAACCAGACACAAAAACCCCTCCCAATGGAACGCTTTATTAGGTTATTACCGGACGAGATCACGCAAACGAAATCGTAAAATTAAGGAAATCAATCTGATTAAATTGAATCCAATTCCCTTAACATTCCCGTATCGAGGGCATTTATGTTATCAATATTACTTAGACATTTTGAGGAAACATTGCATCGATCATACAAAGTAATGGAGTACCTATAGCTTCTAATAATAGCATGGGTAATGAAAACGTCAAGCCAAAAAAATGTATTCGGAACAAAAATATCAAACAATAAAAACCTATTTATAAGTGGTGCGTAGTACTTCGCGTGTGAACATCGGCCGATGACTATCGTTTTGTACTATTTTGACACAAATATTTGTCTCTCTGACCACATTCATGTACAAAGCAGAATGCGGACGCTTGGTAACCGGCGCTTACCGGGTCCAAAAGTTTGACGCTTGCTTCCATGTATGCAGCTTCGTGCCGCGCCTGATAGACGGCGGCAACCTGGTTTATACGTGAATACACCCATAGATATTGTAATAGACGGTTGCGCCAAACACACAAAACTCGCCTAGGCTCTTGAAAAAACCGATCTATCAATATTAGAACACAAAAAATATGCAAGTCAGCTAATAATCCCGAATTTCAATCGACAATAGAAATAAAAGTCAGTCACTTTTTTAATAGAACTTTTCTTTTTTACTGCACCCTAGGTTCGTTTGACATTTGAACCGTCCGATGACGTCGAATGATGGATCGTGCTCGTAATGAGTGCAATTTAGCGTTTAGTTCCCTCTCTACTCTATGTTTGTTATATTCGATTAAATTGTCCCCTTAAAAGCATTAAACATATTGCACTTTTTCCGTATTATTTTTAAAGCTAACATTGATAAAGTTAGCTTTGGTCTAGTTTCTTCATTTTATTTCCTCGAATAAAACCGGAAAGCTAAACCAACCCAGTTAGTTCTCAACAGCCTCACTGTTGGACAAAAGTCACCACCAAAGAGTGATCACGACAAACGATCTTGAGCTACCTCCGTATCAAACTTTAAGACCCACCACCTTGAAAATGTATTCAGTTGCGTTAAACCTGCATTCAAAGTTACAGACAGGTACTAGAAAAGGCAGACAAAACGAAATGAGTTTTAAAATAAACAAAACGAAATCATATTTACATACAAATTAACAGTTGGACTGTGTCTGGTAATCATTTGTCAGTCTGTTGTGTCATTGGGAACGGTGCATTTTGATACTTTCCATCGTTTACTGGAAATTGCTTCTTAGCTATCAGAAGTCAGAGCTCAAACTAAGCTTTCAGTATGCCTCAGAGGCTGGAAGACTTTCTGAGAGCGTTGGTTGGAATTTTATTCATAAACCTTTTGATTTAAGGTTAATAAGGGTTCTAGTGGTAGAAGAAACAAAGTTGAGCCGCTCACTACAATTTATCATCCAGGCAAGTATCCGCCCTGTCCGTAACGAATGGCTAGTAAATAAATTGACCACAAACATTTTGGATTTCTTTTGATGACTTTTGGATTTTTCCTTGGACTACTTTATATTAATTTATTTGTCTTGTAATCCAGGAGTAACTTTGTCGATTTCGAAATATGCGAGATGCGTTGTCATAAATGACGCAACAAAGAATCAATCAGAATTATCGAACTGGTACTGGAACTACTGGTAAAGTATCTTTCTTGAACAATTTAAAAAACCCACGCTACATACTATATAATGGACATCCCTAGATACATACTCAGTTGGTAGATCTTTGAGGATACCAAGTAGAGGGTAGTCAGAGGCACAAGAGTCAAGGTTGACAAGTAAAAAATGTTCGACCGCAAAAAAAAACTTCGAAGGGGAAATATCAATCCAAGATTAATGCCACTAACTAAAATACTCTAGCAAGTATACTTATTTTAATAAGAGGGCTAGCCACTCGTATTTACATTATTAATTTGATTTCGCAAGTGGGGTGAATGTTTCGTAATTATTTCTGCGTTTTAATTGAGTGCTATGAAATTTCTAGTCTCTTGAGCGAGATCATTGCTGAGTGGAAGATATTATTTAAATAAATATTAATATCCAGTTTCACCGAATTAGATGGTTCTAAATGAGATTTAAAATTTATTTTACAACATTATTTTGTGCCTAATCTTAATGCTACTAATATGACACTATTATGCTAGTTCAAGACTAAGGAGTGCACTTCATCTGTCTTTCCACGATTATGTTCAAAATCAAACTCTGACTATACACGTAATTTATTGTTTTAGCAGGCAGCTGGTACAACATGAAGGTACACTTATCTATGCAGTTCTGTTTAAAGCTTAAATAGTATCGTAGACCCCCACATCCCGTCAAATCAGTACCAATTGATTGTAACCTAGACATGTCAATCATATTCAAGGACTTATACATTGTTACTCAAATCTGAGCACTGTTTCCAGGATTATGCAATTTCACAATTTGTTTATCACGTAATAATGATTAATATGATATATACAGTTCCATGTATTACGTCACACCTTGATGCCTGAAAGCGCTTTGCTGAATCGCAAACTTAGCTGATTTACATCAACACCTAGAGAGCTTACTTAATATATTTTTGAATTATTTTAGGTAAATAGATTCACCACAAAGTGAACAAACAATATAAAACAAAACAAATCCCGAAACTGGCAACTCTTTCGCAGCACCTGCCCCTACAAAGTTTTGACACAACCGTTAAGAACATTTTTTCGGGAAAATAATTGCCGTTTATCCTCCTGGGGGCATTAATTTCCCTTCACCCGCTATTCGGAACAGGCCAATTAGTGCATTACTTCTAACTTAGAAGTATCTGATTTCCGGTTAAGTTAGAATCACACATAGAGCAAAAAAAAATTTAAATGTTTCAAATGCCAATTTCTAGATATTGCTAGTAGTAATTTCTACCTATTTTGACTTAAATAAATAAAAGACGTTTTCAGGGGGTATAGGTTCGATAATCATAGTAGTAATTTTTTTTTAGGGTAAATGTAATTTACTCTTCTCGTGCTGAAATTTCGTTGACCGTTTAGAGGCCCTTCCTACGCATTAGAATTGGCATTCAGCATGGAAATGTAGCCAGATTTATGGGAACGCTTCCCTCTGGTAGTGATATGGATCAGTTGACCTGTCAATAGATCGTTTGAAATGGTCTTTAAATAGCAAGCTTCATGTTTCATCTGTATTTTTTTTATCCCTACTATACTATGAGACAATAATCCCATGTTGTATGAATTAATGTTCTCACTAATTTATATCACTATAGTAATAGGTAAGGTATCACTTGATAAAGAAAATATATGGATCATAGAGGCGACTAAATGGACCAAAAAAATTATGGACAGGTGAGTTTATAAAAACTGCTGAGAAACAGTGATCAAATCCAAAGACAGAGATGGAGTAAACTGGAGGCTATATCCAAATGCAGTTCCTAATCAGGATTATTTTTTTCTATATACATAAAATAATTGGTAAGTAAATAAAAAGGCGTTATTACTATTATTAAAATAAGTAGGGTGATTATAGAACTTGAAATAGATTTCTTCGTAATCAAATCGTACAAAAACTGATCTATATTTTTTGCGCCTCATATCAAGAAATTCGCAATATTACTTCTGCGATCACATTATTACAAATTCAAATGCTAATTATTTACAAACGTAAACGCCAGTTAAGTGGAAATAAGACAATAAAATATCATTAGCCGTGACCGATGTACGTAATTAATTGTGTGTATTATGATAATATAGTGTCGGGGCTTTAGATGTATGCGCATGCGTCGCTTTTATTGTAAGTATATATAGGTACACAGAAAATTATTATAAAATTCTATAAAATGTCACATGACTCTTGTGAGTATTACACTAAGTTTTTAGCAAATTTAGGTAAGGTACTCTTATTTAGCTAAGGTAACTTTATAAAGCTACATATACATAATAAATAATCCATAGCTAGCTAATAACTACCCGAAATTGCCTTGGGATAGAACCAGCCGTGGAAGTACGACTTTTTTAAGTATAAAAGCCGTTGTTTTCACTTTTCCACATAAAAAAACTACTGATTTTGAACGATCATTTTGACTACTTCTAAAGTAGTAGGGACAATGAATTTAGTGTCAAACTTTTGCACTCAGTGTGCCCATAGCTTCGACCTCACCCTTTTCCACCGCCTTGTAAGAACAACATCCTTTATTTTTCATATTTATAACACTCCGAAGAATTATTACTTTTGAATCGTTTAAGTCCTTGCTCAGTGCTTTAATCCCGCGAGTCGAGATTAAACGCTCTTCCCCGCTAATTAAAAACGGAAACTTTTTACTAAATGATAAATCTGAATTTTATACTTACCTACTTATTCTTCTAAAAGCTATTTATTATTTCAAGAATACATTGAGTTGCATAATTTTAAATTAACAATACGCATCCTTTGGCGATGGATACATGTTTCTGCCTCATTCGGTGGAAACTGGACGAAAGCAATGACCAAAGAGCTGACGCTTACCTTGGTCAGAAAATCAGTATTGCTATTCAACAAGGTAATATCGACAGCCTTTTGGGTACTCAACCTGCAGTCGGTAACTTGAACTGAACTTTCTACCTGTAGTCCTATTTACTACAGTAGAAAACTGACTCCTTTTACTAGCTTAGTATTATGTAGATAGTTTAATTGATTTTAACTGTTATAAAGTAGTTGAATTATTCTGTCCGTAAATAAAATTCTCTATAAGAATTGTAAAGAACGATAATAATTGTTATACTATTGAGTGGCGCATTAAAGTGTCTACTAGTGTTCTAGATCAATAGGTTTTAAAAACACCTGCTAGCCTGAGGCTCGGTGACATATACCGACTTTTTACCGTAAGAAACTTTGAGTTATAACGTTTTAATGCGGTGGGTTGAATGGTATTTAACTGTTAGGATGACAGGACTTTCTGTCAATTTAAAAATGAATTTCGGTAACCTTTATTTTACGTAACCATATTAATTAAAACAGTCCATCAGAATTTGATTATGAAAGGTCAAACCTAGCTTAAATTCTGTTTTTTTTTATTTGACCTAGATCAGACTTCTGTCACTTTTGACATTTTCTTATTTTATGGCAGTTATACCAGGGGCACAACTACACGGTGGCCCATACGTGTTAAATAATAACTAGGTGAGTTCTTCGTTGATTGTTAAACTAATTGCGTAATTATAATTATGTTAATTGAAGTCTTCTTTGTATAATGATTTATTTAATGTAATATATTCGCTTGGATGCGCCGCGTCGCCCTTTAAGGCGAGTTCACCCATTTTACACGTTATAATGGTAAACAGCTATTTCCATAAAATCAATAAATTATTTGCTATGAGTTAATGAAAGTTTATTATTAGTAATATGGGCAATTTTATTCCATTTGAGTTTTCGAAACTGCGCTGCGCTACTTTAAAAGCGAACAGTAGATTTGAGACATTACGAGTATATATATTTTATATAGCAGAAAGTAACAAAGCAAGTTAAAAAAAAAAAAATCTCATAGCACCTGGTTTTTTGTTCTTCACAATAACCGTAGTCCAACGCGTACAAACACAGAACAGCTTGATTTTTAAATGATGATGATGTAAATATGACCAAATTCTTTGATTTGATTTTGAAAAATCTTCCCTTTTATATACTTTCAATTTTTTAAGGCCTCTTTATCTCAATCTGTTTGAAAACATAGAGACAAGGACCCGACATTAAACCCTAAAATAGTTTTCTTCCAGCAAACGTTTCAGGAGAGAGAGAGAGAAGTGATTAAATTGGTAGGTGTACAATGAAAAGACCGAAGAACCTAATTAGTATACCTAAAATATCACTATTGTTTAACTTTAGTTCAGTTTATTAACTTGAACTACCTATACATACAAACACACCGAAAATTAATACAATATGAATTATTATATTAATACATAATACCTAATGTAAATAATTATATATAACAGAGAGAGTTAATGCTTTTACACTTTAAAATGTATAAATATCGTGAGAATTAGGGTAGATGTGATAAACCTACCTAAATCTACATAGGTACGTACGGATGGGAACTTGGGAAGTTCAAAACATCAGCAAATGCAAAATGAAACGCAACAGAAGCTATTGGCCCTAGGCGCCCAGTGCGTGGTCACGATTTATTGTGAATCAAAATACATTTACATTTCCAAACAACATAAAACTGAACAATGCTATTCGTACAATAAAGTTCAAATTACTTTCGCAAGCTGGATACATCTGCTAATTTATCCTGGTCATCTATTCACTGCGTTTCCTGTCAATTTGAAATCAAGAACTACTATTCGCATACATTTAAAGTTCAAATTTGACTGGCAATTCTGATGCAGCTGCAAGAGTGCCTTCAGGTTACTCTAAGAACTGTTTAAGAAAGATGCTTGTCAAGCTTAAAAGTAACATCGGGTGAAGTGAACTTTGTAAATATTTATCGCTGATATTTGAAGAACCAATTTGTGCAAGTTTTAAGCTTTTTTTCTCTATTAATCTTTAATAGAGAAAAGAGACGTTTAACGTCGCATTAGGTTCTTAAAATCCAAGTTCCGAACAAATTCCTACTTCTCAGCATTGCTGTGTTCCAGTTTGAAGGCCCGGGAAATTACAGGGATATGAGACATTTCACCCGTTATGTCTCAGGGTCGGCAACGCGCGAGCGATACCTCTTGTTTTGCTAGCGTTCATAGGTTACAGTAACCGCTTACCAACAGGCTTGTTTACCACTTTAGTTGTATAAAATAAACTTATTTACCTACTAATCCCAGCTTACTCTTTAAACGAGTAACGTACATTTATTTGAAACGATCAACAAGCTAAGAAAATCTCAGATTCCCATAACGAGGAAAAATCCCCATAAGAGTAATTATTTTGAAGGGTTCCCGAGTAGGCGTGCTACCATCGCCATCTCGTTCGAGAACACGGAGCATCGATGGTGCAAGAAGTTTTAGGAGTGTGTCATCCCAATATCCGAGCAATTCTCGATCATCCAGTTACTATATATAGTATCAATAAATCAAAACAGTGCAGATAGGTTTACAACCGTTCCAATTAGGTATTTATTGCAACGCCCATCGTGCAGGATTACATTGTTAGAACTGCCAACTTTTCTTCATGTTAGATTAGGAACACGCAAACCGCGTTTAGGAAACGATTCATATCTGGTATAATATGTATGGATACATACTTAGTAACAATGTAGGTATCTTAAGCAAGAAAGCAGAATAATGAGAAGTGGAAAACGGACTTCCATAATTCCAAGGCTTTACCAAACTCAGCATCAAATAATAATACTTGAGACTAAGTATTGTGCTTTATTTTTTTTATACAATTATAGTAAATAATACAGCCCACCTGTTGGTAAGCAGTTACCGTAACCTATTGACTCTAGCAGGACCTCGTATTACTCGCGCGTTGCTGGCCCTGAGACATTTATTTATTTATTTATTTATTCACAAACTAATCTGGTAAAGATCATGCAAAAATACGTATCCCGTGTAAGAATACAAATCAAACTATAGCTCTAAGCTCAATTGCATCAACCAGCGAAAGCATTTAAATTTGGGTCCTCATATTTGGTCTGATTTAAATATTAATCCACATCCATCCAAAGGTTATCTCGAAGTTATTGATATTAGCGATAATACCGCTCATTGTACGCGATTGACTTGTAACTTGCCCTGTTTGAATTTGTAAGCAACATTATGTAGTGTACAATAAAGTGTTATCCATCTATCTAAATATTTAGACGTATCGTGGCAAAGTAAGGTAAATTAGTAAAATAAATATATTTGTAGAGTTCCAGCCAAGCTGCCACTCTGACTTCCGGCCTGCATATATCATTCCGATATCATGAAGACATCAAAACGTTTAGGGGAAGGAAACACGCCTTATTTTGTGTAATTTTGTAACCCGCACTATGTGGTTTCGGTAAAAGCTTCTTGGCAGTGACAGTTCAATAATTATGGGCTTAGAAATCCATTTAATTCAAATTAAATTGTATAACTTTGGTGATAGAAACCGAAATGACACTTGCATATAATGTAGAATGAATCTGGCGTTGTTCAAAGAGATTTATAGCTTAGTGCAAGTTTTTCTATAAGGTTTGATATATAATTAATTTAAATTATCCGAGATGTTTATCTCTTGGATATGAGGGTTAATTGTAATGCGTTCTAGACGGGTGCATGCTGCAGTTAATAAGTAAATAAATAATCATTATTTATTAAAATGTTTGTGAAATTTTTTAATTAAAAAGCACGCGAAACATTCGAAAGATTCCGATCAAATCGAAGAGCCTATCTACCTATCTAACAAAAACAAACCCACGTAATAATTCTCTCACACGGCCACAAAAATTGGCGATATTGTCAATTCAAAAATAATTGAGGCAACAATGCGCAGGCAATATTGGAAGTCATTTGCATTGTTCATTTGCTCGTTTGAGGACTTTATTCCGAGCATTTGTTGTTCGAATGTTCGAAATTAATTATAAAATTGTTGTCTACAAACAGGATGAACATGATGAATGAAAGAACACATTTATATACTGTTGGATAAAAGGCTTACGTTTATAAGATTATAAAAAAAATTGAGAATATTAATTGTGACACACATTTTTAGCTCTTAAATGTCAAAGTTGCCTGTGTCAAACTGCTGTACAATCCACCACACCGCGTCAGTTTGACCGGGCCTTTAATGACCACGACGATGACCGTTTCCATGCACCGACATTCTTCCTAACTCATAAACCTAGTCAAATTGCTCAGTAAACAACAGAGCCGTGTGTCTCACCACAATTGACACGAAGAAACCACCGGCTAGTTACGAAACCGCAATAATTAGAACTGGCGAATGAAAATACCTGAGAATTCTGATTGCCAGATAAAAGTGCACGATTGTCTGGGATTGCATATTGAAAAAACATGCAACAGAGATAAGGAGTTACACGCTTGAGTGACTTAAAGGCATCGGGCAAGCACAAGTTAATTGCATTTCCTACCGAGTTACTTATACTACATAACTGTGCGCTACTTTTTAACTTGTGCTTTATTATTTTCTCTTTTTTTTTTGTACCAAATGCTTTTTGAGTATTGTCCGTGTTTACCTAGTGGGCTGAACCCCGACTTCCTCAAGGTTGGTGGAACACTGAGGTGCTAAATTTTTATTAAAGTGCGTTAAACACGTGCTCGAAACGGTGAAGGAAAACATCGTGAGGAAACCGTCATGGCTAAGAAACAAAAATTCGAAGGCATGTACCATCAGTTAGTGCTCCAATAAAGGGCGATGGTAAAAATACCAAATAAGGGGAAGTCAAAGGCGCATCCAAAGTTTTGGATTCCATATTTAGCAGAGCTAACTAGCATTCCGCGTGACAGTTTGAAAGCTTATGAGCTCAATTAATAAAAATACTGATAAAAACATAATACCTAACCCTCTTCGCACCCACTTTTACGCAGTCGAGTAAGGCCATACAAATCCAGCTGTAAAACTTAACCACTGCATGATATACCGCCTGATTTATGTTTGGTACGAGCGTTATGTGTGTTAAAATGATATCACTAATTCTTCAGCTTGTTGGCGCACTGAGTATCTTTATTCTTTAACAATCAGTAATGAGGCAAACATACTCTTCAAACAAGATTACTGATACATCCTGCTTTCCCGGTGGTCTTATCCCGAATATAACTATAGGGACATTTTATGAACAGAATTACTGTAACCTTGTTTGTTGGGAACAAAGGTACCGATTAAAACACAGGATAGATTATAACCTGAAATCCACTGTTTATAGTTTGGAATAGCTTCTGGCCTCAGCTTGGTTGTCTTCTGCTTTTTATCTCCAAAAAGTAAGCGATTTATAACTCGTTGCTAATATCCTTGTTGGTTTTTACCTATCAAGGATTTAAATATGACTACTTTATGATTTACCTAATTTATATTGAGTGCTAGTTTTCATTTCATCAAAAGGAAATAGAACAAAGATTTATATAACTACCTCATTCATAAGTTTCATAAGTAGATATTTATTTCTTTACAAACGTTAAGCCTTTTCAAATTAGCTGTTAAACCAGCTTCAAATTAAAACAGATGCACATCATTTTCGAGTTTCTGTGACAAAGGTGCACGGATGCGTGATGTTTGTACAAGGAATATGTCGTGATATGGTAATTCAACTTCCGCGAGTCAAGATAAGTGGGAGTCTTTATGTCTACCAGTTGAGCACCTGACTACAAACCACTTATGACAAAATTTTATTTTCATAAAAAAAAATAAACAAGGTCAATGATACCTTCACCTAGTATTATAAAATCTGTGTTTATACCTTTGGTGCGAGTTGTCCGACTTTTCTTTATCAGGACAGAGACAGAAACAGGCAAGTTTTAGTGGCGTTCAATGGGAAATGGTTTGTCAAACCATTGAATGATACGTACAAGATATAACCTAAAAATAGGTCGCGTCATTTTGACCGGGATTTTACAGGTTTTTTTTTGCACTAACTATGGTTCACTCGCACCTTATTGGCCTAAGAATCGTAATGCGAGTTCGAAAAATCTTAAAAAAGTTAGTATTTCCGAATTGGACGTACTGCGAATGCACCAATATGATCAAGTGTCTGCAGTAGACACGAATATGCAAAAGTCAGTCTACAGTCTACTAGACGTGTTGACATGCAACCATGGATAACTAGAATTGCAGACAAATACGATTCTTAGGCGCACTGACCACTAAAGCGCAATTATATTTCTAATCAAAAATTAAAATCGATTTGTTGTTCCGAGCACAAACAAACACATAATATCATCCAAATAAATGTGCTTAACGGTAAACTAGCTAGTTTTAAAGAAGGCTTTTAAGATGGTCCGATCTACATTTTATATTCAGAGGATGATCTCGTGTGTTCCACAATATATCCAGTTTATTCCACTTTAAATGTTCCAAATAGAAACCAAACACTATCGTGAATTAAATATTTTAATATTGTAAAACGGGAATTCGTAGAAGTTGTAAGTTATTTGGGATATCTTAAAGTTTTATATCATTCCAAAAATTAGATCATCAATTGTAGGTACTTACTAAATGTAACTTTTGTCGTTAACTAGGATAACTGTTTCCTCTCGGCGCTTCGAGCAAAAACATCCTAAGAATTATGCGCAGGCTACTAATGATATCAAGGCTTAGTTGGTATAGCACCCGCGAACCAAGCGAGAGGTCACGGGTTCGAGTCCCGCCGATGTTATTATTTGTAGATATCAAAAAGTTTTAAGTTGGGTAAAAATACTCTGGAATGCGTCGTTTAACTACTCATATCTGCATAGTTCAGTGAGTCTCTTGTTTATTAGTTTTTGTATTTTGTAGCGTTCGACCGCAATCTCATCTGATGGAGAATGCCAATGTGATCGAGAAAAAGAACGCTTTCAAAAAAAAAACACATTCGTCTTAAGCTGTAAAGTATTTTTTTAAGTATGTTGTCGTGAACAGTGATGTACATTATGTTAAGAGATGCTTTAGTGGACAGTGGTCCTTTAACAACTGCCAATTAATCTGTGTTAAACAAAACTATTCAGTGGACAATAGAGATATCTGATTCGCAACAATGCATACGTGGCCATTTTAATTGGAAATATGAGGAGCGAATGTTGACTTGTTACTATCCGTAGTTAGATTGCTGTTTAGATAGTACTGACTTCTTTATGTCCATTGATTTCCATAACGAGTGCTTGTAAAAAGCAGTGAGAATCGTACTGTTTCTAACTGCTGGTTTCCGTCGTCTCATTATCATTAAGTACATACTTATTATTACAACTGTGACTTATAAACCTGTCTCTGCACCCGGCTTCACTCTTCGATTACCCGGATGCTACAGTTTAAGTATGTACTAGTTTAGGTAAAGAACTTTTTATCCAAATTTGATACAAATCGGTTCAGCCGTTATGATTTTTAATGGTAACAAATATATATTACCTAAAGTAGCTCTAAACGTTGAAGGAAAACATCGTAAGAAAACCGGCATAACTTAGAACAAAAAACATGCGAGAGCTAGTGTCATTAGTTAGCGTTCCAATAAGTGGCGATGGGCTTGCAAAAGTGCGGGCGTGTGCCAAATGTAACGGTTGGACGTGCCTCTGACTGCCCACTACTTGGTATCCTCAAAGATCTACTCATCGAGTATGTACCTGGGGATGTTCATCATGGGGACTACAGTTTGTCCAAACACGCTTTGTTTTTTTTTTTTGTATAGTAGTTCTTTGATTGGTTTCAAATGATACTACCTTTCACACTTCACACTTCTACCAGCAACTGTACGAAGTTTGTATAGTCTATTTATTTCAGCAAATAAAAGAATACAATTGTAACATAATAACACTAAAAAGAGTTGTTCGAGCAGTCCAATTCAGAAATAAAAGCCAAATTCTTCAAAGCAGAATATTAAAATAAAATTAACAACGAGTCAATTACGCCCCTCAAACGAAATGAGGTATGTCCGTTGCAAAAAAACAGTCAAGGGTTGGCGAATTTCTTTCCCGTATTGTTCATTTATTTAATTAATCGAATTCTTACGAATGGGGGCTTCGTCCATCTGTATGTCCGAATATTCGAATAATTTTTCCGGGCTCTTAAGGGGTCGCATTAAATTATCTCAGTAAAGATAACCTAACGTAGATCATACATAGTCAATACATATTGAAATTCTTCAAAGATTTTGCACCAACAAGATCGATTGTTTTCACCAACATTGAACGAAGTAAGTACCTACCAACCCGTGGTAATTTATTGAAGAGCACAAAAATATGTAGCCGTCAAAAACCATTAATGAATAGAATTGGTAAAATTATAAATAGCATTTTGAAGGGGTCAAATTACAAGTCACTTCGTAGCAATCTTCCTTGTAATTATGTTAGCCAACCGAAAATAGGGGAGCGGTTGTTTTGTAAAAAAAGACATTGTGGATATGATAGAATAGTTTCCTTTAAAAGCATTTTATACATGAGTATGTTTGTAGCATACACACGACATTATCCGTAGTCTGAAAAATTCAAAAGGCTTTACATTTTTAATAAAAAAAAAACTGTCGATTGATTTGAACAAAATAAAATAAAAACCAACTCGATATTTCCTAAAACCCACGATGAGCTACTTATATTATTATGGTTAAACCATATTAAATATTGAACGGTAAAAAAAATATTTATTAAGAAACAATTCCCTACTTCAGTCAGAAATACCGTGATGCCATTATGAGCAATCGATTCGCCACCCTACAGAAGTGTTCAAAACACGAATACAAAATACAAAAAAAAAAAAAGTGCAAAATCATATCGCTGTTACATCTCGAACACTTTTTATTTCAATTCCCGAGGGTTCGCTAAACGTTTGAACGAACTCTATTATTTTGTCCCTGTGACGTAAGCATATTCGGAACTCAACAGACGTTTGTTATTAAAAAAATAATGTATATCATAATAATAACGTATTCATATCTGTGATCTGAATGGATATGGCAATTTTGTAGTCCGTGAGATTATGCAGTATGTTTGGAGTGCTCTTTGCCATATGGTAGATTATAAAACTCGCAGTACTTACCTGCTTTACGAAATATAATCAGAGCGATAGAAAATAATGTATGTAATGTATTTCATATTGTAGAATACCTTCTCATGTTATTTTGTATTGCTTTATTGTACACAAATAAATTAATTAACATAAGGCCTAAAAGGGAATGTACAAAGGCGAACTTAACCCTAAAAAGTGGTTTCTTCCTGCAAACCTTTGAGGTCAGTGAGAG
>OY560196.1:10000000-10150479 GCA_961405105.1 Perizoma affinitatum | reverse complement strand
TATCTACAAGAAGGGGAAGTTCCCGGCTCTCAATCTACGTTTCGGCTACATGTTGTTTCGTTGGAACTAAGTTATGTTTTCGACATTACCCACATTCTAGTGAAAGACAGTGCTTTGAAATGAACAGTATCTAAATAATAGGGTTTAGAGTGAACCCACACACATAAGGGAAATCACAAGAACGTATATTATCCCATAATACAATTTCTGCTGTTTGGGACTAGATGATGCTGTTGAAATTCCAGGCATTTTGTTTTTTATATATTGTAATAAACACGATTTGTGTGGCCCAAGTCGGTATATCCCCCGACTCCAACCCACAATAACTACAATAAGTTATTGTGGGTTGGAGTCCCGCCGAGGTTGAACTTTGAGATATTATAAATTCTTGACTATCTAAATACATGCTAACATATTTGACTATATTTGATCTGCATAGCATAGGTACGGTCGATTTACTCTCAATTGAAAAAGTTTAAAACTGAAAACTTTCGCAAACTATTTTCGCACTTCGCTTCCTTCCTTGCGCAGTTCTCTTTATTGATTATATGAGCAGGCAGACCCAATAAACCTTTTTCAAAGCCTTTAATACATGACATGGTATCATTAAATAAGACTTCGTTCCAGACAGCTCAACCACTAAGTTATTTGCAATGTTGCATTTGGTACTGTCTGTGGCTGGAAGTTCATTTTGTTGAGTTAATAGATTCGCTTTGACTTCAAGAGTTCGTTTATAAAATTTGGCTTTGTACATATCCAGTTTTTGTTGGGATTTATTTAAATCCGTTACATATATTGCAAACAAAGACGAGCGTTTGATACCTAATTAACTTTTTTAGAAAAACACAATTAGGTTAGGTATAATATCTTTATGTCATATTTTACCTATGTTTAAATACACTTCACGTGTACACGGGTGGGTTCAGTACCAAAAAAAACAAAACAAACACTCTCACAACTGTAATTTCTATGACGGAGCAGTTGTAAGTAGGAGGTAGTCAGAGACACATCCAAACATTTTATTTGGCGCATTTTAGCGTTTTACATTGTGGTTAGCATGCAATGTGGCAGGTTGCAAGCCCCTAACCGTTTATAAGTGCACTAACCGATGGCACCTTCGAATTTTTGGTTCTAGGGCATGCCGTTTTCCTTCACGAAAGAACGACTTTAGTGCTAAATTTTATGTTATTTTTCTATTTTGAATAAACTTTAATTTAATTTAAATCACTATTTTGAACACGTGTTCACGCACATAAATTGAAAATTTGTTTTTTCAACCATGATCGGCGAACCTCGTTCGGATCGGAAGTCGTGTGGTACATCCCACTAGACCAACAGAGCTCTAAAGTTAAGTACCTATCTACCTTAAATCAGTGTGATAATATTTTCTTTAATTATAGAGGAACAAAGATCCATACACAGTGACCTATTCATGATATTTTTCACAGTCAAAGAATAACGTTTGCAACAAACCCTTGCACTCGAATCGTCTGTAAAACTATTTGGCGCAAACGTCTTGTTCTGTTTTGTGCCAGTCAAAAGATCCAATTGGAATTCAGGATTAATGATATCATTACTTGAATGCAGCAATTGCTGGGGGCCTGTGTCACTCCAATCTTTATAAAGTAATATAAAAGGTTATTTATTTCGTATAACATCGGTCGGTACAAAAGACGGTATAGTTATTTAGTAACTTATCTGTACCTATATAAAGGAGTCTGTTCTCTGCACTAGGTCTCTTGTTGAGCCTGTATCTCTATAGCGAGGTCACAACGACTCCCCTTGGACTCTCTATTATCGGTTATACCGCTGATTGATTCAGAAAACTATGAGTTAGATAATGTATAGTATAAATAACCTACAGAATCTCTTACCCAGCCTCACTTATAGAATAAGGCTATTTTTCTTCTCTTTCTAGCTCTAATGACAGACAAAGAGAAAACTAGCATTATACCTATCAAAGAGGCATTCAAAATGTTTGCGCGTATCTTTTTAGCCGCTTGTTTATGTCATCGCCGTGGAAGTTAGAGTGGAAATTCGGTACGTTAGATACTATTATTTATTCCGTGTTAGAGAGACAAACCCGGAGGGTCGAAGGCGAGGAAATAATTAGAGGAACTAGTTGTTCTGTGCTGACGATTAATGCTCGTTTGCCGGCGAGATTTACAACTTACCTTGTAGAACTTACTAATGGAATAGTTCGATTTTACTTTTTATATGTTAGAAACAGGCAAACAGAAAGTCGATTAAAAATTAAATCGTTCTTAAGAAACGTAACATATTAATTTTAACATTAAAAACCCTGACATGACATCACGCATTGCGGAATCAATAATCCTAAATTTGGGCAGTCTATTCTTGAGTTGAAATCTCGTACCTATGTTTTATCGAATTTTGTTACAATAAGTATTTTTTTACAAAATTTTAAACTTGAAGTATTTTCCGTCATCGATTGCAGCGCCCCCTAGTTACTTGTGACAATAAAACTTACTACAGAACCACCCTTGAAATCATACAAAACGATAGCAAAAACAATCAGTTAAGCCTTTACAAAGACAATATTAACAAACAACCTCTCACTCCAAACAACAAAATTATTTACCCAAACATAAACACGGGCGTCGTGCAACGCAGGTATACAACTGAACCTACATTTAGAAACGACGTACATTCGCAAATAAACGCAATATAAATACAGAACAGTTAATTTTTTTTTTGTTGGTAATTTGAAAAAGAAATCACAAAACATTCCTGTAATGAAAAAGTAGGTATGTCGTAACAAGTCGTTATTCGTTATTTTTGCATAACTTTCTTGTGACGAAACGGTGACTATAATGTTCTTTTGTTGGGCAAAGAAACTCCACATCCTTACACACATATACTCACCCCCTCACATAAAGTTCAGGCAAGACATTCACACAAACCATAAGTTATCATTGAACCGGAATTTTGTTTCATGGATGAAAGCGAAGGCAAAAGTTTCGGGGATAAGAGGAATGGCTTCGATTTTGCGAGAGTTAAAAGCCTTTATATCCCTTTGCCTTATCATTTTCTGATTATAGAAATCGATATAAGTATATAAAATCGATGTGTGCAACACTGACTGACTGACTGATTAACAATCACTGCACAGCCAAACTGATGGTGCAATAAGAAAACTTGTATTGAAAAAAAACTAAAAAAAATAGATAAAGTTTAATTCAAAATTATTGGGGTTATTATATAAGTTGTCTATCGGTTTAATAACTAATTAGTTTCATAGAGAGACGCAATTATAAAAAAAAAACAAATGTCGCTCGATAGTTTCCTTGCCTCCTAAGAAAAAAGTTTAAACACCTTTGCTTAAGCTTAGCTCTTTTTTAATATCGACAACGGGTACAGGAAAATAAAAAAAATCGTGAAAATTATAGAGCCGTGTTAGCCTAGTAGGTGGTTCACCGACTTCCGATCCGAATGCCGTGGGTTCGCACCTCACGGGTTAAAACGACGAAGGAAACAACACGAGAAAACTGCCATACTTTTAGAACCAAAAGCTCGCCTTAGGATAGTGTTCCAATAAGCAGCGATATGCTTAAAACATTTCACGCTTACTTCTATGCAAAACGTGGGCATGTTGCAAGCATAATCTATGGACTTGCCACCGTCTATACCCCACTTTTTCACAGAGTTGCGAGAGCAGGTATACCTTATGGAATTCGTCTATCAAGCGTGTTTTTGTTATTTTGGTGAAAATAAGTTAAAAATATTTAGGAAAGGTTGTCTGAAAGATTGCTTCAAAGCGATAAGACCGCCCATTGTATTTTAATAAGAATAAGAGTTTATCAATTTTGTTATTTGTTTATGGTGTACATTAAAAAAAAAACATTCATTCATTTCAAACGAATTTTGTCTATCAATCCATTGCACGTCAAATAGGTCATGCTTAAAAACATTCCATCAAATAAGTCTCTTTGAAAAAAAACCATTTCCTAGGGAAAAATTAGCGATGTTATGCTTTATGCTTTGATCCTGAATAGCGGTCTTCTGTTGACATTAAGGGGATAGCCGTACCTATGTGTCGATTCAGAGTTCAGACGCACTCGTAAACGTGCGTTTATTTACGCTCCTTTAGAAATAGGTGATGCGTCGCCTTCACGCCTTTCGAAGAGAAAAAGGCTTATTTTTTCACACTTTTTCCATCTTTCTTTTTGCTCAAACGGTTCCTGGTATGATAGTGTATCTAACTTTACTTCTGTAACGTTGAGCAATGAGCGAAGAGTCATTCCTTCCAGTTTTTGTTTTGTTTATGGCAATAGAAACAGTATAACAGGAATCGAAGGACCATTCAATCCAAACATTTCATCCTACAAATGCACGAAAAATGTTCAAAAATTTCATGTTTCCAAACATCAACACGAAATGATATTTTCAAACGTTCCAAGCTAGTATGAAACATATCTTTACAGGGCCCTTAAAAATCCCCCTTGCATGCACGAAAGCGATTCATAAGGCTTGCTTCGTTTGGCCCAACTCGTCGGCAATCTTGTATCTCCGGAGTTTAAGTGTTTGACCTCCCTTTGCCCAAATGAAGCTCACGAACATGTCTGCCAATATATTACACGATTTTATATGAGCCTTATTTCCTTCACCGCATAGTAGATATTTCGTCGTCATAAGGTCTGAAGTAATCTTGTCGGTTTGCGCCTTTTGTATTTCTTTTCGGTTTTTTTGCCTCGCTACCAGGAGAATTTACCAGCTCCAATCCAAGTCTGTATTACTCCGTGAGAGGAACGGCAAGTGAAAGCTGAATATGTACGCGATTTAGTAATTTTTTCGGACATGTTTTCGTAGAAGGTTGAGTTTTGCTTGAAGAGGCCTTGATAGGTCGATTGAATGTTCTCTTCGTATATGATCAAAATGTTTTATTACATTAGGATAAAATGATACATACTAGCTATCATAACAACAACAAAACTTATTATATTCACGAATGTACTCCCCTTATTGGATATCCTCAGATATATAATCAGTGCGTAGATCTTTGAGGAGACCGGGGAAGTCAGAGCCACGTCCAATCCTTATATTTCACCGTTTTGTTAACCATCATTTATTTATTTATTTAAGATTCCCAACAGATCAATCATAATACTAATCCAATATAAAATATTAAATCTATTTGTTCCCCCAATTATAGGGCATAACATAATAATGAAAATATATAAAATAAAAATGTTTTAATCACAAGGATACCCACCTTTATTTTTCAGCTGTCCCTATCCTCAAAGGTTCGCAGGAAGAAAACTCTTGTTAGGGTTAAGCTCGCCTTTGTGCATGTCCTTTAAGTAAGTTTTTTGTCTGTATTAAAGAATAATTAGATTTATAGTTGTTGTTATTTCCAAACTACATTATAGTTTATTGGCTACTAGTATTCCTCTTATCAAGCATACCTACATTCCTCATCTTCTTCTAAGTTACTGGTGATTATGCAGTGTGAAGGTACAGTGTCTACTTACTCGCAATGTAATTTTATAAAGACGTCTATTATCTCAGCGAAGTCATAAACTAGCTTCTGATCTCTGCTAGAATGTGCAATGAGCAAACGTCAATATGTCGCACGGTGCGGTGTAAAGTTGCGATGCAAACGATACTTTGATGCAATTAATCTTTCCAGGGAGTCTAGACAAATACCACACGCTCAGATTTCCTTTCACGGTTACGCAAATTTGTCAACGAAAAACTTGGCAGTAGTCACGTGATATTTCAACTGCTAATATCATTTCTATACAATTCAATCGTTCCGCAGACGTTAACGCCAACATAAAGGGGTAATTGTCTAGCCGCCCTGATGTAATTATCAGACTACGCTGTGAAGGAAGGCGCACTTAAGACGGACCGATGACATCTTTCAGGTTAGTGTCGGTGGTCTAAAATTGTGAATGCTGTTGATAATAATGATTTTCTCAAATCCACACTTTACCCAATAAGGAAGGTAGGATTTAACATTTCATCCATCAAATCCGTGTGTGCGTTACTGCAGCAAAAAAGTGGAAGTTTGCTATTTTGAGTATGCAGCGAATTAGAGCCCATTTACGTGTAAATGTGCCTGAAATTTCAATTTGGAACGAATTTTGTTTGTGGTTGAGGTAGATGAATATAACGTATATAGAAAGATAGCACTTAATGTATGCCAATGGTGCTCTATATTTTGAATATGTAATAAGATGTCTAATTAGTTATTAACGTAAGATAATTATCTGTCAAATAATTGGGTGTCTATTTTGCAATCACTAGATATATCGAACAACTATCCAAGCAATATTTTCGACCTTAGTACAGAATGGTGAGCGTGATAAATAGGTAGGTATTTTGTGCAATCACGTGGCTGTTTACTCAAGGGCCGTGATATTTGTTTGCGAAACTCTCGAGGATTCACCTGGTAGCTCGCACCGTTACCCTAATTCCCAAACGAAGCTGAATAAGTATTTGATTGCGTTTCGATAAACTCTTCAACAAACATGTCTTGTTGGCAATTGGCACGTTTTGTATTATAAATTTCGCTTCTAAATCTCAAATCTTTTCATTAGGTCACTGAAACTTCTGTGTTGCTTTGAAATTATAAAATTATCTAATCAAGAGAGCTCGCAGATTTTTTTTTTTTTTATTATTTGGATTATGGAGTAACTAAATAATTTTGATTCAGCCCTCTTTTTCTGTTCAGTCTATCACAATGCAGGACGCAACTTAAAACACAGTACAAACAAAAACGCTCACCACTCTATTCCAACTGATGGATATCCTCAAATATATTCTTAGTGCGTAGATCTTTGAGAATACCAAGTAGGGGGATTGTTAGAAGCACGTCTAAACATTATATTTGGCACATGCCCTCGTTTCACAAGTAGTAACTATTCCAAGTGACAGGTTGCAAGCCCATCGCCACTTATTGGAACACTAATCTATGGTACATGACACATTAAATTTTACGAGTCGTAAAAATGACTGATGCTCGAATGGGTTCGAACCAACGATGTCGAAAAGAAAGTCGGGGTACCTATAAAGTAGTCGGGGCAGAAACGGGGGGAAAAGCAACAAGAAACGCGCAATGAAATTACCATTGATTTTTTTCGGATCAGAGAGCACGCTGTCCTAATATAGAAAAGTTAAATAATAATTGATTATGTTTTCTGAATACATCAGCACTGAGTATGGTTTGTTAATTCACAGAAATATATAGTGTAGGTCTATTATTAAGCATAACACAATACAATACAGAAAGTGGTATGGTTTCATAAAAGCTTCAAAACAATTCATAAATGGTTGGCGTGTTCCATTGTAGTCAAAACAGTAATTGTTATCCTCCATCAATAACCAGACTTTTTGTACGATGCTTGTTTTTCGACGCAGTATTCTAGAGATTAACACAACAAAGAGCCGATCAATCGTTAAATTATAATCTCGGGCGAATTCAATCACTGTCATCCATTTTAATGGTTCAGAGCGTTTGCTTCGGTTCAATAAGAGTTTTCAATTAAAACTGGGAACCGATTGAAAGCCTTTTGATAGGCTGGCAGCAAGAAACTCGCACGGGATCCGTTTCAAATTAAAATGAATGACAAAACCATTAGATTTGATCCCATAAAGCTTTGGAATCAAACGTGAATCATTAGTGCTTAATCCCTTTTATTTTGAGCTCGAATACGAAATAAAATCGGATTTGAACTTCGTAATTGCAGATTAGTCTGCAAATGATAAGAGAATTAATCGATAATACTTAATTAATTTTAAGTTTATAATATTTTACTTTATACTTTGGATATCCACAAGCACAATAAAGCCGCAATCAACTCATAATTTTGTAAAATATTCAAATGATATGTATCATAAGATGTTTAGTTAAAACGCTTATATAAGTTTCACTGGTAACTAACTAACAAACAAAGTAATCAAATCTTGGAAGTCATCTTAACCAACTTCTAATTGTTGTATTGAAACTTTGTATGGGAAGGCGGAGGGTCTGTCATCATCTTAAAATAAGGAATATAGCCTTCCTTGTTATTATAACTACCATCAAATTAAAAGACAGTAGTACTCAATCAAGATAGTGTTACTACTAATTACTACAATAAAACAATTATGGCACAGTAACCAACAACTCTGGATCGCTTCGACAATGCACATCAGGCCGAAGACGAGGCATGTCTCACGGTCCTTTTCTTTCTGAATGTACTTTAATGCTGCAGGGCCGGAGATGATGGCCTTGGTCAACATCACCGGACTATCGCCGAGCGCAGAAGGCGAAAAACCTGTAAAAAGTTAGGATTGGCAACTAGCACAAGGGCACCATTTAGGTACGAACCTCGGCTTGGGCCGTTGCCAGGGGGGAGGAACTAGAGAGAAGCGTCCAGGTACATATCCGCACCTTGAGTAGGAGACTCATCGACCCCGCGGACGGGCTCGGTGTATCTGTAAAGTGTTAACTATTTCGGGACTAGATGACGTCCCCTCCGCGTTAGCTGATGGGGTCATCAGGGTCACCAAAAACGTATCTTGGTCTACGGAGGGTTTAGGGTTATGTCTGACGGTCCACTCCACTCGCCCGCTTTTATATCCGTTGCGATAACAAGTCGCAGTGGGGCGATGCGATAAGCCCGAGCTTGTCACCGAGCGACCGATCGTATATGTAATTCGGCAATACTATAATTTGGTATCTTGGAGCTGATCTGATTATGGAGCCAGGATGTGAATAGTTAAATTCTTCAGTTGCTACTAGTAAACCCCTCGAGTTTGGGCTCGTATGATTCATGTTGACGAGTCCAATAGATCGGGCTTGGTAACGAGGGTCTGATGATTTTGCCAGGAGGTGGATAGTGGAACTCTTCAGGGGCTGCTAATAAACCCCTCGATTTGTGTTCATACGATACGTTTTGACAATTCCAATAGATTAGGCTTGGTCACGAGGGTCTGATGATGGATCCAGGAGCTGGATAGTGGAATTCTTTTATATAATTTTCAGTGCGTGATAAAAGCATGTTTATTTAAACTAAACATTTTATTTTAAAGTTTAAATGCAACGATCGACTTCGCTGCAGCTAGCGAGCTTGAGCCATGATTTGTAATACACACAACTTAGAAGCGGTATATCCTAAACTTTACCCAAAACCGTTTTGCAATATTAATGTACTGTACGTGGCAATCTTACTGATGCTGGAGCGAAACTAAACAACTAACATTATAATAACTGTCTTGCTCTTATCTAACAACAGAAACAATTATCTTGATGTACGGTATGGGTTACAGAAATAGTGCGTAGATAAGTCGAGATTTTTTTATTTTTGGCTTACCTTTTTAATAGTTTGCCCTTTATGTTATTGTTTTTTTATTTTTTTTACAATAATTTTGAGTTAATTCGGACTTCACTTACAAGCAGCTCAGAACAGCATCACGCCCATAGGTCTTACAAAAGCAAAATATAAGTTTATGGGATATCACAGTACATAGGTATGTGCGATACTCCATTATCTAAAGACACTAAAAGCTGGCTCCGCTATTTGTGTTGTTTACTGCAGCAGGCATTAGAACAAGTAGCTGCTAGATTGTAATTTGCTATGAGATATCGGAATAGCCAAATAAGGTTATTTAATACGGATCTATGCCTTGTCAAGTCTTTGATTCAGACAAAAGACCATTGTACTTTGAGTTAGGTATATTGTTTTTATTTATTTTGTTACCTCATGCATTAATCCATTCAAAGACTAGCTTTATTTATAAAGAAATATAGTTTGCAAAGGGACAATGAGCACTTAGCAATGATTCGAATCATAATCCGATTAATTATTACATTCACCATACCTCATTACAATCAGCATATTTTTTCCAAATAAAAAATTAAACTGCCTACACACGACCTATCTCAATAAAATAATAAACACGCAACCCTTTTTCCCGTTGTTATGAAATCGCCATTGTATTTCTAGACAATAAATGTATAATGTAAATTAAAATTTTACATGATAGCTATATTGTTCGCTAGCTACTGCCCATGGCTTGGCCCGTGTGGTGCCTGAATAAGAAATAGCTGATTAAAAGTAACTCTTACCGTTAAGGCAGCATCCATAAGAAACGCATTGGTTCGACCGTGTTTTCGTCAACTAACGTTATAACATTAGTCTCCACGAATCCTTTTATTTGAACGGGATAATTAAGTCCACCCTAAAGGTCCATCTAAATATTGGTGAAACAATTTTTGAAATCGTATGAGTACTTAGGTTAGGAGATTACCTCCTACGTCCAAACTTACAAACTTTATCTCATTATAATATAAGTGTAGATGACATTCAAGCGATCCACGGTGAGGGATACTTCTACGTTAAACGTAGTAAAGTTTTTCAATATCAGCGTCGCTGATTGGATAGGAACGGGGTATTCAGATTGCTTCGCAGTACGACATATCGGATGCATATTGTAGGTTACAGACATAGACTGTGTAACAACCCTATTTGTTTGCCCGGGATGTGCTATACATGTATTGTTTGATAGATTCGAGTACTATACGTCGTCGTTGTCATAAAATTCAGATGTTTTAACTTCTAGCGTAGATTTGAAAATCTTTGGATACAAACAACATAATATCTTACAGAATACAGTTGATGAATTTGAACTTAATATGACTGTTATCTTGGGCGGTTGCAGCTCTACAAGTAGTTTTAATTCAGCGGTTAATTAAAAGACGAGTGAATCTGCGTCAAATACATTGAACTTTTGAATGCAATGTGTATGACAAAAGCCGTCGCGCTGAGTCGGTCTTTAAAGGATAGTAGCCTGCCATTTCTATACCTATATCTAGCTAAGAGAACTAGATTATTGTTGACACGGAAGCAACGCGAGTGACGATGCGATGAACGATGAAGCGAGATTGCTAGACTGGATATTAGTTGGAGGCGTTCAGAATGCGGAATATGCTATTATTGGTACCTTGAACGTTAGTTATATTTTATTATATATATGTTTTTATGTATGAATGTAAAGATACTAATGAAAAATTACTTTAATATTATCAGATTACTTATGTTATACGTTTGGATGTTCTAAGGCTATAACTTCTTGGTATCCTGTAGTTTACTCATAATCCAAAGTACCGACTCACTCAGCCCCATTGCATCAACGCGGATAAATTTCAGCGTTTATAAAGTAAGTGCATGAAACAAAGCACGCTGTTTCTTCTCGAGTAGGAAGTTCAAAGGCAAGCTCGTACAAAATCGATACATTCAATTGTGTTTGAGGAGAGGGAAAATCAGAAAGTCAAATCGCAGTAATAAAACATAGTAAACTTATTTAATGGTCACAATGTGAACAAAAGTAGGGATTTTCTACTTTTTTCTATAAACAAAAAATAAATCGGGCTTTGCCAGCGTGGGAGCAATCCAATTGATGTTTAATTATTCACAGATTTTCACGGATCAAGAAATTGGTATACCTACGTCTCCTAAGTATGCTTTCTCTTTTCTTTTCGATCTTTTATATTTTCAATTATCTACATACGATTATTTTTCTTTTAAAATGCTTTAGTTTTTAGTTTTAAAATGCTTAAGCCAACAGCCATGTTCGCCTAGTGGGAGGTACCCGGGCTTCCGATCTAGAGGTCGTTGGTTCGAACCCAGTCGTGCACCAATGGATTTTCCCTTCGAAAAATTTATGATGTGCCATCAGTTAGTGTTACAACAAGCGGCATGTGCTTGCTACCTATCACGTGAAATGCTTACTATTTGCAAAACGCGGGCATGTGCTAATTGTGATTTTTGGACATGCTTTTGACTACACCCTACGTGGTATATTCAAAGATGTACCTGAAGGGAACATCTTGTGAGTGTGTTGTTCTTTTTTTAGTTTTATATTATTTAACGTAATAATATATTAAAACCTATACAACATTGATGAATTTATAACGTGCAATATTTTACAAATAGTACATTATTGCAGAGACCGCGAAATAGGCAATTGCAGATCCAGTATCAGTTTGAAGGCTGGGCCGCAGGCGAGGACTTCAATGTTACGATTCCCGCCATTGCCATTTCCGCCATAGTACTTTACTTAAAAATACAAAAAAAAAAGTTTTCTTTTGTAAGATAGTTTTACGTATTTACTTTTGACTGCGTTAGAAGCAGGTTTTCCATCGCTAATTTGACTCCGGACCTTAGATCTGGGGAAGTACAGTCAATATGCATTTCACTTTCGGAACCTTCGGAACTCATTTTTATTTAGGTTGGTATGTCATTTTTATTTAAATTTTACTGCATGTGCAGTAAGTTAAATGTATCTTCATACCACCACTTAAACGTAACCTATTTGTATCAAGCTCGATGAAAGAGATCCAAATTCAAATGATTGCCTCATTTGAATATGATAAAGTAAAAGTTTTACATGTGCAGAAAGGTAAAGGCATCTGCGGTAAAAGTGTCTGCATAGCCCTATTTGTACTAAATGCAACCTATTTGTACCGAGTTCGAAAAAAGAGATCCAAATTCAAATGAGCCAAACAAATAAAAAGTTTTGTCGTGGATTTCCATACAACATTGCCGGCGTGTTATTTGTTCCAAATTCAAAACTTATGCTGTGTTCGTAAATACATAACTTCGCGTGTGAAGTGTAAATATCTGTTTGGATAATAATATTCGTTACGTCTGAAATGATATACAAAAAAAAAATGATATAGTTAGCTACCTAAAATAACACATTTCCTACTTTTTAACCAGGGTGGCCGAAGCGTTGGGCATAGACTGGTTGTATAATGTAACATGATTATTATACTCGTATATCAAAAACTGGTATACCTACTACAACTTTGAAACTTTTCGATACCTCCGATATCCGACAATTTTGTCAAACGTTCAATACATCAAAGTATTTCAAAAACATTTTCTAAAAATACGAGCGGAGGCACAAGCGTGAAACGGTGTTGAATTATCGAACCAATTTGCACCGGTGTCGATCATCATCGTTATCTTAACAAAATTCTGTCGAGCGTGCGTCACTGAGCCAAAGCAATTCTCTTCAAGCTACATCGTTTCAGCTCTACTACATTTTAGGAGACTCGGTTCTTCTTAATTGAGAAGTATTTCAATATTTGAAAGCAAAGAGTTTGTTTATTTTTTGAGCTTCCGTACGTACCTTGCACTATTTTAATTAATATAGAGATATTACAGAAAAGAAGAAGATTATCATATCTTTGCCATTCCTGTTGTCTAGCAATATTTAATAGAATAAATGTTTCTACTTAAAACCTGCACCGTTTTCAATCAGTACTAGGTATTGCGAATGAGTTCTTGTGTGACCGTAATGTACATTTGAAAAAAAAAACATAAAAATAAAAAAAAAAAAAAATATAAGATAGGCTTATATGCTTCAGGATGCCCAAATCTCATGGTAGGTAACACCTGTCTAGTTCGATCATACGGCACACAATATCGACTTTTTTGTTGTTTACTGCGATGGACCATCACGAAATTCGTCAGATAGACACGATTGTGCTTCACCGCCAAAAGCAGATTGAATCTAAGCGTGGCTCTGCTGAGCTGTCAAATTAAATTTAAAATCGTAGTAAATCATACAACGAAAATTTTCACAACTCAAATCCATGGTGCTGTAGACACGCAATTTTTAAAATGACGCCACAATATAAAAACATCTGACAGCTAGATAAAACAAACTATTTTCTACAGCTCAAAAGTGCTGTTTCTATTTTTAAATATTGTTTATGTAAGTGGTAAATATATTATATCTTCTTTGTTCTTTCGACATCATTTTACCAAAACTTTGTAAGCAATTGTATGTTGTTATATTGACAGGATTTAGTGATACAATTTACCACCTTAACGTTTATTTAAGATCATATTAAAACAATAAATGATTTAATATGATCTTTCTTGAGAATAATATCGATGAGTATATTAAATTCTTGAACGCAATGTGAAAAATGCCAAGGTAGCTTCGCGTCGTATTTGTAGTTATCTCAGGTCCTGCCAGAGGCAACACGTTCATGCCTTCACTTGATATTAAATTTACAATCGACATCTATCTTATTGCATTTTTATACACCTACCTCATCTGCTTATAGATATAACTATACAAAATATAGTTTATCATTTTTGACATACATATAATATTTCCATCAAAAATTTTATGTGAAATAAATATATCTTTATCAGTCAATTTATATCGTCGCACTACTACCCACTATCGTGAAATCACTGACCGACTGTTTAGACTCATCCTGAAAAGCAGGGTGAATGATCGTAACGTGACAATTAAAAAAAAACAGTGTCTTCACCTCAAAGTATAATTCGTGAAAAATCTTATTTCAAAAACATGCATCTTATCTACTAATTTAAATTTCTTGGAGTAAAATATCTATCAACTTTATTTATTTACATCCAACAGAGAAATTACAAAAAACATTATGATATTTTGTCCCTTGTAGATTATGTTTATTATGTTTATGTGTATGAATTAAGAAAATGTTACAATACTCTCTCGCAATATTACTAGAAAATTGTCGTGGTAAATATATATTTTCACTTGCTTCTGTGCTCCCAGTCGTTAGTCACTACCTACTAACATAATTTAGATCGTTTGCTTTTTACAGATGTTCTGAAAGCGCAGACACCGATACTGTTTGATATCGCAGAGAAGCGTCAAATTGTTTGTTATTAATACCTCTTTACAATAGTTTCAAAGTATGTATATATTACAGAAGAGTAGAAAATGTTACCTGACATTTAACTGAGGAAGTTTTATTCTTTTGTAGTTAGGCATTGATAAAATAAGTTCCTGGAATCACTCCCTGTTCAAGCTTGCAGAAGCAGTTATTCAAGCTGAATTCACAAAAGCCCATAACAAATTACAAACTAATCATAGGCCGAGAATTAAGCTGGCCGAGAAAGAGGTTAATTTTCCCAATCGCAGTGGCTAGTTAGGCAGCATAAATGTAGAAAGCAGTGTTTTGTTAAATTATTCTGCAAGTCTGCATTCTCTGTGGTTAATATTTTGTTCTATATGCAAACGTCTATACTACGTTTAAAAAACACACACAATTCCCGAAATTAAAAATCATGCATATTTTATTCCTAGATATAATAATAATTGTCTGAATTACTGAACCGGCACCGACAACGCTTTCTGTGAGAACGGAGCCTGAACGTTCGGCTGGCTACTGCCGCCCCACCAATTAGCTTTTACTGCCCTTGTGGTCCGATAACTACTTCCCGAGACTTATCTATCGGACGATCCGAGTGTTACGTCCTAGTAAACACCCTGTAGATAGACACGTTCCGTTTTAGTTCTGATTGAGATACATCTATGACGCTTTTCAGCCTGTTTCTGCTTCCGAGGATAAAAATCAGTTTCAATCGGCATACTATATTTTTTTAACTTGTAATCTGCAGGTCCGGTATATGCAAAAAACCTAAAATGAATTAGATATAACAACGGGTTAAGGAAGCTGTTGGTGCTGCCTCGCTTTTACATTGCATTAGGGATGTTTCCTGGCTAGCGCTAGCACAGATAACTTTTATGCAATATTACGCAAGGCGGTGTCCCTTATGAGCCGCCGAATATCTAGAGTTGGATGATGTAATTTTATTATGCTTTTACTAACCTTATTATTAGTTGTACCTATTTACATAGAACAAACAGTCTGAAATAAAAACTATTATTATTATTATTTCCAGTTGATGAGTGTTTTATTCCTACAGCGTTATTGGTTTCATTCGAGGTCAAGCGACCACTATTGATATAAACTTGAGGACCGCGATAAGTGGTGATGAATAAATTATAACCTTTTTTTTTCAAGACGATCCCTAGTAATGGAGACATTGTTGCAATGATCGCTAGAAGTAATAAAAATTCTTATTAAAGTTTGTTAATTAGTAAAATAAATCATAGAATTATACGACTACAAGTTTGTAATTCTGCTTATGGTGAGTCTTGTTATGCCAACTAAATATTATCTGAAACAGTTCACGAAATGTGCTGCTTTTTGTTTTACAATCTGTCCAGGGGCCAGAGCATTGTTGTATCTATAGATAAAATTCGACATAAATTCTCGAAAACGGGGTTTTGTCGTAATTTGTCGAGATCGGTACTATGGAACTTAATTTATAGACGGGAAGATAAATTCAAGAAATTGTAAATGTATTAGAGACATTTGTCATCGGTTAATATTTCGATCATAACGATGTTTTATCAGGTTTTGGAAAGTGAACGACAAGTGTAGATAAAGCGAAAAATAGATTTGGACACATTATTCTAGTTGAAGCCGAGAGAAGGGTGCATAAGGGAGGGCAGAGGATTATCGGGCGATGTTTACGAGATACCACTGATTCTCAGGACCTAGAAGAAGGCATTTTCGCAAGAAATCATTCGATTAAATATATCGAGGCTAGTTCTGTGCTAGCGGTTGTAGTTAAAATTCGATAGATATAATTAGTTTACCGATACAATACATTTGTCGACCGAAGTAACATGATCGCAGGGTTGAACTGCGGTCAGTTTAAAAGAGCTTCTGGATCGTAAAAGGCGCATTTCTAAATAGTTTGTATTGACGACCTCTGTGGCGCAGTGGGTGAAGACGCAGAAGGTTGCGGGTTCGATTTCCGCCTCGGGACAAATGTTTACATATGCAAATATTTGTCTCGGGATCTGGGTGTTTTCTATGTATAATATGTATGTATTTACAAAAAAAAAAGTATATAAGTAGTATATCAGTAATTTAGTTCCCATAACACAAGCTCTGCTTACTTTGGGACTATATGATGCTGTGTGAAATATGTCCAGCATTATTTATTTTTATGTCATTTGGGAGATCCATCATAGGTTCGTTTTGTCGTGGTATTTACTTTTTAATTTGTTACTATTAACTAGGTTCGCGTTTTGCCTACATTCAAATATATTAGAATTCGCTCATCTGTATATATTGTTTCTCATTGCTTCCAAAATGTATTTACGTCAACGTATCAAATATAAACTGGAAATTACACCCGCACTCCTAAACAACAGATATGGTTCCGTATAAAACCGATAACAAAGGACAGAGCATTTCCATCTTGTTAGGAATCTACAGAGCGAAATTATTCAAGAAGTCCTAACAGATTCGAAGGGACTCGCCAGGACGACTCAATTGAGAAACGGAGAGATCGGCCGTGGATCCGGCCCATTTACGGCCTTTATTATTGAGCTATAAACCATAAAGGCTCCCCGCTTTATAAACGTTAAAACAAAACACAGGCGACCGCATATTTCATGTTTATTCACTCTGAGTCAGGCAGGAACCGTGTACTAACTTCCAAGAATATATTAATTTTAACTTTAAAAATCATTAACTTAAGCAACTTTAGTGTAGTGTGGCAAAAACCTATACATACAGTAGGGTTCTTTAAGTTAGCCGTTATGAATTAAAACTTTTTTTTTTGTAAAAACCTAGTATAATGATTTAATACGTCGCGTCGTAGTGTGTGACATCAATAAATACGTGCTGGACATCACTATTTCCACTCGATAATGATTTGGCGGTATCGATTTACTATTACCGTAATAATGTTTTAATTACTAGCGCTATTTTGCCGCGTTCTCATTACGAGTATTCTATGTACTTGCACTCGAATGAAGTCAAATTACAGTGTACTAGGCAAAGCGAAGCCATGGGCAGTACCATGGCTTCGCTTGAATGGTATCCGGATAAAAAGTAGCGTACGTAAGAAACGTATTCGCTTGACCGTTTTTTATTCGAATTACGTTGCAAATTTGGTCTGCACGAAAACCAATTTTATTTTAAAGGGATCTTAATAAACGCTATGTCCGCCCTGAAATTCCATTCTAAATATTGGTTAAGAACAAACTAAAACAGTTCCTACACAAAAAACCTTCTATTCGGTCAGTGACTATACATTGATATTATTTTTAGGTATTACAAAATATCTACCTTACTGCTACATAAAAAGAATAACTAAAAACTCTTTAACAGACTTGTGAAATTAACATTCATATTTATCAATCACAATTTCAGGCTTTATATTTTAGTTGCAACATTTACGGAATCTCTGTAGCATCACAGTTAATTTACCTTCTGTTACGATCGTATTGAATTAAAGCAATATCAATTTTACAGGAAATGTTACGTACGTGAAAGGTATTCCTTTGTGCCACCAAACCATACGAGCCGGGGGCACTGTGGCACGCGCACAGACGCTTCATCAATTTCACGCATGTTGGGTGTCAACAAGCTTATGTTTCAGAAAATTTGTACATTTATGTTGTCATTTGAAACAAAATGTTTAAACGAGCGAGAGTATTACAATTTATATCTAAAATAATGTATTGAAACTCTCTGAAAGTTGTCATGCATGACGGCTGATACCCATTATTATTTTGCGGGCGTCAATTGAGATGTAACATTATTTCGAAGTCGATATTTCTTAGGTTGCAAACATGAACAGTACGAATCGATAGACAAACGGCAATACGGGACCGTTTACCTACATTTTTATATGAACTTCTTTATCAGCTAGTAGAATTCCACTGCTGGACATAGGCCTTCTCCAAAAAAGGGATAACCATCTTCTTGGGCCAACTCCATCCATCTACTTCAACGATGTGGTTGGTCCATCGGCTGGGAGTCCTTTCTATATTGCATCGTCCGGTTTGTGGTCGTCATTCGGGAGCTTCCAAAGTTTAAGGGGTGAATGCTTAAGTACTTATTACTATTAAGAAATACCTACCTGAATGACCTACTTTCTACCTACCTATGTTTATGTTTTTTCTTCCTTATGTTAAATTTTGTTCTCATTATAAGTGACATTCCTTGTCTTTTTGAGAATACATTTCTTTATACTTTTTGGAAATAACTTTGTGGGTATTAAAAGTAAAGAAAAAAATATGTTGAACCCTTAATTCGTGTAAAGGGTTTCCTAACTTCTAGTCAAGTATCAAATAACTCTGACTGGTCAGCTGTTTACGTATGTATCACTGATTTCACAATTTAACTTATTCTAGAACTCTAGAGCATTATTATATATCGTGCAGGTTTGCTTTCACGTCCCGTATTGAATCACTTTCGCACAGAGGGCTCGGCAGTTATTCCAGCCTATGCCAGCAGCAGTATTGGCAATTATAGACATTTCTGACTATTCAAACCAATATTTCAGAATATTTGCGGTCATCTCAATTTTAAAGTTTTTAGGAACGATTTACAATTATTTTTGAGCATTGGATTCGGATGTATATGAGATCATGGCTAACAAATCAAATTTTGAAATCTATGATCGTTATCTAGAGATTTATTTGATTGATTAACGGTTTTGAGACCATTCAAGTGTCTACCCACGACTCTAATCGTTGAATTCTATTTAAAACTACCTTCATTTGTATTTTTTGAGTAAGCTGTAAATGTGTACACCAGTGATTCAGACGAAGTTCTTCAAGTTTACGAAGTTCAGAGAACAACGTATATGCTACTTTCTCTGGGCCTATAACTTTTCAGTAGACGGCCTGATACAACGACACAGATTTACATTTGAAATAGGCCGAGGCTTAGACTCTGTGATTTTTCGCTCCTATTATTTTTTGTCTGTTCGTGTTGCAGTAGAATAACTTCTTGTTTTTGTTTATTTAAAGTTAAGCGCCTGAAATGAAAAGCTTTGAACATAGAGCGCGTTTGGTTTTCTGAATCGACAACTGACGATGTCGTAATGAGAGTTTTTTTTGTTTGTGGCAGGCCGAGCTAGCTTACTAGATCGAACTGGTTTGTCAGGGAAACTAATTCAAAGCCACATTTTATCTTCATTATTTCCTAACATTTCGATGCATAGCGGCATCTATGACTTTCAATAATTAAAAAATAACACTAGTTACTAGTGAAAGCTTATCAATAGTTAATAAATAGTTCATTTAAATATTATTGTAAGTAATTCGTTACAACAAATTTATTTTGGGTTTTAAACTTTATAATTGCAAATACATACTAATCAATCAGAGATATAAACATGGGTAATCATCCATCTTGACGTCGTGTAAGGGCCCATCTTTTCACTAGTCACTTTTGAAGGAGCTCGACTTTAAAACAAACTAGGTACCTCTGATATTAAAGATGTGGCATTTAAGTCAAAATTAGCAAATTATGTCATCTTTCACTGCTACAATAAAGTTTGAGTTCACTAACATAATAAACTGACGGTTAAGTTAAAACATTTCCCTATGAAAACATGTGTCAAAACGCTTTGATTAGGATCTAACCTTATTATCTTGGTCCGAGTTATATTATCTATACCTACCCATGCTCTGACACACCATAGCTGGACTGTGGCTATGGCTGAACAACTTATTTTCAAAAATTATTGTTCTCTATAATGTCGAGAATGGTAAAAATGTTTCATTGAACTGAATAAAAAAACGTTAACGGTACCTTTGTTTGTTTTGCTAAGTAAAGTTGTGAGTAAATAGAGTTCACCGCTTTATTACGGCCGTCACACGATCTGAAGTTCTAGCTTCACAAAGGTGGTTTACCAGAAAAGTGTATTTAATCAAGCAAGCACTAGACTAGTGGCCGTGTTATAAACTAGGTGAGTGACCTCAAGCCAGTCGCGTGTCATCCTTTTACAGTTACTTAACTTTTAGCACTGACTCTGGCACATTGACAGCAGGCCGGGAGCAAATTAGATCAAGTTATACTCAGTTAATGTTGGCTACATCTCGTCTGAAGCTCAGGTGGGGCTATTTTAAACTCGCATTTATGTAAAATGTAACCAAAACAACATAGCAACATAGCAACTTTACCCACGATCACGACTGTAGTTCCCATGGTGATCATCTTCAGATAAATACTCAGTAAGTAGATATTTGAGTATACCATATAGGGTTAGTTAGAGGCATGTCCAAACATAACATTTGGCATGTGCCTGCGTTTTTTTTTTCAATTAGTTAGCATTCGACGTGACAGGATAAAGCCTATCGCCGCTTATTGAAACGCTAACTGATGGCATATGTCAACAAATTTTTGGTTCTAGGACATGCCGGTTAGATTCGCACATTAGTTTTTCGAGATGAAAAACACATTGGTGCACGTTCAGGCTTAAACCCACGGCCTCCAGATCGGAAGCCGTACACGTCTAGATACAAAGGTATCGTTTGAGAAATACCAAAGCCATAGCATACATACTTTTTGGATAAAGGTATGCGTGCTTAGGATTTGGTATTTGGATATAGGCTGCACCTTTTTAATTTACTATGTATATGGGCGAAGTCAATGTAACGCGGACGGATTAGAGGATCAAACGGCTTTAGAAAAAATATTAAGGAAACAAATTGACTATCCATCAAAGATTCACGAAGCTGCCGCGGCGTTGCGTAGCGTTATTGATGGTGTTAATAACCACGCTAAGGTATACGCAGCGATATCTATTCAGAATGAACCTCTTAAATAATCTTCCACCGTGACGTTAGAAAGCTTTTATTACCTACTTACTTATAAATAAACACCCAACAGTCACACCACACAGTACTGACACGCGAGAATTCCCTGTATCGTAGGTATCAGGAAATACGAGTACCATGGTACCACAATACCATTTATGAACAAAATGGACAAAATAAGGAATGAGAACCGGGGAAGTTTGAAAGTAGCGTCCGTGACGGAGGAGGGAAGTATGTCACATTACGAGAAGAGTGTTAAATATGAATGTGGATGGAAATAAAAGAAAAGATGGATGGATTGTGTAAAGGATGACATGGTTAAGAAAGGAGTGAGTACTGAGATGACGGATGATAGAGTAGAGTGGAAGAAGAAGATGTTGAACAAGAAAATGAATGATGGTACCACAATACCCAGATCCGATATAAATATCAACAGAACATGCAAACATTTTTACCGCGGCGATAGAACCCACACCGCTTGCTTTACGTCCGGCTACTCGCCCGCAGCACCACCTAGGTCGTCAAATATATATGATAGTTGTACGAACATTATGGCCCTTACGCTACCGATCCTTTAAAAGCATTATAACATTAGCCCTGCCACTGTTTATTATAATCCAAGATTAAGAGATGATAATACTTTAATAAATAAATAATGCTGGTCATTTTTCACACAGCATCTTCTAGCCCCAAACTCAGCAAAAGCTTGTGTTATGGGAAATACATATTTGATATACTACTGATATATTTTTTGTAAATATATATTATACATAAAAAACACCGAGACCGAGACAAATAATATATTTGCAGATCATACAAACATTTTTATGATCAACCTTCTGCGTCTCAGGCGCTAGGTAGCTCTAAGTTTGCCTAAAAATCTAAAATAAAATAAAATGTACAACCTCATTTTTAATAAGCTGTGTCTTTGACAGAATAATACAACTAATTTATAAACAGTAAAAATCAGTTAAACCCTCTAACCTCATTTTGTTACCTTTTATCACAATAGACTTGATAGTTATCCTGCATTTGCCCTTTCTTAAGTCGCTTCTCAATTGGCATACGAGGGATCAAATATCCATCGCATCTAGGTATATGCTTAGTTATTTACTTAGAGCGAGGAGTCAATGAATTGAATCTACAAAGGTTTATATGCAAAGTAATTTTGTATCTATTTCTATCAACGTAATTAATTTTGGTATGTAACATTTCTGAATTAAAACTACGCTTAACGCGATAACAACGTAGCGGTTATTTCATCATGGCGATATCTTTTAAATGAAAGAAAGTTATATTCTATGATATTTGATATTTATTTATTTAATCATTGGCATGTCAAAGTGTCACTCCAGACCCACCGTACCCAACGAGCATACCCTAGTGGGTACGGATATATATTAATCCCCGCGGTACCACCATAACGATAGTTACCGACGCCGGAAACAATTTATGTATCTATAATCTTTTATCTTAATGAGTGACCTAAAGAGGGTATTCCCCCTTGTTTCCATTAATTTGTGTACAAATGCATAATCGTAACATTAATGAAATGCACAATATACGACCTCTTTACCCGTAAGTCTTTATTACAACTCTTTACTTATCAAAAATTGTACACTTAGGATATATTTTAGATTTCAACTGTAGAGTTTGCAACGACAGTCAGCGATAATTTATAACAGCTATATACACAATCAATTCATAGTTTATAATCCTACTCAGTACCTATAATTGTCAGGTGAGACGATGCATGATCCCATTGATTCCATGAATATAATACGCTATCAGAATCTACAGGTGGATGTTGTTTCTAGATTATATTCCACTTCAACAATAATGAATAATTGATACCTATCTTCATGATCTGCTGATACGTAGAAGCACTAAAGAATTAGCAAGTGAAATATGAACAGGCCATATACCTCGAACAATCGACAGCCACTGAGGAAGAAAGGTTCTCGAATGGTGAGTTTAGAAAGACTCCTTACTCGATGGACCGATGACTTTATGATGTCATCGAAAAATCGGTTGCGAAAAATTGTCCAATTTATCGTTCGTCATAACTCCCTTAGTAAGGGGGGGGGGGCTTTTGTCCAGCAGTGGACACCTACAGGCTGTAGAATGATAATATTTTACGAATTAGACTGTCTGTCTATTGGCACTTGGCAATATAACTAGTGTAACGCAATGAATCCGTAATGCCCCAGGTGCAGGTGGTCAATAGGTGACAGTGACCGTTTCCTGTTTGCCTCGATATAACATTACAAATAACATTAAAAAAAACTTACAGTCTAAAATTAACATAAAATTAAGTTCTCATGGGGAATCCTCTGGGCTCTCTAGTAGCGACTACGGATCGGAATATCTAAACAACCTAGCGTCACCGCTCTATACTTACGGCTGTCATTTGATGGCCGCTTATATTAAGTATTTCCGTAGCATAAAGTCCCAACAAGAGAAAATATTCACTTATAATACTACAAGAGCTTCAAAATTATCGGGTATTTCCCGATAGGTTCGTTGCAAACAAATGAAGGAGTCAAGTTTTTCAGGTTAAAAAATCACGAGCGCGAAGCGCGAGTGATTTTTCCTGAAAAACTTGACGACTTTATTTGTTTGCAGGGAACCTTGAGGGAAATGCCAGATAATTTTGAAGCTCTTGTAGTATTCAGGGGATTATTTTTCCGTCCCAAATGTCGGCCAATAGAATTGCACCATGAGACGAAATGTACAGTTAACAAATAAGAATTTCATAATGAATAAAACAACATTTAATTAAGATTCAGGCTAGTGCAATTAAAAATACAATTGTTGTAAACATTGGTGCATGTTTTCTTCAAGTCAGAGTTATCGGTAATGGTCCCAGAAGAGGTAGATGGCATGAGGTTTATGCTGTTGATGGCATTTTCTGCAGTAGGCTCACTCCTTCGCAGTTTCTTGACAATTAATTCGTGGTGTTCCTGGTCGAGTTGGAGATACGGCTTGATGGAGTTACTGTTGGCATGTCCAGTTATTTTGATTATCTGCTGCTCTCCCAGGCCCGATTTCGCTAGATTGGAGACGGCTGTTGCACGACTGGAGTGATTGGTGATTTTTTTGTTACCAAGGTCAAGCCCAGCTTTTTGTGCTGATTCCTTAACCCACTTTGAAATCGTGTTTTGGCCTACTGGGGAATCCTTGTACCACCTAGCGCCTGGAACTTTATTCCAGAATGGATTTTGGGTCAGGAATAGTCTGTCGCTCTTGATATTGGCATCTCTCTTCTCTCTCAATTTCTGGAACAGTCTCACTGGGCACTTGTCAGGGATTTCCCGATTCTCCACCAGCCACTTGCTGTCTGATAATTTTTTATCACCACCTTGTGTGGTCTTGCTGAAAATTGGATTGTATTCAATTCTCCCAGTTGTTTCCCCGTCATTTCGCTGTTCTGCCTTGAAGTGATGTATTGACGCCATGCTGCCCTCACCACCTCTCCAAGCCAATTCCACTGATATTATCATGAATAATTTTTTCTGGAGGCCATCAGGAGTTTCCTCGTCCCAAACAGTGGTCATTGCATCCCAATCTTTTTCCTCCAACGCTGCTGCACTTGCCCTCCGTTTTTCCGGAATAGATTGTAAAGCCTTACGCTTGGCATCACGAGCTCCTCGAGCGGTCTTGAATGCAGCATCCGAAAATGGGTTGATTTTGATGTCGAAATCGTTCAAATACTTTTCTTGAAGTAATTTGGCAGTCTGATTCCACATTGTTTTTATTGTACCTTCCTTATAGTCTTCTCCATCCATTTTCTTCATATTGTAAGCGTAATCTTTCATAATGTTTGCCAATTGCGCTTCACTCGTTTCAGCACTCAATGTGTATTCCCTCTCAGTACAAAAAGTAGTAAATTGGTTCCAAACTGTTTTTTTTGCCTTCTCCGTATTAATGGGAACATTTCCTTTGACTTTTTTATCGATGGTGGACAGAGAACAAACTCCAAATCGACTCATTTTCATGCAAAATCTCCAATTTTCACAATTGAATTCAACCTGTCAGTTTGACGTGTGGTTAATTTGACTGGATCATGTTTTGTTTTTTATATATAGCAACTACCAGAGAAAATTTTCAAAAAATTATCAGTATAATACCATGTAGGTTGTACCACGTGACGTCGAATGGTGCAATTCTATTGGTCGATATTTGGGTCGGAAAAATAATCAGGAATATTATATCAAAATTTCAATTCACATATAACTCGTAATGAAGTCCTCGCCAAGACGTTTAACGTCTCACATAAGACTGAACGACATAATTAAGTTAGCTATTTGTTATGCCGCGCCACGTACTGGCGCTTATGGGAGGACGCGTCGAGCTTTTGAAAAACAGAAGCTATGGAAAGGCGTTGAAAAGGTTTTTTTTATGCATATTCTCGGGACCTCTCCTAGTTATTAGGTTATGTTTTGGAAGGTTTAAAAAACATTTTTGGGTCAAAAAAAAATATTTTAACATAATTAAAATATTTTTTTGCAATAAAAAAATTTAATAAGGAGAGTATAGATAGAGAGACATATCTTTAGACATAAATTTTCAACATTGCGCAGGTAGTATTTACTTTTGTTCTGTTTTGTCGTGTCATCGGTCTGTGATTTGCAGTCGGTGATTTGACAAGGTTGAGGAATAAAGTTGAGATATAAAAAAATATAAAAAAATGGCTTAAAAGGGGCCTAGGACCACATTGGCTCTTTCATCAGACTAATGATGAAAGAATTGCGCCACGTATAGGCTCTTTTCATGCACATATCACTTGTCCTTGGACACACCACGACATTTTTTGGTTCTTGGTCATGACATCAGGTAATTTAGTTCCACGTGAATAAATTGCAGAAAATATAATTAACACACAAAATCATCATTTCAATTGCAAATAAACTGCCTCAAAATGATTGATTAACTTTAAACTGATTTCCGCCAACATGGTAGTTGAATTACTCATTTATGATGTTTGTATTAGTTAACAATATTTATGTAAATAAATGATAATATTTGTTGCCAAGCCAACAGGAGTTAAATATAAGGTAAATTATTCAATTTTACCTATACACTCCTAAGTTTACCTAAATTCAGCAATTTCGGGCATTCTTAGTAATAAACCTCCAAATGTTCAGACTTCCATTCAGCATTTATAAAACCATTCCTAAGTATTCAATAGTTGTTGGCAAAGTATTCGCATTATTAATTCCAGTCCAGTGGATTTTAAACATCGGAGCCGGAAGAATAGTCTTGAATAACAAGGATACGCAGCCATCTCAGAGCTGTTGAATCATTCTTTTGTATTTTACTTTGTAATTAATCATGTTGGCTGTTCTTCCTCAGTTACTGAGCATTTTCTCCGTGGTACCAGCTGAACAATTTCATTTATTCTGCAGATAACGCCTGTGTCACTGCATATCAGTATTTTATAATAAAATAACCCATAGATTGCATTGATCTGTGGCGCAGAGGGCGAAGGCCTGCCTGAGACGCAGAAGCTTGAGGGTTCGATTCCTGCCGCGTCTCGGGTTCTGGGTGTTTTCTATGTATAATATGTATGTATTTAAAAAAAAGTATATATTTAGTATATCATTCATGTAGTTCCCATAATACAAGCTCTGGTTACTTTGGGGCTAGATGATGCTGTGTGAAAAATGTCCAGCATTATTTATTTAAATTTTAAATAAATAATATAATTTTAGGATATAATTTCGATTGTAACACGAACTTTACTATTCTCCTGCTGACGGGAACTTTAGAGAGTCAGTTCCCGTCTCAAAACCGTTAAGCGTGATCGTGGACGGTGCTCATGAGGTAGGACTTCTAAACGGTCCACAAAACATTAGCAGAATAATAGTAAAGTACGTGGTACAGTCGTAATGATATCCTAAAACCTTTATGCAATTGTAACTGCTGCAAAATAGTATCTACCTGTACTGATCGTCCAACCTTATCAAATAGCAACTAATCACTTGCGTGCGTGTCACCGATTTATTCGTCATCATCATTTGGGAAATCCACTGCTATTACAATATATTAAGACAGGCCTCCCCCAAAGAATAATATTCCTTGTAAACGCTTTAAATGTCATTGAAGTGTGGAATGCATCGACTGGGGTTTTAGCATTCGAATTGGACATTACACACAGTGACACAATTAAATCGAGAAAGGAGGGTACGGTTTTGTAACTTTCTATTAAAATAACAAACTTTTGTATCTTTGGTAAAAGATACAAAAGTTGGTATGGTTATATGAGTAACTTGCTGTTTTGTAAAGTAACAAAGAATTTGATCTGTTTAAATTTAAAAAAAAAACGTTATCCTTATCTATAACCTGTTTATGTTTCTCTTTCTTGCTATTATCGCTCCATTCCCAGATTCACACATAGTACCGTCGGAGTGCTGCTTCTGTGCGTAACTATTACTATCTTCTACATTATTACGTTATACGTACCTATTCATTGTCACGTTGAATTGCTTAAAGTTTCTTGAACTAGATAAATTAGCTTAGAGTGCTGCCGGTGCGCCATCCGTTTTATCTTTATTATTCTGAAACCATGCGCTTCTGCAACACTTGCTTATTTCAGTCTACTTACTTACGAAGCGATGGTTTGTTTTACATCTCGATGTCTGCATAGCGTTATGGCGGGAAAGCATAGGGCTTACGTACAACATTTAAGGCCTTTTTTGCTGTTTTGGATTATGATGGGGCTCGCTTCTGCCTATGGTGTACCTAGATAAAAAGCCTTTGTTGGCTTTGTTAGTTTTAGCATAGGGCTTTAGCCGCGTGGAACCCAGCTGAAAAGTTTCCTTTGTGTTATTTTCGGTTACTAACTATACGTGTCCTAAATTTTATGTTAAGCGGTCTAGCCGTTCCAAAAATCAACTAAACGTATATACTTTAACATTTATAATATTAGTAATAAGGAGAGTATAGATAGATAAACTATTGTGCATAACACCATTTTAAATTACAACATAAAATAATATAATAAAACAACAAAAAATGAAATGCACAATGGGATTTGAGATTTTTAGTACCAATAAGTAGGATTAAAGTACCAATAAGTTATAAAAACTCGCTATATATTTTTTACTGAAATCTTAATATTACGTGATTACTACGTTAATATTGATAATTTGAAACTCCTTGGATCTAATAACGAAAGGTGATTTAAATCGGTGGTTTATCTTTTAGCCTTTCGATTCCTGATTTTTAACACAAATAGGTAGTTGTGCAAAGGAAACAAGGTTTAAAATTGAATGCTATAATATAATAGCCGCCGACAGTCTATTTGACATTTCAAAAAGAAGTTTGACCACAAATAACTGCTAAAAGATAAACCAGGCCTAGTTTGTTTCTATAATAACTCAACCTCTTTTTGAGAATCTACTTTCTTTTGGTAGCCAATCAATTGTGTTTCTTATGTGTTTTAAAAATTAAATGGACATCCTGCGGTTTTATTTTATATTTAAATTTTAGACCGTAGTAACTTTGCAATAATACCCTTTTTTCGATCATGTTTATTAAACCTTAGTTTAAGTGGATCTGACAGAACTTGAGTTCAACTCGAGTTTAGACCACGTTTCGTAATGAGACCGCTTATCTGTAAGCATCATTTATGTACCTAATAGTTGTCAAAATACACCATCTACATAGTTAACAACGGACACAATGCTAGTTAATCAAGGCAGATCAGCTTGCTTTGTGGGTATAATCACTTAACGCTTGCACGACCATGCATGGTTACAAGCTCGGCCACTGAGTAGGCAGCTTGCTGGTGCCTGCTTTCACGCCGCTTTAGGTAAGGTTAAGACGGAACCTTATCTGTGGTCTGGTCTACGCGTGTTTAAAAAATAATTATTCTTTGTTTATTAAATTGACAGTTTTCTTTTATTATGACTCCATTTTTATATGAGCTCTGTAGCTTGAAATATTTTTTCTTGTTTATTTTAGGTATGTCGGGGTTGGTTGAATTAGCATTTGGTCCAAATTAGCCGATTCGTTGTTTCGGTCGCAATTTTTAGGAATAGGTGACGTCAAAAGGGATACTTTGTTTGTTTTATTGACTGATATATTATTATATGCGCATATGTATCTATAAGTATATTTGTCCTTACTAATAAATCGTCACTATGTATGTTGTCTATTGTCTATACACCACCGTCTTTCATCGTTCTCGTCAATTTCTGTCCATCCAGAGGTTGTCTGGAAAAGATCGATATAAGCGATAAGACCGCACATTGTACTCCCGTGATTAGTTTGTATCACTCGAACGCGGACGAAATACTGCTACTTCGTAAGCTTTCGAGTTATATTTTCATACGAAGTTTGCTGAACCCGCTTTGAGTGCGCCTCTGCACCACAAAAATAAAGTTTAGTTTCAACTTTAGGACTTTAGTATTACCATTTACCACATGTATTTGTATGTTAAAGATACTGATAAATGCTCCGTTAAGCGCCGGTAAACAGTGTGTGGGAACCTTCTTTGTGTGAATGCAGTCGACGTGCGTTCTGCAACTGATTGTAGGTACGCTATGCTTATGTCACTGGCACGAAGCATGCCGTCTCAGCAGGTAACGGGTTAATTTCACTGTAAATTGCAGCTTAGCACTGATACATGCTGGTTCCTCCTTGTTTTGCCTTGAATTTATAGAATTAATCACTTTGGCACGGTGGGCTAGTAGCCGGCTGAAGCCTAAGAAGTGTTGGTTCGATCTCCGCTGCGGGACAAATGTTTTCATGTTCACCAGATATTCCTAGTATGTATGTGATTGTTGGGTACTCATTTATTTATAGTTCAAAATGGCAACTTCTATTGTTATAGTGTTTTAAAGTATTTTAAGTACTAGCTCCTGTTAAAGACTTCCTTCGCGTATATAATATAAACATTAAAAGTAGCCTGTTACTTCATATCAACAATTACATTTATTAAAAATATCATTCAAATTGACTCATCTGTTACGAAGATCATACCTTCGCATAAAGATGAAATCATATAAATGGAAATAGGACAACCAATGGATATCATTTTTCTTGTTTTGACCTACTCCTACGATCCCAGTGAATCCAATAGGTCCGGAAATGGCAAACTATTTCTTGCAGCTCTCGTCACCCTGATGGTTAATGGAAAGCTTCATGTTCCCCTAATTCCACCGTCAATCCAGTCCCTCGTCGAAATGAATCAGGAATTACATTACGGGAATCGATTTGCCATCGGCTGACGAAATGAATGGGTCACTGAACAAATATTGTCTTTCGAAATATTTAAAACGGAATACCTGTAACTGCCAGTGTTAAATACTTTTTATAACGTTACGACAATTGAGGCTGCGGGTGCAGTCTGAGTGCAGTTGCATCATAATATCAGGGTATCTAGTCAAATACGACTTTCTGTTGGCGTTAACGCCTGCGAAAAGATTGAATTGTATGGAAATTACATTAGCTGTGGAAAAGTCACGTGACTCCTGCCAAGTTTTTCCTTGACAAATTTAGCGTGAAATGAAAACTAAGCGCGAGGTATTTGTCTAGATCCACAGAAACAAGTCCTGACGCACATTAAATTTTAGAGACCTGTGAGTTGAATTGAATGAAAATCCACTAGTATTATCATATTAACGACCTCGGTGGTGTGGCGGGCAAGCAGCCGGCTTGAAACGCAAGAGATCCAGTTCCAACTGCGGGACAAATGTTTGCATGTTATGCAGATATTTGTTCCATGTTGTGGTACCATGGTACTCGTAGTTCCTGATACTCACGATACAGTGACCCCTAGTGTCGGATCAGACATACATGATGTGACTGTTGTTCATTTATATATTCAATTAATCAATATAGTGTTTTGATGCTCAAGTTCGACAACTAACTTATTTTGGTATCCTTCATTTTTGTGGTATATTTACTGCGGTCCATTTAAAGAGCTTCCGTAAAAACATAATCTTTTGTAAAAGCCAACTTAAAACGCTCCAACGGCACAAAGCTAATATTACTTCTCGCAGTCTGTAACTGATACTCAGCGAGACAAATAACCTTAAATTTCCATTAGCTTGCGACACTTCGACGACGGCTAATCCTACATGCTTTTAGGATCGTATTAGATTCACTGCGACGACCTCTGTGGCGCAGTGGGCAAAGTCCCGTCTGAGACGGGTTCGGTTCCCGCCGCGTTGTATCATCTGCAAATATTTGCAGGTCTGGGTGTTTTATTTGCATAATATATATGTAAAATACTTATTATGTTAAAAAATATAAATAAGAAGTATATTAGTCATGTAGTTCCCATAATACTGCTTAGATCTGCTTAGTTTGGGGCTAGATGATGAAGAGTGAAAAGGTTCTTACAAGGTTACTTTAAATTTCACTTTAAACTTAGTTTTTACCAGAGACTATTGTTTCATACAAAGTAGCATTACACTAAACTACAAACTTATTTTAACCAGCGATGTAAAGATCCCCTATATGCATTTGCCGTAAGAGGTTGTTTGTTTGTATGTTATCATTTATCTTGGCACCAGCTTATCTGATTGAAATGCGTTTGTTTGCAATCGATGGTTATTGATTAGGTTTTATGGTAAGTAGGTATTATTTATGCGTGGTGAAGCTAATACTTACCTACCTACTCTATATAATTTTGGTTCAGTCCGTTCCATTCAAAGGTCCAAAGGTCTGGTAAAGATCGTTATTTAGTGATCAAACTACCTATTATACAGCAAATAAAAAGTTATCAGTATTTAGGCAATTACTTAGTGAATTAACGAACTTACAACTTAGTGAATTATTTGTCTATCTTAACTAACGAAAATGGTGATCTATCGTTGTCTCTGCTGCAGTATTTCATTTAACAAAACATTAAGTTTACTGGATTTCTTCATGAACGCTTGTTCGAACTAAACAATCTTTTAGCTAAAGTAAATTACGAGAATCCGAGAGAGATAAAATATCTTAATGTACAACTAGCTTCGTGACTCAGAACTGTATTATCAACGTTACGTCGAAGATTTTCACTATTCAACTATATAGCTGCATTCATTTTCAAAAAATGAGAAGGTTCACACTACATCGAACATTGACGTCATTCAACACTACGAAGAAAATATTAAACTAACTTAAAATCCCCTGAGACCTTTAAATAATGCCCTTACTCTCGTAAATGTTTTATCTGCCAGTGAGTGTACAGCACTTTATTTTAGCGTCATCAAGGCTTGCTTCCCCCGACAGCTACACACTACACATGAATTCGGGGATAGACAAAGAATGCGCCTTGAAAGAGCCTTTCATACTCTCGTCGGCTGAGTTGGCTGCGTGTTGCGATAACGGCTTACGATCCACAAGTTTCTAAACTTGTAGATGTGGGCATGTGTAACTTTGCACAATGGGCCTTAAATGTAGATTAATATTTTGATCATGTATTTTGTTGAACGCCCGTTTGATTCTGCCAAAGTTTCCGTGTAAAATTACGCTGGTACTTACGTATTTCGACTAATTACCGCCATTCGTTTTTAGTAAACTTTGGTTTTTAAGTCGTACTAAGATCAAAAATTGTAATTGAAAATCAATGAAGGCTTTTAAAAATACCAAAACTAAGAACAAAGTTCCATAAGAAAGCGGCATGCAATCGCAGCGAATTCAATCAAACTCTTGGTAACGTAATTACTTAGTAATTTCTTGGTACACTGCCGGGTATTGATGTGGCTTGAGTGTCTGCGTTATTTGTGCCGCTCTTCTCAGAGTCGTTTAACAAAATGACGGGCCCTTTTTATCTTAGTCGGGCTGCAATTTGTTTCTCGCTCTATTTTCTCCAGACCGCAGACCGACCGAGCGGTTGCTATTTTGAATATCCTTTTTCGCCAAAATTAAGCAGTATTTGTCAAGTCCCGAATGTATGATTTGGTAAAATGATTTTAAGAAACAAATTAAAGAAAGCGGTAAAGGATTGGGTATCTACTCATTTAGGAATTAAAGGATTTTTTTAACAATTTTTCGTTTCTTTTTGTAAAAGATTTTCAAGTAGAAAATTGTTTTTTTTTTTATTTAGAGTTTGAATGAAAATATGATTTGACTGTGTAAACTTAAAAACAATTGCATGGTTTTATGTACATAAATTAGTAGTATAGTACTTACCTATATCACAGATATTTCCACGAGATTTTTCATGATTTTATTTATTTATTTTTATTTTGAAATAAAAATAAATAAATTAGAATAAGTTAAAGCCAATTATACACATTACTTTTAGAACAAATAACGTATGAGCTCACGGGCAGGTTTACCTATGTACTTACAATATTATATTATATCATTCTTAAATTTGCCAATCCCGTTATTGTGGTTTCGAAACAGAGTGTCTAGAGTTAAAATTCAAAATAAGGCACTTAACAGAACAAAGGTTGGCTCGTTGTACGGTAGGTTTATTTCATTCAATTATTAAAACAATGCAGACTGGTTCATGAATTGGTAATACTTATTTGTATTCAAATCCATAAAAGCTATTCTATCGACACTCATACTATAGGTATAACTTCAACTTTGCTGTATATTTCAAAAAGCACTATTTAATTTAAAAATAAATGAAGAGTTTTTCCTCAAAGACCTTCTACGACAATTTTCTATTAGACCCACTACGAGTTGCCTTTAGTACGCTCGATAAAATAGTGACCTCGTAATAAAAGCACTGGTGTATATTATAAACAACTGAACATTGAGCTGCTGCAAGCAATAAAACTTTGCAGGACTATAAATACCAACACATCATTTTGATTGCAGTCTACGCTATACGCTCTTTAAGTTTAATAGTTTCGGACATATTCATCATTATTATAAACTCCATGACTATTAAAACTTGGCCTCGACGAACGTACTCTGACCAAATTGGAGACGTTCTAGAGAAAGGCCAAGTCAAGACTTAGGACTCCTAAACTGAGGAGCTTGAAGCATAGGAAACACGTGGTCTCTATCTACTCCTCCCGGAAACAAGCTTGATTTTGTTATGAAACTTTTTGTGGCTTTAATATATACTAACAAAAATAGACACTAGATTTACATATTTGGGTTTCCATGGCTCAAAGCCCTAGGTGGATTCTACAAATTCCTTTTTGAACCACTGAGAAAATAGATATAAAATGTTGTATAAAAAAAAACAATATGCAGGACCAAAACTTCGATACGGGCTTTCTTATCTATACCCTTATCATTTATTTTAATACGACCAATAAAATTTGTTTGATTAGTATCAAGAATATTTATCGACTATTTAGGTAAGTTAATGCCGTCATGTGGCGGTTTCCAAGTTTATCGAAATCTCTGGCTTTAATGATATCTGCGAAAATGAAGGGGATAATTTGATGACGTTCTGAGCGACCGCATCAGAAAGTTGGGTAACAGCCAAAAGCCGTGATTGTGTTATAATGAAAATATTTGAAAAAAAATCTAATTGTATCCCAGAACCAAAAAACTTTAAGGCATGTGCCCTCGGCTAGTGTTCCAATAAACGGTGATGGGCTTACAACCTGTCACGTAGAATGCGTAGAATTGCAAAACGCGGTCAAATTTAATGTTTGGACGTGCCTCTGACTACCCCCTACTTGGTATCAAAGATCTACGCTCTGATTATGTATCTGAGGATATCATGGGGAATACAGTCGTGAGCGTTTTCGTTTTTAATTTGTACATCCATTATATTAGTGAAGATGAAATGAAATAAAATTCCATCTGAGGTGGTAATCGTAGCAACCTTAGTGATCGTAGCGACCACATAATTGGTTCAGCTGTCGTTGGCAATCGACCACTCCCGTCGTATTGCGACGAAACGACTCCAATATATCGTCTGCAAGCTATCATAATGTAATTTATAAAGTTTTAGTAGCTTTTTCCTTCGTGTTCGTTTTTTGATATGGGGCTCAAAGGAGTTCAAATTATTTCGTAGATAGGCTTGAACTAAAAATAAGTAGGTACATTTTTTGGATTATTGTGAAAATTACTCCCAAACTCTCTTCAGGGATTGTGAAAACCGTGGTATTGTCGGCTATTAACTATTAAATTTATTGCAATTTTTTATTTGCACAGCAATTTTACACAGTAATTTCTGTGATGTATGAAGGTGTGTACTGTAATTTTTGGAGGTGTGTAGAAATAATTACATGATGGATGGTGGACTGTATTTTTACCGCACTAATTCGTTCACCGTAACACGGCCATTTTTATGACGAATAAAACAAAGCTTCCACACATCAACCTCTCTCTATAATTACACTTACAAAATGTACTCTGAGATAATTTCAACATTCTTAACAAAGTCGAAAATTTCGAAACTTAAAATGGGAAATTTTTGAGCAACGTCCCCTTCTCTAGCGGTTCCATAATGATTAATAAAACCACTGCGGTTTTATTCTCCATAGCATTTCTGATATAGTAATTAGGTCACTAATCTAACTCTGTGACCATAATTAGCCGCTTTTTAGGTTTTACCCGAAACATTTTAATATATGATTTTCTGCAAAAAAATATTATAAAGTATGTTTACAATTGACAAGTATACTCGTGTCAAAACAGCTTCTTGATTAGCAAATTATTTCTCCTTCATTGTACAGCTGAGCTACAAATACCTACAAGTGTATTCATGTTTGCAATTCAGGAATAGATTATAATGGTTGAATAAATAAGTTAATTAACAACCTTAATCAGGTGTGTTATTGTTGAATTGGAATTGGATATTCATTGGCTCTGTTTTGTACCTAACTCGGGAAACTGATTTTAATAAATAACTCTTATGATAAATCCGGCTATTTTGCACATCTGGCTCAGATCACTATAGGGATTTTTTCAAAAATTTTGGATTCCCTCAATAATGTAACTGTTAGTAAAAATCGCCCCTTCCAAATACCTTTTTGCGTATCCGTTAGTCACGGATTTTGGATGGATTAAACTTCAGATGGAGTGATAGAAAAAAAATAACATTGTCTTAAACAGAGTGAAAATAACAAAAGTGTCGCAATATACAATACTGATCAAACATGTCACAAGGCATGCTAGTTTATGACACATCTGAATCATCCCTATTATGTTCAACTTTGGATAGTTTAGGAGTAATGTTCAATCTGACCAAATAGGAACGTAGAAAATAGATTTTGCAATGATACCGTTGGACTAGCGTTTTCAATTTTGAATCTAGATACTTATTGCTTGAATGACGAATCCTGGGCTGTTTTGCGATAAACACTTTACGCATAGTAGGAAGCTATTTCCATGACATTTAACAAACAAACGTCGCACTACAAGCGTTCACTCAAACACACACATACGCTTTGAGATTTGTGCACGAGTGATAAGTTAAAGAAATACTAAATAAGCGGTCAGTTATTTAGAGCCAGTGATTTAAAATGGTCAAGATTTTATCAAAATATATATATATTTCTTATATTATAACTTTAAATCAAGGGGGGTAGTTGTAAACGATTAACGTTGGGGCTATAGATAATTCCTAGTTATGAAGCAATCTGAATTACCAATTAGCACATTTGCACCGGGTAACCACGTGCAGCCTTCCAAGAGATTGGCAATCTTGCCTCGGCTCTGCGAATAGTTGGCCCAAGACTAACTGATTACAAGTAAGACCAGTCTGTGTTGGTTGAGCATGACATGGCGAAATTGTGATTTGAGAAATGTTTCGCCTATTTGCCCTAAAAAGAGGGTAAGGCTTTATGTGAAGGATTTTTAGCTAGATTACAATGTCCATATAACGTCCGGCTACTTCACTTCTGTTACTTCCTATTTAGGCCAAAAAAATAAGTTTGGCCCCCGACTAATAAGATCATATTTAATTTTAATGGAGGGTATTCTTGGCTTTTAAATATGTTTTACCTAACTCAATCTTTGATGCTACCCAGTAGAGGGTAGTCAAACATTACATTTGGCGCATGCCTGCATTTTCGCAAGTAGTTAGTATACCACGTGACATGTTGCAAAGCCTATCGCCGTCAATAACACCCAACAGTCACAGAAGTTCTTCATAAGATTTTCCTAAAAATAACTAGAAAAATCAGAGTACATTCTCTGCTTAGTTTGCAAATCCACCTATATTATCAATTCACTTACAGCCTTACCATACCTATAAATATTTAAAGAAGTTGTTTAGCAAAACAATTTTTTGTTCTCTTCTGTTGAATTTGTTTTTTTTTTATCAGTTTTAATGAACTGTTAAATAATGTTTATAAGTAAGGCTCTTAAATGATTCTTCTAAATTATTAACACTTACAAAAGACATAATGGTATGACCCTTGTCATTTAAAGGAATATAAACTTATTTACTTTTATTATGTTTAATTTCATACCGACTTCAAAAATTGTAACGAAAAGTATAGTCTAACCTCGCACAGTCTTGTTTTTACCCAGAAATGGTCAAAACAGAACTGTGAAATCTCTCAGAATTCAAATTACATTATTCACCATGGTTTGCGAAACTTTATAATGCAAACAAAATAACAAGCGCGTTCCTAAACCCAAACATCCGGATCCAATTTATACGTTCGCAAAGTTCGGTACCACATCCTTAACCAACAGCTCGTATCCTCAACAAACGGTCTCGCAGGTATGTTGCAGTTTTTTCTCGTTTCAATCTCAGTAAAGCGGGCGCACGGTGCGCTGGAAGGGTACACTTCGTTTGTCGCGATATCGCTCATAAACGTGCTATCTCACCGCGCCGCCGCTGCGCCGCTCCTATTCACCCGAAATAGTACCTCAAGTAGTTTGGTAATGAGTTCCCTTGAACACTGTTACTACCTCCTCACTATTTTTAATGATGCCATTTTTGAAAATTGACTCTATATGCCGTCTACATGCTTCCGTCTGGGATAAACAAAGACCATTGAGGTAGTTTTTGCTCGGAGCGTAGTGAGTACTTACGGTGACTTGAGTATCTATTATATAGCTCTGAAAACCTCGAGTTGGTGTGTTTCTTTGTACGGATTGACAAACACTGCTTTCTTCATAAAACCTGCGTTATGGTGAATTATTTTAAATTAACTTGAGTGTTTTCATGTATATACATACATACGTACGTATGTATTTGCAAAAAATGTATATATGTAGTATATCAGTAATGTAGTCATGTAGATAATGCTGTATGAAAAATGACCAGCATTATTTATTTATTTATAACTCTATAGTTATACATATATATACTATGGATGGTTATTAAGTTTTTTTTAAGTATGATGAAACATTTCTTTGTGAAGACCTTTTTATACTCTTCACATTAACTTTAAAATATCACACAAAAATGATTGTTAGTTCATCGTGATACCGGTTCTTTCTTGGTAACCCTGATTTAGAACAACCTGACCGGGCTGAAGTATAGTGGCCCTGCAAACACTTTAGACGATAATGATGTCGTAAAACATAGGTAATAACTAATAACAATACCCAAGCAACTTCTAACAAACAAAGTCCACTTATTAAAGTTGTGCAAATCCGTAACATTGTTGTCGAATCACAATGCGGGAGTTAAAAGTTTACAGCCAGCAATCTGGCTCTCTAAGTGGCATTTGGGCCATTCCCGGCTTCGGACGTTCCCGTCTCACGGCCCCGCTAACTAAAGGAAGGTAAATTTACATTACAAACGAGCAAAATACTAAATCTACGTACGAGCAAACGTCCTTGTGTTTTGATATTAAAGTGGTCCCGGATTAAAAAAATTATGCAATTTCAGTTATTTAGATTCTGCACTTTAGCGTACTTTTCCTATTATCAAAAATCGAAGATTTAATTGTAGATTTATGTGGGTTTGTCATTTTTCTGTCATATGCATTAACCACCAAATAATTAAAATTTTACAAAAAAGCGTGATATTATGGTCAATGTACATGTACAGTAGGTACATGTACTGCGTGCAAAGTACTAGGTATCTTAGATAACGTACAAGTCGATTGCATAGAAATTCATTTCAATCGGTAAGACGTTTTTTCCATGTAATCAAATGAAAATACAAACAAACAAACTCTTACCCTAAACGCGTATACGAGTTCCTAACGTCACGGATGATAAAAAAATGGTTTCTTACTCTATTTGTAGATAATGCGAAAACGTTTCATTGGGGTATTTTCAACCCCTATAAAATACTGAAAAATGAATGTTACTTAAAATACCTACTAACTATAAATTATATTCTCGTGGGCTCGTTTATTATGGGCCATAAAAAATCCGAATAACCCAGAAACCTGTGTTATGAAGTTTTAACGAACATTTTTCGGGCACCTTACTTCACGAGTTAGAAAAGAAGATATAAATCTAGATATAAAATCAAACTTTTATTTTATTGCAGAATGTTCTACCTACTGTGAATATTGAAAGCATCAGAAATTTCTTTGTGAAGTCAAAAGATTGGCTCACTTTTACGGAAAATAATATGAAACATGGCATGAATTGAAAAAGTTTGCTGAGTAAAATTTGCTACGGCGCAGACAGGTTCTATTGTTATAAACAGTACTTTTTTTTTATAAAAAGTCTTGCATCTGGATCGCCAAGTTACGCATACATTTGACGAAAGTCTCTAGAAACTTGTTCTGTGTTGTGCCAACTCGAACTGAAGATTATGCTAAAAATCTTTAAAAAGAAATGTATTTGACTGGATAGTTTTCCGTGAGGAAAATGTTACCTACCCCTCATTTAAAAACATCTCCGATGCAAGGTTTTCATTCAAAAATCCGCTTTTCACACAAATTTCACCGGCTACTACGATTAATAAAACATACATACTACTGTGTTCCCTTCCCAATGATAGACAGCCTCAGACACATACTCAGTCCGTAGATTTTTGAGGACATTATAAAAAAATAATGCTGAACATTTGACACACACCATCGCCCAAACTAAGCATAGCTTGTATTATGGGAACTACATGACTGATATACTTCTTATTTCCTCTTTAATTAACATTCCATGTGACAGGTTGCAAACCCATCGCCGCTTATTGGAACGCTAACTGATGGTACATGCCTTCGGATTTGTGACTCTACGAATATTTATACAAAATTAAAACAATCAAAATGCAGTGTTGTAAGCTAGTCGTATAAACTTTTAGTTTCACACTCATCTGGCCCCGTAAAGACTCCAAATGGACCGGCGCGGCATTTCAAATGGCATTGAAATATTTATAGAAGATTTTAAATGTGTTCGGGTACACAACCGAGTTCGTGTATCGCATTCAGAGATCGCCGGCAACAAATTGCGGTTGGACGAGATAAAAAAGGTCCGTCCGTCATTTTGCTAAACGAGCGGTCGGAGTGTGCCGTGGTCGAACCGCTGCCGAAAAAAACGAAGGGAACGACCCTCGGCCAAAGCAAGCTTCGTCTTCAACGAAAATAATACCAATGTCAATTTCTATTTACGATAGGTCCGACCGAACTTCTCGTAACTTGTCCCGACCGCACTGAAAGACGGAGCAAGTCAGTTATGGATCCGAAATTGAAATAAACATTTCGCACACTCGTTCTTCGCAAAGGCAAGAATGTGAACGCGTCGATTATTCAAATTCTGTTAACATTATTTTTTATTGCATAATGCTCTTTTGGTTGAAATCTTCTTTTTCATGAGCCAAATGAATCTCAGATATTTCTTTAATTTGCAGTCAGTATTGAAATCTCTTCAATACCTTGACATCTCTTTTTAAAGTAAATCTTTGGCGTTTAGGAACTGAAGTGAAGACAAAGTTTGAGTTGTTCGTTTCTATCATGGGTTTCTTAAAACCTCAAAACTACAAATTGGATATCATGATTAATATAAACTTTCCCAGGTCGCGTGCGTTCATAACCATTCTTGGCCAACAGAACACTAAATTCTAGTAAATTTAGTACCTGCAATTTTCTTATACGAACGACGAATCAAAAGCGCTTAAAAAAAATCATGAAACCATTGTTAAATTATCGCGCTTTTAATATTAATATTTAAATGGAATGTTGCCCTAAAATTTCGATTCGCTAATAATCTTACAATGAGAACAACAAGAAATAATTAACAATTTCAGACAATTAACAAACAATGAGAATAGATGATAAATGTAGCAAACTTTAAAAAAATGTACTACCTTAAAAAGCACACAGAATTTGTATTTAAAAGAGTACATCAATCGTAACTGTGTGCAATTGAGCTTTTTAGCCATTGATCTGTTCCAGTGCCGGATTTACTGGACAATAACATTAAATCAGCATGAAGTTTTAGCGAGAATACGCAACGGGGGAGCGACGACATCGTCTCGGGCAGGCAATTTACAACAACAATAAAAGTATCGCTTTTATTGTCGAACACACAATTCGCCTGGACAGCTGTAATTGCGAACTCTCGTAGTGTCTATTGGTCGCGTAATTTAGATCCCACCGTAAGGGGCAATCCATATAGCGACGGGACGGGCACGGATAGTACACCTAAAGACCTTTCAAATGAACCTCAAGCTGATCTAAATGAGTACAAACACTATCGATCTATCCATTGACGAGCTGCATTGTTTACTTTCCTTCTCAATCGACATTTGACGACCTTGGTGCTGTGGCGGACGTATAGCCAGTTGCAACGCCAGAGGTACGGGTTCGATTAACGCTGCGGGACATATGTTTGCATGTTCTGCAACGTTCTATTCTATTAGTTTCAGGTCTCGTTGTGCTCCCCACCGTAAGGGGCAATCCATATAGCGACGGGACGGGCACGGATAGTACACCTAAAGACCTTTCAAATGAACCATGAACCTCAAGCTGATCTAAATGAGTACAAACACTATCGATCTATCCATTGACGAGCTGCATTGTTTACTTTCCTTCTCAATCGACATTTGACGACCTTGGTGCTGTGGCGGACGTATAGCCAGATGCAACGCCAGAGGTACGGGTTCGATTAACGCTGCGGGACATATGTTTGCATGTTCTGCAACGTTCTATTCTATTAGTTTCAGGTCTCGTTGTGCTACCACGGTTCTTAGTTCCTGGTTCGACACAGGGCATCTTAGTGTGGGGTCAGGACTACATAAGTATGTATCTTTCGACTGTTTAATGATTATATTGCCCATATTATTTCATTGTCATCAGAAGTTGCCAGGTAGATAGTAAGCATAATTTCAGCTCAATCGTAACAGGTAGTGCCACAGACTTACTAGGGATGCGGTACTGGCCTTTTCGGACACTTAAAATACACCGCAACCTTCTTATCATTGAGGTCCGATCATGATGTATCAGTCTGATAATAGAGTCGTTGCGTGAAGCGCCATAGTTATCTAAAAAAACACATCAAATACACCTGTTTATTTTGATCCGAGTCCTGAGTAGCTGTGAATACTTTCATGATAAATCTTTATTTTTCAAAATCGATTTCTAACCACCTTATTTGCAGTCAATAAAACATGTGGTTTTTTAATAATGATAGAATTAGACCTATCCTTTGTCCACTGCATCGTTTTTTTACTGCCCGTATCGTGTTCGCATCGATTTGAATGTAGAGGCAACTTGGAACTCATAGCACACCTAGTCGCTTACATGAAATACAGACTTATACAGGAATCGGTGTGGTGTAATGACCGCGTTGCGTAATTGGATAAGTAGCACCCTGGTATTAATTAGGTTCACAACCGAATAATGTGTAATTCGATTTTTTTATTATCAATTTAGTAATTCGAGTTTAGTCACGATAATTAATAAATTGAGTGTATCGTAGGTTGATAGTAGCTAAACCACCCTATTTTGCGTTCTTGTTATTTGCGATACATCGATGATACTGAAGCTCTTAACAAAAATATAATAGACATAGAATTTTACGTAAAAATATGCAAAAACATCAAAAGAAATGCACAATCGAAATCGCTGAAAGTGATTTCTTCCAGACAACCTTAGGATAGAGAGAACTATTTAAAAGATTAGGTATATATTTTGGCTTTTAGAGTAAAAATAACATTTAGGCAACGAAACTTGATGTGAAATGTGTCGCAATGGTGAACGTACACTTTTTGACATCGTCTAGCAAAAGTACAGATTGACTTGTTCGTGAGAATCACCGAATAAAATTTGTTAAAACATAAAATTGTACAATTTACTTTGTCAGTTTGAATATATGCACTTTTGTTTAAAAAGTGCATATATTCAAAAAAAATTTTCATTTTTTAGTAATAGTAGTTCATTTGTGACGGACTCATCCGGGGAAGAACTACCACCATACCTATTTCTTCCGCAAAACAGTAATGCTCGCATCGCTGTGTTCCGGTTTGAAGGGTATGCCTGAAATTACAGGAACGTGAGACTTAATGTTCAAAGCAAAACAGAATAAAAAGTTATACATTTCTCAAAACCGCTTAATTTTAATGGCCTTTTGCATAGAGGTATATTTGAGGAATACCAATACAAATCTGAAAACAAAACACTCTAGATTCATATACCACTTCACATACAAATATAAAGTGTCTCCTATAAAGTGTTTTGTGTTTTGTACACTAACAAATTGACGTTCCCTACAGGTGAAGTTGAAATACAAGCTGGGTTATTCCACGATCCATAGTCGTCGGTTGCTTGAGTGCAGCTCTTCTGGTTGATCAGTAAGCAGCGGCAGTATAGTACGAATAATATTACAGTAGCTTCACTCCGATATAGCCAAACTGACTATTTCGTTAAAAACTGAATATCTAGGTACTGAGCTCAGAATTAATGATTTATATTATCTATGTCCAAATCGACCTAAGCTTTTCAGATTGGTGGTTAAATGTTGACTCACAGTGGTCCACAGATTAAATACCGTGATTAATCACGGGTGGTGATGATTAATCAATCACCGTGATTAATCAATTCATGTTGCACACATGTGAGCGATAAGTATTGAAACTTCAGCAAGAGACGATCTTCTTGTAATAAAATTCATTAAAGTTCCTTCCTTGTGACAGAATTGGGTTACCAAGCTTATTGGGTTACCCATTTTTAGGGTTCCGACATCAAATGGCATAGACGATGAACCCTTTTCGTTATGTCCGTTTGACTGGCTATCTGTTCGTCCAATATCCAACTTATTTTGTGTATTGTGGTATTTAAACTGAATCATAGAAAATATAATTTATATTACCATTGTCTCTGAAAAGTACTTTGAGTTTGGCTTAGCCGTTTATATCATAAAACCCCATCTAGGCCTAAATTATCGTCGTCGTCGTCAGCCTCTCTCTTTTTTTTAACTTAGTATACTAGTTATGACATTCGGTAGGAACTCCCAATGAAAATTTGAAGCTTTATAAGATATTTGGAATTTTCGGGACTCTAGCATACTCGTAGCGAGTCTCGACAAGTCTTGGTACATAGTACTGAAATGGTTTAAGCCCGACCCGAGTTGAACGGCAAAAGGGCATACTATAAAATGTTTGTTATCGAAGGATAGTTTGGAGTGACATAGGCGAGCCTGAAGTGTGTGTGGAGCGGGCCACGAGCGCAATTTCTTATTTAAATCCACCTTCTTCATTGTATAAAACTTCACACCTTCGAGTGTCTCTTTTCCAATTGGCATTGGTTTATACAGAATTTCCAAAACGTGTAGATATGTTATTCTGAAAGCGGTCTACTCTAACCATGATAATGATAATTTGTCAATTCATAAAACCGATTTCAATTAGTGTTCTAGGCAAAAATATCATCCACCTAAATGACTCATCGACGAAATTTGTTTAAGAATTTTGGAAAATCTACTCAAATCTCAATAATTTTATATGTGTGACAAATTAAAAATCTCTTTTGAAAACAATGTAGAATGATTGAATTCATATTTTCGAAACATTAACTTAGATAAATAAACATCCAACATAGTCCTGACCACACACTAAGCTTCCCTGTATCGTGAGTGGGTATATGACTTTTAAATATGAATGTAAATTAAATCAAGAAACGGACGACCTAAAAACTCTGTGACATATTTTTATATCACAGTGTGTGATGATCATACTCGTAAGTGTGCCGGTAGAGTGTTCATTAAAAAATATAATGAACCTGCATTACGATCACTGTTTGCAGTTCGGAGTTACTTTTCATAAAAATATAACCTTTATTTTACTATGATGAATAGAATGCTCGGTATTTTTTTATATAATTGACAATTTATTTAATACATAATACATATGAAGAAATTGAAAAAGGACAGACTAGGTACGTTTTGTTGTTTTTAAATCAAGTCGTAACTGTATCTTCATATAACCAGTTCTCTAATATTTTCCTGTGCTAGTAATTTCCTACTTCGATAAAAACATAACAATTCTGAACGTTATTTATTCTACCTTACTGTTACCGTTGTTATTGAAACTGTGTTTATACACAGAAAATGTTAATAACATTCTATATATCATCACACTTTCAATAGTCGCTCTATGAAAGTATTCCTTGGAAGCTAAAGTCTTTACTATTCTCCTTTCGAGTAATTACATTGAAACCCTCCCGACACACCTGTCGCGCTAAAACTACGCTCTCCAATTTAGAAAACTTAATTTCGTTGGATACTTTTAGTTAGACATAACCAAGTCATGAAATAAGTGGCCATTGGAAACCTATCATATCAGATAAAGATGAAAAAGTTTCTTCAAGAAAAAATAACTGTACACTTACGATTAAATATTCAGGCTATTTGGATATTTATAGGATGTATCTATCCATTCCATGCATCTAAAGAAATAAAAAATATATACAGTATTTTATATATTTATGTTTTCCGGTTTTACAATGATAAAGTTAAAAATCCATAAACAGGATACTACTACTAGTTTTTGTCCCGGGCTTTTCTTGTTTACATTTCCATCATTGTTTACATTGGTCATCGTTGCCATCCAAGCGTCCACATTAACTTTGATTCAAAGAAAGATCAGAAAATTAATCAATGTGGAGACCAAAATATAACTAGCGATTAATTTTTTCTCCTTTTAATGGATATCAATAGGTACTGCAAAATATATTTCGAGTGTGTTTTGTATTTCTAGAGCGGTTTTTAATACTCGTCTGCAGAGCTATTGAACGGAACAGTTTGAATCGCAAACAAAGATGTTCGCTATCCTTCCTTTGTCGAGTAGCTCATTATTTCTCAAGATATAAAATACTTTGTATCTATGCGGAGTTCAATAAAACTTGGAACCAAAGATTCTGAACAACGCTGTCGAACTTAGAACATATAACCAGAACGCTTTTTGTGCATAATTGCTTTCAAGAAAGCAATTTAGGGTGGTACCAACCTACTGCCAAACACTGTTCAATATATTAAGTAAGCGCTATTATATTTATTTCCGGCTCTCTGAACGGAAGGAACACTGAAACAAAACTTAAATTGAAATTGATATATTTCAACATACTTAATAAGAACGCTCGTTTGCATTTTACTTACAAACAATCTTATCATCAACATCAGTTCAATTATTTACAAACCTTAGTATCTAAAAATTGTTGTCTAATTGATTTATGTTATCATTAAATGATTTGAAAATGTTGAAAAGTTTGATTATGGTACCCCAGACTGCTAGTATGTATTATAAACAAATCTACTAGTTTCTATACAATAATGTCTTCAGCCACTCGGGCCTCGGCTGCTGCGGTTTATATTCTGGTGGACTAAGGGCCAACGGGGACGCCGCATCCGCCAGCGCTACCGAAGATGAAGTTTCTGTAACAGCTATGCTCGGTTTTCCTTTCAAAATGGAACGGAGCTCATCATTTTCCACAGCCCGTGACCTTTGCAAATTTTCTCTTGTCTCCTTCATCCTAGAAAGTTGTTCTCGGAGAGTTCTGTATTCCTCTAAGAATTTTTCGAGTTGAGAAGCACGGAAATCATAGTCTTCCATCGTATGACCGGCGCTTGCACGTGTATAATCTCGGAGACCGGATAAATCAAGTAATGGTGTGGCGGACGGTACGGCGGGCTGTTCCCTCGAGGGCGACGCCGGAAGGCTGGGATTGCGGCGCATTCGACTGCTTCCTGCAGACAGATCTAAAAAACTATTCGAGCGTCTGCTGGTCGTTCTCTGTCGTGACTTATCGTACAGTCTGTTATCGAGGAATGTAACGGAATCAGCGCCTGAACTATTTCTTCTGCTGCTTAAAAGAGGGCTGCGGCTATCGCCATCTTTTCTACGCGGCATCGTGTAAAAACAATAGGGGTCGTGTTTATCGCTGCGTAAATACGAGGAAGTTCCTAACGCGCTCATTTCTATAAGATCGGGATAATTTTTCTCGCTGTCGCTGCCGGAGAGGTCGTTATCGAAGCGCTCGCGTGTACGCGCACGTGAGCACTGTCGTTGATTGTTATTGTATCTTATATTTTCTGATAATATTTCAACGTGAGGGTTCATAATGCTTGTTGAATTAGAACTCTGCACTGATTCAGACGTTGCATCAGATCTGCAACAAATAACAATAATTGGTATTGGCTTAAGGCAGAGATTGCTTAAATTAAATTAAAATGTGTCGCTTTTTTATGCTTTGTCCAGTACAGGACCTGATGAAAAGTGGTAAAAGACGACTACTGTACACATTGCTAGGCAGACAGACAGACAGCCAATACTTAAATGTAAATATGCGCGCTCAACTTAGCTACTTAAGAGCTGCCTTGAATGGCCACAGATAAACAAAAAAAAACACACAGAAACAAACAAACAGCCTCTTATAACGTATGTGGGTTATTACCAGTATATGGGTAAAAATAGAACATCTACTTATTTAGCTGCTTATCTGAAGACAGAAAACAGGACCGCTCTTATTAACTAAGTTGCTCTTATGTATGTTTGTCTGGCAGCGTGTAAACAAACTATTAACGATAAAGTTTGTTTATTACCGTAAACTGTAATCATTGAACCGGGGTATGTGAAGGTCTTGCTCGTGTATAGGTTGGTTGCCGTTTGACTCGAGTTCAACTCGCCGCCATCCCGGGTCGACCGTAGAAGTGCTGGATCGTTCCCTCTCGTCTCGCTGCTCTCCCCTCGCGTATCTTTCGTAGTCGTCTTCTGGGTCATGCAATGGCACATTCCTATAGTCCCCCCTCTTGCGACTACTGTCTGAAGGTATCACGCGAGGCACTTCCGCACTATTCTTTATATTAGCGTCTATTTTTTCATAATTCTCTTCACGGTGATTATTAGTCACTATCTGCTCATTCCACCTATCCAACTGTCTTTTTTTACGAGTTTCATACACACAGAGTCCTATTAGACACGAACTTAGCACTATTACTGCGGAGACCGCCATCCCAGCCATCAACGCACGTCCTCCAAAACTTCTACTCTCAGGCTTCTTTTCTACAGCTAAATTTAAAATGACTTCCGCTTTTCCAGCTCGATTTTCAGCATTACACGTATATGAACCAGAATCTTGGATATCGGCAGATTTAATGGTTAAATTGCTTGTTTGACCTTCGCTACGTAACAAAAACGCCCTACCAGAATTAATATTCGTCGTAGTATTTCCAAGCAAGCGGCCCGCGCGTACCCATCGCACTCGTGGCGCTGGCACGCCGGTCACCCGGCACACAAGCGTTACTGCGTCTCCTTCCAATCCTTGGTAGTGTCTGGTCAAGGCGCTTACTTCTGGCTGACAAGCAAAGTCTTCTAAATCGAGTCGATCCCAGGACTGACTCATCAAGCGTGGAGGTAAAGCGCAATCCGGTACAACCGTTGCCGGAACGTTCTTCCTTATCATCCAATCGCGCAATGGCCTCAGCGCACAAGTGCACTCCCAAGGATTACTCGCCAGCTCCAAGCCTTTAAGGGTCCGCAGCGGTGCCAGAACGGCCACGTGTAGCACCTGTAGTTTGTTCTTGCTGAGTTCCAAATATTCCAGTGAAGATTCTAGACCAGCAAAACCTCGCGGTTCTATCTCTGAAATCTTGCAACCGCTGATGGACAGCCTAACTAGACGTGGCAGTGCAGTGAAAGACTCATCTGCGATTTTGGCTATCGGGTTGCCGCCCAATCGTAGCTCTCGAAGTTCTCGGATCGATTCGAAGGAGTGCGATGGTATGCTGACAATACGGTTGCGCGATAAGTCAAGCTCAACTAAGTTGACGAGTGCTCGGAAAGCATGCTGGCGGATGATGCGAAGGTTGCAGCTGGAGATATATAGGCGTTGTAGGTTAAGGAGTCCGGCGTTTGAGAAGACGTCGTCTTGAAGCGCGGGTAAGCGGTTCTCGGATAGATCGAGCAGCTGCGTGGTGGGATCGAGGAGAGGGGGGACGGAGGTGAGCGAGGCGCGCGCGCACAGCGCTGACTCCTTGCCACTGCGCCACTTGCACTCACAGTGGTGCGGGCAGTCGGCGGAGGCGGCTGCCGCCAGCGCAAGCATCACCCACACCCACATCAAGCGAGCACTAGGCGTCAGCTCACCCTGCGCCACACCGTTCGTCTTCGGCGTCAAGTGACATCCCCTATATTCCGCCCAACCTGCAACCAAAAAACATCCATTATAATTATGTCACCACTAAGTGGTTTGTAAACAACATAAAGGTTTTAAAATAAAAACCACATTCTGAACAACAAACAACAACGACCCCGAAACATTACACAACCATTATGAGAATAATGGTGGAAACGTAAAATGTGGAAAAGATTATGAAATCACATCCGCAGGACAGGATGTGAACGCACACAGAGATTTTCGAAACTTATAGAAGTTTTTGTAAGTTTGATAAAACAGGTGCACGTGCTGGAAAAACAGGGATAGATCCTGTTAACGAGTAAGGACGTAAAAGGCTAATAAATGGTCTGATAATATAGTTAACGAGTAAGGACGTATAATGCTAAGTTTTTTTTTTAATTTTCCTTAAGAAAATTGTCCCCTACGCCGTTGTATTACAAATGTGCACTGAGCGAAATTAGCCGTGTTGGCCTAGGATACCCCGACTTCTGATCCGGAGGTCGTGGGTTCGAACCCGGTCGTACACCAATGGACTTTTCCACTCGAAAAATGTATGTGCGCATTAACACGTGCTCAAAACGATGAAGGAAAACATCGTGAGGAAACCGGCATGCCCTAGAACCAAAAATTCGAAGGCATGTGCCAACAGTTAGTGTTCCAATAAGCGGCGATGGGCTTGCAACCTGTCACGTGGAATGATTACTACTTGCAAAACGTGGGCATGTACCAAATGTAATGTTTGGACGTGCCTCTGACTACCCCCTACTTGATATCCTCAAAGATCTACTCACTGAGTATGTATCTGAGGATGTCCACCATGGGGAAGACAGTCGTGAGCATCTTTGTTTATTTGTTTTTTTGCACTATGAAGTAGAGTGCTAAAATTTGTTCTCGTAACCGCGCGGTCATACTCATCAATTGCTTTCAGCCAATAATATAGAACCACAAACATAACGTTGATCTAAAAGTGCCAAGGAAGAACATCTTTATTATCCTTAAATAGGACACACCTTCCTACAATTTTGAATAGTTAAGATTTCATGCCAAGTATTAGTTTACAGCTTTGCGGCTGTTATGCAAATACGAATGGGCCTCGAAAGTACCCACAGCCATTGTTTCACCTCGCTGCCTGACACAGGTACTTCGGTATTGGTATAGTCACAGAAGCCTTTGCTTTGAACCCGTTTTGTGTGAGCACTTCAGATGGCAATATACGAAGCTATACAGAAGAAGACGGTAGTAGAGAAAAATTGCTCCATTGTGCTTGTGCACAATACATTTATGTACCTACCTGTCTTTTCTGAAAAAGCTGGGTAAAGTTTTTTTTTATAATAATGCTATTTAATTAAAAGTTCACACACATTTAACATCACTGTTTGTCGTTTTGAGTCACGCAATGTTAGCGTGTTCTATATTTTCACATGTTTACATTACGACACGATTTTTGCGTGGTCTAGTCGACTGTATACAATATATTTATTTATAGGTAGTTGAACTCTAAACTTTTGTATTATACACTATTTTCTAACAAAATGTTATAACATGCTTCTACTCATTTTGCTCCATTTCCGGTTAATGGAGTTAGGTCATGATGTACAATTATGGGCGTTTATTTAGACAATAGTAATAAACTGTTAATACTACATAGTTACTTTCATAATTCAAAATTGTGCCTACATAAAACTAAATAATCAAGCATAATAAGTATTTCTTATGTATCCACATCTGGTAGTCAAACTCACGTCAGATGTAATAAACTTCCGATGGTTCTACTTGTTGTTCTAGTAATATGTATAACTTGTCTTCATAATATTATGCTCATTGTATTTATTACGAAACATATTAAAGCTTATTACTTTTTCACCAAAAGATTTAGTTCCCCAACAGTACGGTAACATGAAACGGTTTTAAATCTTCATTATTTATCACTCTATCACTGTTTTTGGCACTGTTTCAGAACTGTGAAAGGTTTTCGGTATACGTCAGTCAATACGGCGGGTATCGTCACAATATTGTGTAGCGGCGAACATACACGTCAATATTCCGATAAATTAATGTCCAAATAATTTTCTCGGTACTGTGATGAAGTTATAAATAAATCTATGTTGTGAGGGGCAAACGACGTCAATCCAAATATTTGAATATTTTTTCCAATTTATTCCATCTGGTATTCATCTGGATCAGTTGAACTATCTAAAGATTGTTTGCAACGATCTTTAGAATACGGACAGCGAGCTGTTTCATCCGTATATTTTGTTCATAACACTATGTACAAGTAGGTATATACAAAATATTCTCATGAGAAAACGAGATAAATTGCATATAAGGTATAAAAATAACTCTGAAAATAATATAGAACACACGAACAATTTGTACTAAAGAAAAATGCCAACAATAATAAGAAAACATAGGCTACAATAACAATAATTTGTAATTTCAATATCAATGGTAATCCTATAGAAAACCTTATAAACTTGGTAGCCCTAGGGAAATTCCAATCAATAAAATAAATGAATATTTCATAAATGTTTAATATTATTATTAAACATTTATTATTATTATCTAAAGTCCGTTGCAAACGATCTATACATAGCTTATACATAGTTACATAAATAAATATATTCAAAAGTATAAACATTGTATACAATTCATCAGATCGTTGAAAGCAAGAACCATTTATTAAATGATTTATAAAAAACGTGCCAGTATTAATGCCTCAAAAAGTATAAGATCAAATAAAAATCAATCAGCACAAGTTTAAGCGAGTCCCAATACCTTGATCTCCCAAAAATCTGAATAATTTAACATCAATTGGATTGCTCCAACGCCTTCTTCAAACTTCTGATTGTTCTTTGAGGGTCCATTCTTTCAAAACTTGCTAAGTAATTTGTTATAGGTACTTCATCTTTGCTTACGGGGTGAATTTACCATTCAAAGGTAATTTACAGATTCAAAGGAATGTGAGAGGGACGAGGAGGGAAAATAATCTGCTTCATCAAATGCTTTTACCACATTTATTATTCATCAATTTTGTTGCCAAGTTAATATACTTGATTACAGAAATTCATAGGACGTAGTAGGTATGTGAGGCGGAAAGACATTGATTGGATTTGATAGGTCGAGTACAAACACTTTTAACGAGTAAATGTCAAACAGAATACTTCCAAACTCGAGTTTTTGATTCAAATCTAAATGTGAATACCGATGTAAGGTAAATGGGCAGGTAAGGTACCCACAAACTTTCAGAACAATCTAGGACTAAATTAGTGTCTAGTAAGGTAAAAAAATATGAACCCCTAGGGTTATTTTACGACAAAACTATACAAGAATTTCTATGAAAATATATTTTACGGTCGTATCTCTGATAACTCCGCCGTTTTTAGGACCGTGAAGCCAAATGGCTTAAAAGGAACGTTTATAGTGTCGACATATCCGTCAGTGGGTTACACCCAGATTTCTTCCTGCGTAATCATATTGAGGTTAAATTTGTATGGGGTATCATTTAATAGGTTGATCGTTGAACTCAGGTGAGCCCGAATCAGATGCACACGGCATGGCATTAGCATGAATAACATCAGCTATGCGGATGATATGCTATTCTGCTGAGTCCATCGATCAGCGCCCTTAGACGACTGTTGGGAATTTGTTAGACGTATGCGGCGACCTATGGGCTCAAGTCTTATATCAAGAAAAGTGAGTTAATGTTTATTAAAGCTGTAAAAAAAACACTGTGCCACCAGTAAAGCTGGAGGAAGCTCTATGAGGAAGCAATATGTTGGCTCGCAGACTTGCACGTTGTACACTACCAGTAAAAATCAAGTTATTTAAAGTGTATTGTACATCACTTTACACGTGCAGTCTGTGGACTAAATATACACAGAAATCCTACAATGCCTTGCGGATCCAATACAAAAACGGTTTCAGGATGCTGTTGAGGCTGCCGCGATACAGTAGCGCATCAGGGATGTTGGCAAACGCACTGATGACTTTTTTGCAATCATGCGACAAAGAACCGCATCCCTGAGGAGCCGCATGCGAGGCTCTAACTGTCTACTGGCCGTTGTTGCAGAGGATATTTACTCCAGCTACATGAGACACTGGCTGGTAGTGCTCAAGCCAAGCTCTCGCCTAGTAGTAGGTTAATGTATAGGTGTTTTGTATCATTTTATTTGCTTGTGTTGCCTAACATAGTTGTATAAGTTGTTCTTGTATACTAACAAATTATGGATCATTGGTCTGAAATAAGCATTATTATTATTATTGCACATGCTTTACGAAAGACGAGAAAATAATGTTTCATAATTTAAAAAAAAACTTTTGAACCTAGTCTAGATTACAAGTTATTAACCAAAATTAGGAAATATAATTAACTAATAATTCACAATAAAAATTGTTTTTTTTATACAACAGCAAGTGGCTTGCAACACTAGAGGTATTACTCGCGCGTCTCCGACCCTGAGACATAACGGGAAAAAAGTCTCATGTGTCATTTCATCGGCACCCATTCCCTTACTAAATGAAGTCATACATTTTCGGTGTCCTAAATGAGCGTGATTTGACGTAGTTTGTGCAGTTTTATTTATTTAGCGCTACGAAACATCTTCCCATTTAATGTTACGCCCTGATATGCTTGAATAGTCCTTAATAAACGTAACCCACAGTTGAATGTGCAGATTATTTACGAGCTCGCCTTCGACCTCCCAACTCTCGGAGGAGAATATAAGCGCGTTTTTATTGCGCTTCCTTTAGTAAAGCGCTAAAATTAAGCCGCGTTTATGTAACTGCGCTGAATGAGTACGCTTGTGGGACCCCGGGATTAGTTATGAGAATATTATGTTTTAACTTCAGTCGTGGTTTTGTATGGCAAGATAAGATAAATTTAGTTAAATTGTGTAACTGGAAAATACATCCAGTTCTGTATGCAATATTTACTCGAAGAGAGAAGTAATTGCATTAACGTAATTTATCAATAACATTAATAGCTTTGACAAGATACCGCTTGCGGGTGTTGTATACATTTTTATCAGTTCTGTGATAAATACGATATAAACAGTGACACACTTTTGGACGTCAAAAGAGAAAATATTATTATTAGTATTCTTAACCTATTCCCACTGCATAGCAAAGGCCTCCTTTCCTTCCTTCCACGAGTCCACTTCGTCCCGTATAAGGATAAGAAAAGATATGTAGGTTTAACAATTAATTTTCCTTTGTTAGTTATCAATGCAAGTTGATGTCAAAATGTTATTGGAAGCTTGTCAAACTTCTACATTATGGAGATATTTTAACGTGAGTATACCTATAATGGACAGCCAAATTATACCGGATAATCATGTTTACTAGAGCAGGCAGCCTCTAATGAGTAAAACTACCTAAACAAATCGCCGTTTAATGCTAGCTATCGCAACTTTCACCTTAACGTGAAAGCAATAAGGGTAATTTAGATGGAATCTATGGTTGAAATACCCTGCCATAACGATGACGATGGATAAAATTTATCTTTAAAGGGACGGAGGAGGAATACTGATAGATCTCCGTTGTCGTAAACTTCAGGGTTCAGTTTAATTTTGATTAAATAATTGCTGTTTATAATAATGTATTTGTAATTGGACGGAACATTTGGCATACGATTCAACCAGTTAAGCCAAGTTTGTAGTCATATATTAGGTTGGGGAAAAAGTCTTTTCGCATTATTGTATGTATGAACTTGTAATAAAATCTCTTTGGCTATACTATTTGTATCTGGCTGGTTTTGGTATCATTAAAAGTTTAAATTTTAAAGAAGATAATTCCAAATTCAAATTAGGAAAATGTGTGATTTTTATTTGTTTTTCGTATTGTCAAGATGAGTGAATCTAATGAAGAAATTCGATACATTTTAAAATTTTACTACAAAAAAGGTAAAAATGCAACGCAAGCCGCGAAAAAAATTTGCGATGTTTATGGACCTAGTGCAGTGTCTGTGAGAGTAGCACAAATTTGGTTTAAGCGTTTTCAATCCGGAAATTTTGATGTCAAAGATGCACGTCGCTCTGGTCGCCCTATTACGGATAAAATGGATGCCATTTTTGAAAAAGTGGAGCAAGATCGGCATATCAGTAGTTACGACGTAGCTGAAGAACTGGGAATTGACCACAAAACAGTTTTGGCGCATTTGAAAAAAACTGGGTACACAAAAAAGCTCGATATTTGGGTACCTCACGAGCTCACTGAAAGAAACCTAATGAACCGTGTTCTCATTTGTGATTCTTTATTACGACGTAATGAAACCGAACCATTTTTGAAGAAGCTGATAACTGGTGATGAAAAGTGGATCACGTACGACAAGAACGTGCGAAAAAGGTCGTGGTCAAAGGCCGGTCAGGCTTCACAGACTGTGGCGAAACCCGGGTTAACTCGCAACAAGGTGATGCTGTGTGTGTGGTGGGATTGGAAGGGCATTATTCATTATGAGCTGTTACCACCAGGCAGGACCATCGATTCTGAACTCTACTGCGAACAACTGATGAGATTAAAACAAGAAGTTGAGAGAAAGCGGCCGGAGTTAATCAACAGAAGGGGTGTGGTTTTTCATCATGATAACGCTAGACCTCACACATCTTTAGCCACTCAGCAAAAATTAAGAGAGTTTGGCTGGGATGTGTTAATGCATCCGCCGTATAGTCCTGACCTTGCACCTTCAGATTTCCACCTGTTTCGGTCTCTTCAGAATTCTTTAGGCAGTGTCAGGTTAACATCACGAGAGGACTGCCAAAACCACTTGTCGCGGTATTTTGAACAGAAGCCCCAAAGTTTTTATAGCAATGGGATCATGTCCCTGCCTACAAAATGGCAAAAAGTTATCGAACAAAATGGTGCCTACATACTTTAGTTAAATGTAAATAAACTATATTAAAAAATGTTTTGAATTTTCTTAAAAAATGCGAAGAAACTTTTTCCCCAACCTATTATGTTTTCCAACCTGTTGAACTGAATATATCTACAGTGCAGTGGCAGTGTTGTAGTGGCGCCATCTTTTAAGGTTAAAAACATATTTCAGTACAAACGTCACGTGAACTTAGAATGGTTAAATAATCTTTTAAATTTCGACCAGGCTGTACGTGACTTCATGGCTTAGCTGGTAAACCCCCGTGAAGCGAGAAATCGCGAGTTTGAGTCCGGCAGAATTTGATATTTTTGCATATTTAATATATTATAAATCTTAGTAAAGTTGATCGATAATGTGACTAAACAACAGGACACCTAAAATTGTTTAGTAGTATTTTGTAACACGCATCTGCGTGATCGAATTCACTTTGCGGCGCCCTTACAGGGCTCATGGACCTACCTGCCTATTTAATGTATTACTTGAGACAATACACTTGCACATAACATAGCTATACAAGCTATGTTATGTGCATGAAAGCAACAATAAAATAAAATAATAAACTATCGCAAATTCATCATTCGACGCAAAAAAAGAGCGATTCCCTAACGAAAATATCCGACAGAACGAAAATATAGCTCATAAGATAAGCAAGCTGAAGTGGCAGTGTACTGGTCACATATGCTGAAGAACCGACCACCGTAGAGTAAATTTGTTCTTGAGTAGAGACCGCAACATGGCAAATGTAGTGTTGGGCATCTCCCGGCTAGGTGGAACGATAACTTGAGAAAAGAGACGAGTACTAATAGGATTAGAAGTTCTAAACACCGGACTTATTAGCGTATATTGGGGGGAAATTATTCCCAGCAGTGTACTAAAACTAATCATAAAAACAAAAGACAAGATAAATTTGAAATAATTAAAAACTAAAATTACTTCTTCGTTCTGAAATCTATATCGTCGATGTTAGAATGCAGTGCTCTCGTTTCCGACTTGTCTACATATCTAAGAAACATCTTTGAAGACATACAAATTGATTGCAAAAAACCTTATTACAATAAGCCGTTTTGAAGACAAAATGGTATGCAAGTTATAAAAAAAAACTCGCTCGGTAATGAAATCCCCATAGTGAACATCCTGGAGTTAGTCAGAGGAACGTCCAAATATTATATAATGGCACATGAAAACGTTTTTTCAAGTAGCTAACATTTCACGTGACAATTCAGCAATGACCGGCAAGCCGGTTGCCGCTTATTCGCACACTAACCGATAGCGTAGGCCTATCAATTTTACAATTTTAAGTTCTAAAGCACGCTAGTTTCCTCACGATGTTTTCCGTCACCGTTTTTAGCAAGTGTTAATTAATGCGCTCATACATTTTTCAAGCGGAAACATCCATTGGTGCACGACCGGGCTCAAACACAAGAGCTCCGGATTGGAAGTTACTGCCACTAAGTCAACACAGCTTTAAGCATAATTATAAATAATATAGCTTATAAGAAGGCCAAGTACCTATTTATTTTTTTAGATTTTGAATATCATCAACATCATTTCTGGATCATTCATCTGAATCGTTAACAATTTTTTTTTTTTTTTTTCATATTGATACAAACCAATGTTTTGCATTTCATAAAAAAAAGAGGTTACAATTTGATCCGTTGATAAACTGAAAACCACTAACTCTATAAGGCACTTACAAACTAAAATTACTTGTCAGCAAACTTTTGCCCTCAATGGTCGAACCTAGTACATTCGCGCAGCAATAACCTAACTGCTACCTAACCTAGTAGGTAGTATGTACAGTCAACGATAGAAGTAGATCAACAATATTTTTTTTTACTCAAATATTTCTGGAACCCGTGCTTTTATTCAAAATATTGCGCTACATTTGAAGAACTATTTGCAATTTAAACCTATCATAGATTATCTAAACTCGAAGAAGATACTGTAACTATAAGTTGTAACTATAACATAAACCACAACATTAATTTACAGAATTATTTCCTACTAGCCTCTGTCCACGTCTTCGGCGTGGTACCCAGATTAAAAGTAGTCTATGCGTTCTAGGTCAAAAAACTATATTTGTTATATCGGTTCAGCCTTGTTTATGTCGGACTATATAAGCGCGGTAAGTGACTCGTAGTGACAGTTCAGTTAAACATTTGAATGTGAATTAATTGAAATGATAAGAAGACTGTTATGCTATAGTGTTGTACGTAATTATAAAGTAATTTGTGTTGAGTGTTTATTTTTCTGTAAATTTAATAGGGTAATTTTGCTAATACGGTGTTCCATTAGTGTACAATTGGACTTAATTATTGTATCCCGTACAATATTATAGATAGGATTCAACTCATACAGCTACTAATGAGTTGCATGTAAATAATTTTATGCAATTTTGCAGTTCCAATATAGTAGTCCTATTCGATAAAATAGACAGATAAATCAAACTACAACGGTGAAGGTTGAATATATCGTTTATAACATATATTTTAAATCGCAAAAGTATGTTAAGCAGTTATCGGAGTACGATATTAGTCAGTGTTATGTTGTTGGTTCTTATTTATTTAAAAAAATCTAAACTTAGTTTCTGTTCCACTATATTATTTAACTAGAACAACATTTATTTATATGTCCAATACGGGCAAGCTTTGATTTTTTTCTAGCTACACTTTTAAAAAAAAACAGAGAATTGTGGATAGGTAGGCAAATATAAAAAAAAAATACCTATGTACAATTTTCAGCGATAAATATTTACTTTACTTCCAAATATTGACTTTGTTTCAATGGTCCAAATGACCGAGCTTCGGCAAGCATTAAAACATAAGTTTGATAAAGATTCATACACAGCCTCTTTACTAGATAGGACTAATTAGTGAGATGGGAATCTGCTTGTAATGGGAATCGAATCCAGCAACCAATTCCTATAATCGCTGCTTTGTTAATTGGTTCGAAGTGGTCAACCACTATTTTTATCCGTCTGAGTTTGGTTACCGACATTTTAATTACTTATTCGAAATGTTGTTTTATAATTAAATACACTTTCATTATTTTAAAAATATTTTCGTTATATTGTTATTTAATACTAAAATGTAGATAGTCGATTAATTAACGTCCATGCAGTATTTTGTACGTAATGAGTTATTTACATTGTTAATGCACTGAAAATAATGCAAACTACCTACAAATATTATTTTTTCAACTCAGGCAGAGCTGGCGTCGTACTCAGCGACTACGCACAACTATGTTTGTAACTAAGAAAGTGAATTCTAAAATTTTCTAAATTTTGTCTGTTTTTTTTATTATTTTGTGTATATATGTCTTCGCTAATAATTAGCACAATTAACAATAAAATACCTTCATTTGGCCTTATTCTCACCATCAGGTGAAGTACTTGATGATATGACAAGATACGGAGTCCTTCAGATCATGTTACTAATCTCAGCAATGCCCAAAAAAAAGATTTTAAAGACTCATTGTTTGTGTGGCATAATCCGCCTCGCATCCAAGTTCCTTGAATACGAGCCTGTGCTGCGGGGCACGCGAGAGTCCCACGGGTTGAGGACACCGGCCGCCCTAGAACCATTAATTGCGCTCGCGCCGCCACCAACACGCTCGCTCAGAGCCGTCCGACGGGACGCACATATCGCTTGTTCTTGGCACTTTTAAATGCTTACTTCAACTTTAATTCTTTTTTCCATTATGTAAGTTACATAATGAAAGGAAGAATGAAATGTATCTTAGTATCTTTTCTATCTACCTTCTACCATCATTATCTTTCGAGTATCCTCAAAACATCCTGTAAACATCTTTGCTGTTACACTACGCGGCGCCTGGCTTACCCGCTACCTATCTAGCCGAAAACCTACGTAGGACACCGCATAGACCGCTGTCTACAAAACCTTTCATATAATTTTGTTGCTGACTGTTCAGTCCACAATAGCTGACCACTACAGCTCACAAATCCATTCCGACCCGTGGTGGACAATAGGCTTAGAATACACACGTAGAAAGGAACGTCACATGATATCAGAAACTCATTTTGGTAACAAAAGTAGATAATGTCGGTAGGGGCCGGCTTTGTGCGCTCGAAAAGATGTAATGTCCAGACTTTCTGTAAGTTCACTATACAGAATGAGTTTTTTCAGGGCCACTTAGGCCCTGAAAAAAGTCTGTTACCGTGATAGTTATCGAAAAGTGATTTTCGAAGGTTACATTAAACACTACATTAAAAAAGGTTAAATTTGTTTTTATCTTTTCAGAAAAATATAGTCAAGGCAAAACTTTTTTTTACATTTTTGGGTACTTTGTAAGCGCGAAAGTGTGTTAGGATGGATGTTTGTTACTCTTTCACGCAAAAACTACTCAACGGATTTTGTAGAAACTATACAGTTATACATCATGATAACTCATAGGCTACTTTTTATGCGGGTACAAAGCGGGCGAAGCCTTTGGCAGAAGCTAGTAAGTAAATAAATATGTGTCTAAAGTTGTTGGAACACCTTACCGATTGTACGTTTATAAATTTACAATATGAATTTAGCGAAAGTTATTAATTTTAGAATATAATTACGACTATACCACGTAATTATATTCTAAAATGATACCAAACCACGGTAATTTTAATTCCAAAGTTATTAATGACTAATACAACAGGAGTCGCGGAACAACGTGATCTCTCTATAACTCGATTATTGTGAAAATATATAGCTGGCAGAGTTTACAGGAACTCTAGGTAATAATAATAATAATAATAATAATTTATTCAAAAAAAAAAGGTATCCAAAACCTAGAGAACCCTAACAAAATAATCAATTAAGATTAATAGTATCAGGTTTGCTGGAAGGAAACTCTTGTTAAGTTAAATCTCGCCAGTGTACATGTCCTATAAATGTAGGTTTTTATCTATATTCTCTATGTGTACAATAAGGAATACAGCAAAAGAAGAATATCAACCATATTTTAATAAAGGTGCGCGCAAACAGGAGCGTTTACGGCGACGAAGGTGGCGGCAGTACATTGACACGAACTATGCCAACCATTTAATAACCGTTTCCCTTTGATCGTCTCAATCAGTTTCCTCCGAGACCAAACTTTTTGTTCGTTTTAAAGTGTTTTAAGTTTTTGTCCCAGAGTAAAATAAATAAAGGGTGTTTTAAACAATTGCAAATAATTTAACTGATAATATATATTCTTTTAAATTTGACAAACATTTCAAGATAACTTTCATGCCCAAAATCATCCCCTTTCGTGTTAGTATACGTGTTCTGGGACAACCTGTAGAGATTCATGGCAATGTTGGCCTAGTTGGTGGTGCCCCGTCTTACAAAACTAAGATAGTGGTTGTGCATTTTTCCTTACGCAAAATGCGTGTGCCCAACAACACATGCTTTTAACGGTGTAGGAAAGCATTGTGGAAAACCGTCATGCCCCACAGCCAAAACTTGGAGGCATATTATTATGTAAAATAGTGCATTGTTTAGCTAAACGACTGTTAAAAAATCTAATTAATGAAAAAAGGTTTATTGTAGGTATACTGATTAATGCCGAATAGTTATTCCACTTAGGCTCCAAGTTTTCAGTATGTGACGACCTAGATGGCGCGGCGGGTGAGAAGCTGGCTAGGGCAAATGAGGTGCGGAACCGATTCCCGCTGCGGGACATGTATTTACACGTTCTACAGATATTTGTTCCGAGTTTAAGTGTTGTGGTACCATGGTACTCATTGTTTCTGATACCCGTGATACAGAGAATCCTAGTGGCAGGTGGCTGCACAATGTCAATATGTGACTTTTGCGTATTAAAAATGTACTGTTTTACATGGCTTCGAAATTATTGGCGTGCCTTGAAGGAAATAAGGACATAAAATTTTTACATTTCACACTGGCTAAGGGCGCGTTCCAATCACAGTCGTTTAATGATAACGTCACGTTTATCTTTGAACTTTTAAAACTTTGTCAGTTTTTCACAGAAAAACAAGACTTCATCTGAAAAATGTTTTAGAAAAGATGCCGAGTCCAGCTAGAATAGACTTTTGACACTTTGCGATTTAAAACTATCAAAAGATCTAGATCTAGATCCAGTATTCTAGACTGAAACTTGAACTGAATTCATCCTCGTGCAAGATAAAGATTTGGATCGCTGTAGATGGAGTCCAGCAAGAATAGAGTTTTGACACTTTGCGATAAAAAACTGGGAACAAATCTATTATGCTCGAGTCTCGATTCAGTATGAGATTTGTACTTTGTCTAGATTAATCGGAATAATCCGTATTGATTTCAGTTGAACATTCAATTAGTAATGTAATTACCAATCCGGCCAACCAATACATGTTGCGTTACTTATCATAAGATCTATTAGGTATTTTAACATTGTCGTAATTCCATTTTATGTAATACTAGCTTCTGCCCACGGCTTCGCCCGCGTGGCACCCGGATAAAAAGTAGCCTATGTGTTATTTTGATTTATAAGCTATATTACTGTAAAGTTTCATCAAAATCCGTTCAGTAGTTTTTGCGTGAAAGAGTAACAAACATCCAAAACAAACTTTCACGTTTATAATAGTAGTAGGATTACATGTCGAATTTTAAACATAAGAAATGTAAGAAGGTCATTAATGTCATTTTACATGTAATCTCGTAAAAAGTAAAAAGTAAAGTTAAAGTAAAAATATATTTATTTGACATAATGACATTGTATTGTGAATCCATATAGACTCCCGAACTAGTAAACATTGAATATCAGGAGCCAGTCGCTTCTCACATGAAAAGTTCTAAGTATTATGTCGTGCTTACTTAACAGAACTTACGCAGAGAACACGCTGCGCACATTCGGCCATAATAAGGTGAGTTTCTGCCTCTATGCCCCATGTACAAATGCAATACCTAATGATGCATTCACACAGTGCCTTATATGTTTGAATAGCCAGGGTATAGTTCTAAGAGTTCTGAAGGCGTAAATAAGTTTTTTAATACTTGAAGCCAGTGACTCAATGTGAATGCGCCTGTTAAATTTGTCGACGTGCTGTGTTTACACACAGCACGTCGTAGGTGTCGTAGCACGTCATAGATGCCGTAGCACGTCATAGATGCCGTAGCACGTCATAGGTGTCGTAACAAGACGTAGGCCCTGTAGCACGTCGTAGGTGTCGAAGCACGTCATATATGCCGCAGCACATCGTAGACGCCGTAGCACGTCATAGATATCGTAACACAACGTAGGCACTGTAGCACGTCGTCGGTGTCGTAGCACGTCGTAGACGCTGTAGCACTTCATGGACACACGTCGTCGGCACTGTAGTACGTCGTAGACACTTTGCAGTACGCTGTCACACCAAATCATCGTTTTTATGTCACTTGAACCGTCATTATTAGCAACACGTTTCGTTCACATTGCTGGCACTGCTAAGCTCCATTTTTCTGTCACCCTTGTCAGTCCTGTGCCAATCTGACCCACGCTCAACCCATTTAAAGGGAAAATTTAATAAATATTGTCCCTGGATTTTCAAATACTTGGAATGGTTTCAATTTTGTTTAGTTATATAAAGAAATCAATAGTTCTATTTATATTCGCTTTAGAATCTTAAAATGTAATTCCTAAAATAAATAAATTATTTCTAAGTTGTTGCTGTGAGTAATTTAACGTTTAGTTTAATGACAGTTTCACCCATAGAATTCACCATCCTAAAATCAGAGGCAAGTCCAAACCACGAACAAGCCCACTTTTTGTATTAATGCTAGAACGTGACAGATTTCTAGTCCATAGTCGTTAATTGAAAACTCAATAGGTTTTTAATAATTGAAATCACGAGGAATATTAATAAATATATAATGAAGATGTTACAAACGAAATCACAAGGATCATATTAAAACGTCAACATGTGAATTTAAATTTTTTATGTGAATTTACGCCGATTCCTTACGTGCGAAATAGGTTTCGACCTTGCCATTGAGGCGAGGCGTGCGTGTAGCCAAGAGGTGCGGGTTCAATTCCCGCTGCGGGACAATTTTTTGCACGTTCGGCAGATATTTTTTTCGGATCTGGGTGTTAGGGTACCAGGGTACTCGTAGTTTCTGATACCCACGCCACATGGAAAACTAGAGTAAGGTGAGGACTATTAACGTGTCTATTAAGACTTAAAAATAACAACTCCATCATAAAATATAATGCATTCCAAAACGATAGTAAAAACAAACGATAGTTCACAAAATTTCAAAACATCCTCAAAGAGTTCATATGAGTATATGGAAACTGAAGAATATTCCATTTTATGTAGTCGATCCCGCGCTCAACTCGAACAAGGCTCGTGTATCAAATCGAAAGCTGAACTTCCTGGTATGAAACTTGACATCATAGCTATGGCTGAGTGGTACTACATCGGTACAATAGAAATAGTGCAGAAGTTTCACTCGAACGACTGTTTTCAAATTTTAAACTTGAAAATATTACTCATAAACATATACAGGTGACAAGGGCACATATTAATAGACCCACTAACTATACTTCTTAGATATTTATGCAAACCTGGTACAAATCTCAATTATCACTTAAGCCAATTTTGATTAGATAAAGTTTTTTTCTATGTCTATTTGTTTTTTCACTTGTATTTTTTTTTTTCAAAAAGTACTTTTGTATTGACGAACACGGAGTTTGTCAAAGATCTTCTTATTTGAAAACTTTTGCTTCATCAGTCACAAATGACTGCGACTCATGAGATTAAGATACGGTGGAACCCGGATCAAAGTACATTTTTTGACGCAGATTTGAATTTAACCGTTGTGTTTCGATCGACCCTGCCTTAATCCCACCTGACTAACAGAGCATTACTAGCATCTGCAAAAGTAACCCGATATACAGTGCCTTTATGTTATTCTAGATCGCGAACTATACCTGTTCCAATTCATCCTAATCGGTTCAGCCATTACGGAGTTCTTAATCAAAAAATATCGAAACATCCAAACCTTGACATTTATAATATTGGAAGGATAAGGTAGGATAGAATAAGATATTGAGTGACACAGGTCAGGGTTGAAAACAGGACAGCTTTTTAGCCTTTAGAGACCAAGTCCAAACGTGTAGAGTGCTTTTGGGATGGCTCGGCAGAAAGCTTGAGACCGTGGATCCGATTGAGTAAACTAAAAAGCGTAGTGTACTCTATGTTGGTATTCCATTGAATTATTAGAAGCGCTCGGTATAGTGAGTGCGTCTCATCTCTCGTCGTTTTCTGATTACCTACTAACTATCAATGTGAATATGTATAGATTTATCTAGTTTTTGTGAATAATCTGAATTAATTCTGTTTTTGTGAAGAGTCTGACAGATATGAGATATTTTTTTGGGGTAATTCAACAGATAAAAATATATTTTTTAAAATGCAAAAGAGATGCATACGTTCTATTTTGAGAAAAACAAATGATTGATAGGTGTGAGCCACTATTTTTAAAGCATTAAATTCTAACACTTCCTTATCTATACATATTTGAAGTAGCACTGTTTGTTAGAAGTTATCCTAATCTGTTTCCATGTATGGCTGATGTTGTGAACCGAAATAGACGTGATGATTACAGACGACGTATGCACAATTACAAAACAGTGTAGTCATCAGCGATCTATAACAAAATAGTTAAGTTTACAAACCTTACTGATAATTTATTTAAAACTAAAAAACTGATAGGGAAATGTTATTACAATGTTCATTCATTTTTAGACGACACATTTGAATTTTAATTACTATTTAACTTTGACGTTTTTTTGACATAATTTTGTAATTTTGTCTGGAATTTAGCCAGAAGACTGTGTCGACAAATTTACAAGGGACACTAAAACCACACAGTTTAGGTATATTTTGCTTCCTAGATTGTCACATTGTATGTCGTTATCCTTCGTAGGAATCCGATCCATTAGGAAATACGTAGGGCTCGCTATCGTATATTTTCCTTACCCTATAAATTCTAAAATAGATAATATACTTCCTAATTTGTTTCCCAACCTCTTTAGCGTAAAACTGAGTTTATTGTTTTTCCATTAATGGGTAGACGAGTTAAAGTAAGTAGAAGATATATTTAGCGATACCTATTCATTCATCCTTAAGTGTTTTCGTCGAGTTTTATATCACAAACGTAGAAAATAATTTCAGAAACAGATTAAATCTTTAAAACATGACCCACATAGAAAACCTTCAAGACCTCGCGTCAGAACCATAAAACCGTTAATAAAATCCATAATAAAACCCACAAAATGTGCTTAACCGATATAAAAGCTCAGTGGGTGTTCCAAATAAAGTGGGCCAGACCGAAAGGGTAAGAAACTATAACTCGTAGATATAATATCTATGAGTATAAGTATTTTCTTAGCTAAGAGTATGTTTAGCAGGGTGTCCACAAATTCGGATCGAGAAAAGTACGGTTTGAAATATTTTTTGAAAGAAGGTCAGCTTCCGCGGGCCTTTAATCGAAAATAAAATGATTATATTTAAAATTGAATTGATAGTACAATGCATATTCCGGCGTTAGGTTTCTTTATATGTAAGTTGGTTTTTCCGACTATAAACTACCAAACCGTTTATTTAAACGGGATGAAACTTGGTAGAGGTAGGAAAAGAACATTTTTTTTAGTTTTAATTAATTTGAAGTTTTGAGCATTAGGGGGGTTTTTGTGCTATGAGGTGCTAGGTGCCCGAACCTATATCGCGAGATTTCAGTTTGTTGCGTATCTAGATACAAAATTAGGGTAAATACAAAAGAACGACACGCTCTAAAATATAAAATTTTAAGGACACCCTAGTATAATATCTAGGTAAATGTATGATGTATGTAGGCAGTGACCGTCAACTATGATTACAAAATATCTCCAGCACCCTCACTCTGTTATCGTCTATCGAGTGCGAAGGACCATTTGTTATCAATTCTGGGCCTATCGTTTATCTTCCGATAATTGTGTTTAGAGAGGTGCGTCCTTGAAATGCCACGCTCAATAGGAATTCGGAATCTCACTAGATCAATCACTCAATAACATATCTTATAGGTATCACTATCATTATCATCAGCCTCCCCCACATAATGTCAGGAAAAAGGATCCGTTTTAGGCATAATGCCAAGTATTGACATGTATTTTATCTGAGTTGGTGATAATATTCCTCTACTCACCTCAATTTTTTAATAAACTGGGTTCTCGATTGCTCCCCGTGATCTGAAAAGAAACCATGATTAAAATATGATATAATTTTGGTCGCTTTTATCATAGACATACTTATTTATTTAAAATGTGGTTATTCTGAGAAATAGTCATTATAAGAACTGGTTTATATAAAACTAATAAAATTTAGTGGATAAAAGTTGTAATAATGTGAAATCAACAAATATACTTAAAACGAAAAGCGGACATTTTGGGATGTGGTTTTTATCTACCAATGTTTCATGTCAAGTGGTTTACTCTCCGTTGATCGGTTGTTAGCATTCTTAGTTCATTACATAAAAACAAACACTTTATGAGTTTGCCATAAGAGGTTGTTTGTGTGTTTGTTTTAATTTCGTTAGCTATTAACTCCGAAACGACGTATCAGATTTTGCAATCGATATGTATGTATTCAAGGATGGTTCTTAGGTACAAGTCACTAGGGATTGTTGCAATCAATAGATGGAAATAAACGCTGGGTGTTTTAAAACATTAACTTAATTTCGTGTTAAACGTATTGCAATGATATTCCGGTAGGACATTAATACGTCGGATTAGAAAACAGCGCTGTTTTGTAAAGTGTCTAGCCGTTATGTAAAATAGCGGATTATACATTTATTCTGCGACAGATTATTAAAAAAAAGACATTGATACTACGATGTGTAATATTAGTGAGTCAAAACAAACACGCTAACGACTATATTCCCCATGATGGACAGCCTCAGATACATACTATATGCGTATATATTTGATGATACATAGTAGGGGGTAGTCCAGACACGTCCAGACATAATATTTGGGACATGCCCGCGTTTTGCAAGTAGTATGAGTACCACGTGACAGCTTGCAAGCCTATCGCCTCTTATTGAAACTCCGGTAGGTTTTTGAAAAAATAATACTTATACCAAGCTTTATTAACAAACTCAGCGGAAGTTTAGTCCTTCAGCAGCATCGTCACTACGCCGATACTATTGTAGGCCTTTGAGCCGTTCGTTAGAACTAGTTTCTGTATATTCTGGACAAAACAAAGCTACCTACAGCCAACGCAAATATACCTCCTATCCCTTGTTACGTGAACTGGGGAGATGGACACTTCAGCTGATGGAGACAATGGACTCTATTACTATATAGCTTATGCTCTCCGTTATTACGTGTTTGGTCCCGAAACGATGACAATGCCCACCAATCCTTTGAATGGATGGATGGTTCGTAATTTTGTAGGTTTCTCTGTTCTCTGTTATCTGTAGGTTTGGCTGTTTAGAATTGTTCTCTCGCATAAATATAACTTGTTTTAATTGAGTCGTTGACTATTATCAAATTTAATGTCAACGATCACCATGCATACAAAAAAAAAGTTTGATTCTATTTTCCTATGAATTAATGGCCAACTTGAGTTTTTATGCCGCCTGAAAAGTTTGCCATGGTTTGGCGGCGATTTTAGCTGGATTTGACAACGAAATAAGCACGAAAAGCTTAATTCTAAATGACACTACGGTATCCCATCCAATTCGTGGCATAGCCGATCTTAGAACTTGACAAGCGAAGCCACAAGCACTTCAATTTTACTGTGTGAGATGAAAACCTCTGTGGTGCAGTGGGCAAAGGCCCGCCTGAGACGCAGAAGGTTGCGGGTTCAATTCCCGCCGCGGGACAAATGTTTATATCTGCGAATATTTGTCTCGGGTCTGTGTGTTTTCTATGTATGTTATGTATGTATTTACAAAAAAAAAGTATATAAGTAGTATATCAGTCATATAGTTCCCATAACACAAGCTCTGTTTAGTTTGGGGCTAGATGGTGTAGATATTGCGGTATAGAAGAAAATCTGAAGCTAAAATCTTGAAGTGAAATGTAAAGACTGTAGATCGGAAGAATTGTTTTATGATTAGGGTCCTGATAGATATAGTCAGCCCCACCCACTGGCCGCGCTAACAGAGGAAAATACTTACCCCGGGTTCCAATTACAGGCGTAAATTGTCTTCATCTCGTTTCTCTATGAAACCCTGTCAAAACTTTGACAGATTTTGAAGGAAAACAAGACGTCATTCGGTGACGACTGTAAACTCGGAATCCGGGGTTAGGCGTATTGCGGACATATTTTCATAGAAATCTGTCACATACTCCGTAGTCGAAAAACGTTTCGATTTTTGAGTTTTGACAGTTTTTCAATAGAGAAACGAGATGCTCACAATTGTAATTGGAAACCGCCCTAAGACATTCTTAAGCCCTACCTAGGACAGACGGGCATTAAGCGTTTCTGCAATTTTAAGATCTCTTTCAAGTATTATTGTTCTGAGTGTAAGATTCTCGTAGGAAATTTATTTTTACTCATTTTATTAGTGTCGGATACATAAATATGTGAAACCAACATTCCGCCTGGACGCTTCCGTCGTGTACAACTGCGGCTATAAAAAACCATCGAGCGTGTTAAATGTTAATGTCTGGCAAATCGTGGGGAAATGAAAAATGAAATTGTCTGCTAAAATATCAATCTTGTTTCCCAAAAACAATGCATAGTTGAGTCGGACATCGTTCATTTGATTTTTATACGGCAATTGGGTATCTTTTTTATTAGCAGTCGCGTGCAGAATGAGCAGGGCTGTTCTGTGGTGTAATTGTAGTGTGGCCTTTTGTAGTCACGCAATCGCATGTTAGACTAGAGCATTCGACCGGTCACAATGCACTGTACCAAACAGTATGAATACAATCATAAAATGCCAATACCACCCTCGTAGAACATTCCTACAGAACATACGTAGGGCTGTTTTCAGTCCTCTTCAAAAGAAGAAGGATGTTCTCAATTTTAGCCAATTGTGAACAGATTTTAATGTAATGTAAGTAAGTCAATCATGTAGTTCCTTTAACACAAGCTTTAATTACTTTGGGGCTAGATGATGCTGTATGAAAATGTCCAGTATAATATTTAGCGGGAAAAAATAATGTATGAAATTTCACATACCATTTGGTCCAATTCTCATGGCTAAAAATACGACCAGTTATTGGAAGAAACGTTCGCGTTCGGTCCAATTTGCGATTGGTGATTTTACTGTTTAATATGTATTGTGCCTACCTCTCTATTCGAGCCGTTCGATTTCATTGAACAACTTTATTGCCTTCGCTCACAATGCCGGCAGAGTATTCCCCGGAATCACTGACAGGAATCCGACCAAATGACGGTATTCTATTTCTCGCCACTTTTTAAATGGTTGACGCAAGTCAACCATTTAAGATTTATCCTTTAAAAAAACTGCCAAATTAGTTAATATGAAACAAAATATTAAAATAAAAAAACTTGCTGTTCAAGATTTTTAACTCCTGTTTCGTAATTCAGATAACGAAACCATAATTTAGAAATTAATTTACCTTTCGAACAATAATTGTTTTTTTTTTTGTTTCTCTGTTAGTACTAATAGGTCCGTAGAGCTTTTACAACAAGAGGTTTTTTATCGGTAGAAAATATTATTTTCTAGACCTACAAAAAAACAAATAATAATTAATATTAAATATTTGGAAATAAAGGCTAATAGAAATCTAACAATACTTACATTAGATCCATGTAAATATTGTTAGATTTAGGTACTAGTACCTAAACTTGTGATTCCTAGCCCGGTCTGCCATAAATAAAAAAGCGTATTATTCAATTATATTTTAAAATCAGTAATGGGATTGGGATGACAAAGCCAGTAATTAAAAATAATGAAATAACTTATTTATTTTTTATTACACACCTATAGCACAAGTTTCCGGAGTTATCGAATCGAGTATGACGTCATTATCAAAATCAGATAGATTCAGATTTTAATAGATGTTCTATCACTTTTCGAAATTCGGTTATTTCGATTAAAGAAAATGGTAATCAAAATCAATCATTTACTATTTCTCGCATTAAAAAACATTCATATTTCTACGCTTACTTACGAACATACATGCAAACGAAAAAAAATTATATGATTCAATTCTGCTGAAATATTCGAGTTGACAATGAGCTGACAATGGATGGATTTGTAACTACAAACTACAATAATAACTGACATTGGGCATGGGAAAAGTATAGGATTCCGGACTGTTATTGGTATCCTATTGTATATATTTATAAATAACCATTGATCAAATATATATATAATATATATTTGATCCGCATTCTATCGGAATATCCTACTTTCATGTAAGTACCGAAAGGCGCATAAATCCGTAGGTTTTGCCTGAATTTGCTCATTCAGGAAGAATGGTGGATACTTACGAATAGGTATCTTATGTAAAACTCGTGGAGATCCAAAATAAAACTTAACTTTTCCTACATTTCCACCTTTTCTTAATTCGGCATGGCTATGGTCACGAGATAATCGCGAACATTACATACTAACCACGAATAATACTCTATTTCAAATACCTAATTAATTGTGGGCCCCATAAGATTTCCTTGATTTTTTTAAAATAAATATACTGCCAACACATATATCTAAGCTTCACTTAGAAGGATGCATGTAATTCTCGTATAATGTAGAAATCTAGTCTCAAAACAATTTACTTTCGATCTACTTTGACGATCTCAAAGGTGCGGCAAGTATATACATGTATATAGCCAGCTGTGACGCAATAGGTGCTGGTTCGATTCCCACTGCGCAAAAAATATAGAATATCAACAGAAATACATATACCTAGGACATATAATCTCTACTAACAACCTTAACGAGAAGGAGATAAACAGACGTGTAGCCAACTCTTGGAAACGATACTGGTCACTGAAGGAAGTTTTCTTTTATTTATATTATATCCTTAGTATTTAAATATTAAAATCAATAATCTAGATGTATTTAAAGATTTGCTTTACATAATTACTACATGTATTTTTTTATGTATGTATTATTATATTTTATGTATGTATTATGTTTTATTTATGTACAATATTTTTGTTTTAATCCTTTCTGCGCACTACCGACACATCTTTTTCCACAATACACAAAGGTTATCTGGAAGAGAATGTTCGCCATTATGTTCGCCTATGTACTCATATTTATTGTGCAAAAAAAAAATAAGTCCTTCAATATTAAGCTAAAACGGAAGCTATACGACTCCTGCATCCTACCCGTATTATCAGAAACTAATAACATACGGCTGTCAAACCTGGGCCCTTACGAACACGCAACTCTACAAACTTTCGGTCTGGCATCACGCTATGGAGAGGAGCATGCTTGGCGTCAGAAGAAAAGATCGGAAAATAAACACAGATATAAGGAGGGAGACTAAACTGATAGACGTAACATACAAACTAAAAACTCTTAAATGGAAATGGGCAAGACACACAATGAGAGGTGCGGATAAATATTTTTTTACAAAAGATTGTAAAAAAAGTTTTACAGTCTGGTATCCAAGAATTGAAAAAAGAAACAGAGGTAGGCAATGTAAACGCTGGAAAGACGACATTGAAAAGGAGGGAAGTTATGGACGAGAACTGCAAAAGAGGAAAATGGAAGGAGTTGGAGGAGGCCTATGCTGAAAAGCACTCAGACCATAATAAACAACATACAAAATGAACAATTAAATGAAATTATTAGATCATAGTATATATAGGTAATTGATAATATAATAAAATATAAATATAAATTAGTTCAATGTACTTTGAAATATTTTTATTAATTATTATTGGTGTCTGGTATAAATGACCTATTTATTATTTTAACCGGATACCACGCGGGCGAAGCCGTGGGCAGAAGCTAGTATAATATAAGGCACTAATGATCATGCAGCAAAAACATTTCTCCCATACCATTCATATTTGAGATTAATTGCTCGTGTTGTCACAGGACACTAATGTTGTCGACGGATCATGTGGCTACTTGACAAGGGTCACCAAACTGATGTTTGCATACCTTTTTACTCGTGAATAAGTACAGTAAATAGTAGTGGTATGCCTGGTAGTGATCTGGATCAGTTGAGCTATCTATAGATCGTTTGCAATGGTATTTTGATAGCTAGCTGTTTCATCAGTATTTATTGTAAATACCGTCTATGAATAAATGTATATATATATTATGAATAAGTTAAAACTTTAAATAATGTTTCAATGATAAGCACATAATTTACTTATTTAAGGTATCATTTTGTGAGCACATCAGAAAGTAAAGCAGCTACTTACTTTCGAACGCAATGTAATCAGCATAATTATGTTAATAATAATATGGCTGAGTGAAATGGCTCATCATAATAATAATATGGCTCGCTAGACCAAATTTGACTTGAACACCTTATCAGAAGTATCGCAAAAGAATTGGCATATGAGAGTATATGAGAGCTCAGTTCTTTATTTACGTTTTTTACGAGTAAATAAGAATATATAAAAGTAGACCTTTTCCGAAAATATTATATCTTAGTGGCGCTAACGTCGTCCATGCTTCCAATAAAGCGAGAAACGCAAACAATTTCTGCATTTACCGCTGAACAATGAAATGCTTCTCAAAGTTTAATCACGACGTGGATTGCATGCAGCGCCATCTATTTCCAACTGTATTTAAATCTCGAGTAGCATTTCAGTATCTTAAAAACGAAGGTTCTATAATATAATATTTCCCAACACTGAAGTACAAAATATAAAGCGTCATATCGTCTGAGTTAAGATGTTGAAGGAGCAACATTTTTCATATAGTTGTCGAAGAGTTGAAGCCAGTTTTCGGTAAAAAAAACTGTTATAATACTAACGACATAAACGTAAATGAACAAAAAAAAAACAAACACAGAGGCACGTCCAAACAATATTTTGTACTGCAAGTTAACATTCCACGCACTAACTGTTGGCACATGCCTTCGAATTTTTGGTTCTAGGGCATGTCGGTTTCCTCACGATGTGTTCCTTCACCGTTTTGAGCACGTGTTATTGCGCACATATTAAATTGAAAAACCTACGACCTCCGGATCAGTAGTCGGGGTATCACCCAATAGGCCAACACGGAAAAAATTTGCAATCATAGTTTGAGATGACACAAAAACATTTGGAAAATTCAAATAAACCGATTTTAAATATGTATAGTGACGGATACCAATATATAAATTCAATAACTTGATTTTCTAAAAATAATTACTAACAATTCATTTTAAAATAAGAAAAGAAGTTTGACAATGAAAATTGCATTTGCCTAGGCAAAATAAGACAACGGCATTTTTGAAATATCTAGAAACTGTATTGGTTTTAAAGTTTGTCAACGTGTATATTGGTGTTCGTCACTGTAAGTACATATATAAAATCATTAAATTTCACTTTGTCATCCGGATTATTAGCAGCAACTAATAATCCGGACAACGAGTAGGTTACAGCAAGTAGGTGCGTTGTGAGAGATTGAAATGTTTTATAAAATTTTCTTGACCTGTGAAATATGGACTAAATATTGTTTCTTTAGAAAAACTCGGAGAAAAATTACAAAACAAAAGAATCTGAATTATCCTGAAAGCACCAATTGATCTCAAATTCAGAGAATTCAGCCCATCAAGTAGTCTGATTTAATTCGTGATGTGAATAATATTATTATGGGGATAATTTGGCCTGCTTTCCCTTCAGACATTGACAGTTGAAGATACAATTTACATACAAAACAGACTCGACTAAGTTCAACCACCAATGAGGGGTTTACACGGCCACCTCGAATCAAGCTTAAATAATGAAATAAATTTTGATAAACAACAACACTCAACCCTTACAGTACCTGCAACGTCAGTGCCCTTTATCACCCCAGTTTGAACTATTTTTTTATCTTGAATTTATTGTAATGCCCTCATTATTAGGTGATTAACCTAGAAAGTTCTGGTTCTGTCAAAATACACAACATTGTATTGTTAATATATTTATAGTTTAATTTGTATTTTGTTTTCATTTTCCATACGTCTTTATATCTTTAATTTAGACAATAAAATGCGATATCGCTTTTAGCGACAAAACTGCTCATTGTACATTTATTTTGTTGCTTTAGTTATATTTTTGTATTGCGTACAGTTAAATAGTGATAAGCGTATCAAAAAGAGTATCTATAATTGTGATAATTTTATAACATGGATGGTTCAAGATTTTGCAGTATTATCTGGAGGTTTGGAGGTATGTATCTTCGCTTTGCCAAGTGTACTCTCCAATATAGCTCAAGTAATTCAGGTTCGGTAGGCAGGAGCCGCCGGTTACCTGTTTTTATCATGAAAATGGTTTGAGGTACTTACGTTGAAGCCCGTCGAAGCAATTTCCCAGTTTCTCACAAAACTTTGCGGGATGCATAACAATAGCTTTAGAATATCGCATTATCTTCCGGCATAAGTATTAAACGTTTGATTTATCGTTGCAGAGACCCACAGTATAACTTACCTAATTTTAACAGGTTAAGATGTGAATGCTTTGAATTTAATTTCAAACAAATTTCGCATTATTTTATTCGCCACTCAGGTCTGCTCTGTTATTCAGATCTCGTTTCTCTTGTCTTTAACACTGTCTCTATTATATTCATACACACTCAAAACGCTGAAGGAACACATCGTAAGGAAACCAGCATGTTCTAAAACCAAAAAATAGAAGGCATGTGCCATCTGTTACTGTTCCAATAAGGGGCGATGGGTTTGGAACTTGTCTCGTGGAATACATACTGCTTGCAAAACGCGGGCGTTTGTCAAATTAAATGTGTGGGCGTACCTCTGACTACCGCCTACTTGGTATCTGAGGATGTCCATCATAGGGAATGCAGCCGTGAGCATGTTTGTTTTTTTTTTGTTCTATTCGTGAAGTAGAGCACCTGTAATACAGGTTTTCCAATCCTACATCAGGCACTAATCTAATCAAAACAGGTTAACAATGGTTTAATATTTGTTTAAGACACCAAATACTTTGTGTGAGAAATTAACACTTTATTCATTTCTAATATTTATTATAAAGGTAGATACTACCTACTTTTTCAAATAATATAACCTCATTTACGCTTAGGCCCGCGCAAAATGGCGCGATGGCGATCAATGCATTGATTGATGCGAACTTTGACAACCACCTGATCCACTGTTCCCTTTGATAGCCATATCCACCGCCATGTGTCACACTAAAATATCAGTTTTATACTAGACTTCGCTGTATTTATTAGTATTTTATCCGCAAGTTTGATATCAAAATATTTTTTATAGAATCAAGCAACGATAAAACAACGAAGGTTTCTTGTTAACATGCTAGGAATTGTTGCTATACAGTCTTTGTTTGGAAAGTTGTAAACCCGGCTCTCAAAGCGATTCCCATAGAAGTTTTTGATGAAAACATTTGTTCCAGAGGGAACAATAATTTGTTGATCGCCTAAATTAAACTCCGACTGACAGGGACTATGGGGCTTTTAGTAGCGGTACTGTCGTGTCGAATAAAATTCCCCGTTGCTGTTCACAGATATCGAAAAAGAGAGATACTATCGAAGCTATCTGCTTAAAAATCTGTAAACCTGAAAAACAGTAAAGTTGCGTTTGTTCTACGATGCACGCGAGGATAATCGCGAGTAAAAGCCACAAAGGCACTCTGTTATTAGCAGTGAATTACTGAATGTGCAGTCTCACATTTACAGCTTATAAACTTGCCGTGAATAGAGGAACGAGATGATGCTATAAAACGGGGTTTGAAAAAGTTTTGATTAACTAAATTATTCAATGAAACAGTTCAATGAAATATTTAATCCGGGAAATTTTAAAAAAACTTTACTTACACATAATACATCATGAAAACGGTAATAAAAAGCTTCTCACGCAGTTCGAAGAATGTAGCGTATGTATTTATAAACGAGGTCAATGGGGTATGCTCCGATCCACTCAGCATGATGGTAAAGGGCTACCAGCCATTACAATCAAAGGATCATTTGAGAACCGTCAAAAAACAAATTATAAAGTAGATTCCCCGGCAAAATCACATAGAATTCTTCATCCAAAATTTATTTTAGGAATTCGCTTTTAAGTGATTAGACCTTACACTGTACCTTTAATTTTAATCATTTGTCATTGTTAATTTTGAATTTTTACAAAAGAAGAAAAAAATTATTAATTTTCAAACAACAAACCACAGAAAGGACACACACTAAATAATAAATATACACTATAAATACCTATACATAAGATTTTAACAAAAACATAGTGACAAAGAGAAGAATTTTGTGCTAATTAGTCCCATCTGTGCCGTGTGGGCCAAACAGTGTCCCGTCTCAGCTTAGTGCTACTCCGCACAGTAATGAGAAGCAGCGCTGATTTTCAGACAGGGCCTAGGAAAGATGACCTCACAAACGCAGAATACTCCTGGGTTACTTCTATTTAAATAGTAATAATAAGAGTAAAAACAAGGTGTAAAGTAAACATAAGGTGTAAAGTAAAAACAAGATGTAAATTAAACATAAGGTCTACATCAAACTATATTCATAAATCCGTAAATAATGAAAATGAGAAGAAGAGATTGTAGACCTCACTGATGAATATCAAGAAGAAGTTATAGAGTGCCAGATAATCAACAGGATTTAAACCTACCATTTAACAGCTACCATACTAATAACTGAGCCTGAACCTGCTCTATACATTTTGTAAGACAAATGGCTTCAATTATAATGATAAAAGTTATGAGTCCAATGTAAATCACACTAATAAAATAAATCTCATTTGTGCAGTTAAACGTCCTTTGAAGAATAAAATTACCATTCCACAATTCTCATTACCTTACGAACAAACAAAAGCAGAAAAGGTGACCGTCTGAAAACAATAAATCATTAAAAACCTGGCCCTTTCGCGGAATGAGCCACAATATTTTCCATCAGATCCTCAAATAATTTTCCTCAAATAATTTATTTATTTATTAACAGGTATTTCGGAATTTTCTTAGAATTTCCTTAGGATGGCAATTTTTCTGCTAGAACTTGGCGTTATAAAAGGTTCAAATTAGATTATATTTAGTTTTCGCTCTAAATGATCTAGGTACAGAAAAAATAAAGAAAAATAAAACCCGTTCGACTCTTTCGATTTTCTTGTTTATTATATTTATAAAGTAACACTGATCTAAACTATTAGAACGCCTACTCAAAAGTTACCTCAATAGAAGCAGGTTTCAGACCTTAAGAAACAACAACAAATTAAACCAAGTACGTTATTAGGTATCACAGCTGATCCAAAGAAGCGATCCATCTTTCATAGTCCCTGTTTTTTTTTGTTGACGACCCGAGCGCTACGGTTGATTAGCCAGCTGCGACGCAAGATGTGCAGGTTCGATATTTGTTCCGGGTCTGTTGTGGTACCACGGTACTCTTAGTTCCTGGTAACCAGAGGGTCAGGACTGCGAATATATCTGTTGGTAGTTTATTTATTTAATTTGACACATGCTAATTGAAAATTATTTCAGAATACGTAACTATTCACAACAAACTGGGCCAGAAAGATTTGATGAAACCCCATAAATGTACAGCGGTTAATCCAATTTCCATCCAATTAGGTACACTTTGGAAATCCCGAGAACTACCTATTAAAGTAGATACTCGTACCAAGGTATGTTATATTAAAACTTGAAAACTCTAAAATCGACCACATCGCTTCTAGAGGCGCGGTAACTTCAAAAATGATATGTTTACAAATGCAGACTGGTTTTTCAGAATAAAACTCCATCTCTTTTTGGGTTAGAATAAATGCTCTAGGACATCCTGTATAGCCGTGAGTAAGTTGAATATTCTTCGAAATCAAATATTAATATTATTCCCTAGTTCCATCGATCCTTGCAAAAACATTTGAGAACAAACCTAAATAATTCATATAACTCACTCTGATAAATTTGTATCAAGAACAGAGCCTAATTTAAATTTAAAATTTAAAAAAGGAGGCCCTGTAACACAAAACCGGAAGCGGCGCACCTCTTAGATGTAATATTATTTAGCTGGGCGGAAAAGCGCCTCGTTCAGGGTGACATTTTAATAATTTAAGGGTAAGGATAGGAGGCTGTTAGAAAATAATAAAATTAAGATGAATCAACTCTTCTAAGGACAAAAACATCAGCAGAAATAAATACTGCCTAACAAGTATTTAAGGAATTGAAGCCTTACCTACGCAGAAAGTTTGATTGAGTTTGAGGTAAGTACTAAGAAAAACATGATATTCATTAGATATTCACCTGTAAAATAAATCTTGCGAAAAATAAAACTCTAATGTAAAGCACACTCATTATTATATTATTATTATGTAGATGACTCTATAACTCAACCAAGAAATAATGTTGTGTAACAGTTTCGAAAAAAAATATTTTAAGGATATCAATGCCAAAAACGTGTGATTTTGGTACATGTTTTGCGTCGTATCGTCAAGCCGTTGTCGTCAGTATCGTTAACGTCATTGCCTAGAGCATGCTGCTATAAGCTTTCATTCAATGATCAAACCTCACAAAGACTGGTACGTTTCTCAAAACTCTCATGCCAGTTGGTACCAGATACAGGCATCAGCAGTACTGTATCAGTTTGACACCCAATGCTGACCCGGCAGGCCGACTTGCCAGTATCTGGAATACCAACTGCTGGCATGTGTATCTCGGCCTTTATCCAAATCAATATTCAAGGAGCTTGCTAATATATTATAACCTACAAAAATATTGAAAACGTTATGTTGCCATTCGGCACACGCAATTCTTGAACGTGCTTTGTTTGCAAATATTTGAATCAATGCCACCCTTGACGAGAAAACACAAATCAAATTCTATAGGCAAGTCCATTTAACTATTTTAACTGTCGTAAATATAATTTTCTATTGAGTTATAGCTGTTTTGCTGTGGTATTTTATTATTGGTTTCAAGAACCGCTATTAAAGCTTAATGGTTAGTGACCACGAACTTTTCGAACCAATGAATTGTAGGAGGTAAATCTTCGGCCAGCGGAAACCATTTTTGGCCTTTACAAAATTTCCAATAAATTGTTTCTAAATTCGAGTTTCTGGCGTTTATTACGATAATAGTTTTATTAAAACCTACATTCGGTTAGTAACTAGGTATATCACGTTAACCAAAGTGATACCTAAGACTGAAGTAGATACCCGCCAGGGGTATCGATTTTATCAAAAACAAGTAGTAGGTAGTACAAAAAATACACTAATCAAAAATGTCTACGGGTCAAGTTTTTGCAAGTTACTAAAATCAGGTCTTTTAATAATATTAAACTCCAATGGATATTTTTTAGTAAATTTCGTCATTTGAAAAGGGAATAGCTTTTAAATTTCGGTCAATAGATGTAAATCTTCTGTCCAGTTGTATTCCTATATAATCCTGCAACGAGTTTGAGGCTAAATCAGTACAATGTTTGCCATACTTCTGAGTGGAATCAATACAAAAGTCCATAATAAAACGTTATTATGGACAGAAGACGTCATTTGAGCCTAGAAGAAATTATCAGAGCAATAGGAATAGTGGAAGCTGGTTCCCGGCAACGTGCTGTGGCAATCGCTCTGGGCACTACGCAGAGTGTTATAAGTCGACTTTGGACACGTTACCGCATCACTGGCAGCGTGGCAGAGCGACTTGGAGGACGAGCTCGCATCACCACACGCATACAAGATCGTTACATACAAATTACTGCTCGACGAAATCGTACAATGACCGCGATGATGTAGGTTACGAGGAGTCCATTTACAATCAACTCGTGAACACAGAAATTGGGCAGAAGAAGAGTGGCGTTTTGTGTTTTATTCTGACGAATCTCGGTCTGAAGCCAGATACTGGACGTACACGGTATTAGAACCTTGTACGCCAAGAACGTTTAAAATCATTCCAGGAAGTCCATGCACACAATGGTGGAACAATCAATATTTGGATCAGAGGCAATCTCAATACACAGATTTACGCTGATACGATTGTATCAGAAGTTGTCACTCCTTTGCGGACCCAATTTGGTGCTACATTTCTGCTTATGCATAATAATACACATCCACACACTACCAGATTCGTTACAAACACATTTGCCGCAGCTAATATCAACGTCCTGCCATGGCCTGCTCAATCACTAGATTTAAATCCCATTGAGCACGCATGGGATATGCTTCAAAGAAGAGCTCTGCCAAATATGGATGCCGTACACACACCATAAAATCTTTTTCACCTATCCCGGCCATTCCACCACGTGATTTGGATGAACTCATAGTGAGTATGCCGAATCGCTGCGGCGGAAATACAGACTACTAATTGTTTATTTTACGCAATAAAAAGCCTTAAAACCTTTTGTTTTATCTTTTTAATATATTTTGATGTCAGGATTAATTAAGGTGAAAAATCCAGCATAAGCAAAAAACGAGAAAAGTATTCATCAACACAAAAGCAGAGAGTACTTCGTAATCTACACATACGAAAACATTTTATTTAATCAATCTTAATAGACCTTTTTATTTAATACCAATAGAGCGATAAGGTATTTAAAAAAAAAACTTGATCCCTAGACTCTTTTTATGTGTGTTGCATGCCGTGTGAAATAACCAAATGACGTGCATTCACTGCTGTCACAAGAAACAAGTGGATAGGAAGGCCGTGTCATATAACAACTGTTTAGATAGGACAAAAGCTCTAACTAGGCCACTTATGACGTCTCAACCGTCCTACTTGTTTACTGTAACACGCACATGCACAATATGCCTACTTAAACAATATGGCCCGGGTGTCCATTCGAAGAAATAATTTAGCCTCTCGTGTAGACTTTTATTCATAAAGGTCTCGCAAGGTATTTTTGCTGATTTGGATTTTTATTTCATTAGCTACTCTATCTCCCTCGTTCTCAACCACACGAGTGGTGGTGGTATTGTGGTACCACGGTATTCGTAGTTCCTAATACCCACAACACATGGAATCCTAGTCAATGGACTATATAATAATATTAATAGTTCCCATAATACAAGCTCTGCTTAGTTTGGGGCTAGATAATGCTGTGTGAAAAATGTCCAGCATTATTATTTTTAACTTTTATTAACTTAAATATCAGGTTTGTCTGGAACCTTTACAGGCATTAGTGGAGCCGTAACGAACACTAAGATGCCTTTTTGTAAAATACATTGTTTTAAATACAAAAAAACGTATTTTGTAGATGGCAACTGATAGAAACGATTGGAAAGATGGGTTATAATGAAATAGGCTATTACAGGAGTATATGCTTATGGAATGGTTGCTGGGCTATGCAGGATGAAACGGCACCTGCCAATTCAGACTCAATTAAAATCAAATCATGGTGATAATTTGCAGTCCACTAAAAGGGCCCCATAAGTGCCGCCAATAATAGGCAGCGTAGGGGTAATGTTGGTGTGGCTATAGGGTATCGAGAGGTGTGCTGCAGTTTCATTAAACTCTACTCCCCAAACTAAGCAGAGCTTGTATTATGAGTGATATACTACTTTTACCCTTTTTTTCGTTGTAAATACATACACATTATACATAGAAAACACCCAGATTCTCAAAAGAGAGTATCTGTTTATATTACCAGATTGATTTCTGGTAATATAAACAGATTCATTAAAAGCAAAAGGAATATTTTACTCTACATGCTTTTGCTGGCTACAACAGCAGGGAATAATTAAGTAGTTCGGAATTGACTACAAATAGAATCGTTTTTGAATGGGTGTTTGGAAAACTGATGAAATTCAAAAACGTTCCCTTTTTAATAAGTGAGATTTTCTCTTACCGTGGATTGATTTGATTTCATTCGAGCAGCTTTGGCGCATTTTTTGTAGTTTCTATTAAACCGATATAAATACCTTTTTATCCCCAATTTGCTAGCTTGACATGTATATACATACTTGCATTTCATTATTTAATGAAACTGTTTTAAGTTTCAATTTAAGTAACGAACATACACACACACCCCCACACCCCCTCCCCTACACACACAGTCACACAAACAGAAACACACCCTAACAACAACAACAACAACCTATATTCTGCATTTGTTTTATTTGTACATAACCTAAATACTTTTTTATTATTTTGTACCTTCTTGCATCTACTATTTAATTCTGGAATGAATATCAAATTTTTGAACTTGTCACGCCACTTCAATATCGCCATTGTATACAACTCACATTTTTTGAATTTTAATCAATTTATTGCACTCCTATCAAGCGTTAAGAACTTTGTGGACATGATTGTTAGAAAGAGGCTAGCTACCCGCAACACAGATTATGTAATACCGTTGTACCATACGTGTACTTAAAATGATTAAACTTTACTTTATTTAGCATAGTTAGCATTTTGGTGGAAACTGTTTCAAACAACATAAAGATGTAATATCTTTATCTAGCATTTATTTAGTATCATTAGGCTAAAGCATGCTGAGCAGGTGAATTCACGGAAAAGTCAGTAAATTATATTGCGTGCGTGAAAGATATTAGCATATAAACCGACTACGTAACAGGTTTGGTTCTGTGGATACCATAGACCAAGGATTCAAAGTTAACTAAAATCTTGTATGCAGTTTTTGATGTGTTTTGATGAAATCATTATTCATGTATTTAGATAATAGTATCAACATTGACTCTACTGTAAAAATCACGAGCTTTACAACAGTTATAAACTCTATTTTATTTTAGGTTACAGATACATTAAGCCAATGCGTAACTTTAGGCATGAAATATATACCAACAAATTATTTTATAACAAGGTGCCAACAAAGGCTATAGTCAGCAACCAAATTTATCTCCAATATTATAAGAAGAAGGGAGATCATTTGCCTGTCTTTTTCCGGAAAAACGACATGAAACTTTGCTCCCTCGAGATATTTTGAGGAAAGCGCCTACAAAACTTCTGAGATTTCACGGCACAAGATTCATAGAAACTCGTACAATCGGTATTTTAAGCATGATTAGCTTCGAACATACTTTCGTTTTCTATCGCTATACTTTCTGGAGAATGTTTTAGGGAAATAGCTCTGAAAAGTAGGTAAACACATACCAATCGTTTTATAAGTGCCTATGGGTCAAATACGTAGAAAAATGTCTTCCAGCAAAGATTTGCTAGAAGAACATACTTTTTAGGCTTAAGCTCGCCTTTGTACATGCCTTACCTATCATCATATATCTGTTTAATATGTATGTGTATAATAAAGAATTATAAGAAATCCTATGCCCTGTGCGTCCGATATAACATATTAAAGGTGCCACGCTTCTACAGCGCATCAGGAATGTTTGCGACGCACGAGTAAGTGGTTTTCACAAAAGGGTCACGTCCTTGATGTGCCGGGTGCGCGGCAACTCCAACAATCATCTGCATCTTATTGCAGGGAGGTTGGACACCAGCTGTGCCTTCATAGAGCGCTGAACGAGAGAACACGCTGTGAGCTCATAATCTGGTGGCTTTGAATACCTCCTGCCTAAACTGCGTAGTTTTAAAAGAACTGTCATAAATGATGTCTACTATTTTATGTCTGTATTATATTTGTTTTAATAGTGATCTGGATCAGTTGAGATATCTATAGATCGTTTGCAACGGTCTTTAGATATATAGCAGTTTTATAAAAAAATACGTTTTCTGGATAATGCATGTGCCCTACTAAGATACCTGTTTTCTAATGTTAATTTCAACGCTTTTGATATTGGAAATTTTGAGAGATATGTTTTTTCCGAATACGACGCTATATACCCAATTCAACGTATCTACGACATACCACCATGCAACCCATTGAACTTTTGTGTGATACGAGGTAATTAAGAATACAATTTACGGTAATTTTTTTTAGTCCGAATATTATATTTTTCAAGTACCAGATGTTTTTAATACACATTTTCATATTTCGTGAATACATTCTACAGAAGTATCGTTTCCCAAAAACACGATTAAGATAATAATTATTAAACATTTTTTCATTGTTCAACAATTACTTTTGTTCGAAGTTTTGTAAGACCGAAGTAATTTTTTTCATAAAATTACTTACCAAATATACGGATTCTAACACGTAGTAATCTCTACTTGAGTAGGACGACTTAGAATCGTCAATTAGACGACGCGACGCGGAGATTGATATTTCAAAATCAAAGTCAATTTAAAAATCTTACCTCTAAAACTAAGAGGTAAAAAAAATGTAAACTATAAAAGGTGATTTTTTTTGAAAAGTCGTGAAAAAAAATCATAATTCCAAATCGACATTATGATTGCTAACCATTGCTTATACACCCTATACCAATAAACACAATCACACACCTCTTTCAGCAATCTGAAAAAATGGTATCAATTTTTAAACATCAGGTATAAAAAAATGAAAAGGAATCCAGGTGAAATTGGCTAGTTATGAAAAAAAAGAATTTATAAGTTAAAGCATGTCAAAGTGACTTTGATAATTAAAATAATCTCTTATTAGGCTTTCACTAAGGTACGGAATCCAATTACCTCTTGACATAAATGCTGGGACAAAATTAATTTAATTTCAAGTAACTCACCGAAAGAAAACGAGCCCCTGATAACTAATCATCTTATCTCTGCAAAATAAAATAACTTTTGATCACCGAGATGAGATATCAATTTAGGTTGCCGCTGATAGGTATGTTGATAAAATGTAAAATGGTGTCCCTTTTACTGTAAAGAAGTAACGTGTCTCGATCTCATATATGTTAAAATCGGAAGGTTATCGGAAGGTTCTCCAAATTAATTGACCATCTTAGAAAAGTTACAAAATTGAGTTTTAAAGCAGAAACTATACTAAATCAAAATAATAATTACGTTCACCGCCAACCATTCTCACAGTTTCATTCTTTCCACTCCTTCCCAAGGGTGTCTGCAAGAGATCGCTTTTAAGCGATAAGACCGCCCATTGTACTTTGTTTATATTAAGTTTTTGTTATTTTCTGATGTAAAATAAATTATTTTCATTCATTCATTAATTATATCAAGACTTTCACGTGAAATAATTACTAGAATTGGAACACTGGAATTTGAGAATTCCAAAAGTCGAATTATTATTTTATTTTATTTTATTGTTCAACAAAATCAACAGCCCTTATTTATAAATAGTTCTAAAAGTTCTAATAGTTCTATTCTAAATCATCAATAATATAAATCGCAAAGTTTAACCCTCTTATTCATAATCACTCTTTAACTTTAATAGCGTGCTAAAAGTTGTCTGCATCTATCCTATGTTTAAGACAAAACAAACAAACATGCTCACGACTGTCTTCCCATGGTAGACATCCTCAAATACATACTCAGTGTTTTTGAGGATACCAAAAAGGGGGTAGTCAGAGGCCCAAACATTACATTTGGTACAGGCCCGCTTTTCGTAAGTAAGCATTCCATGACAGGATGCAAGCCCATCGCCGCTTATTGGAACACTAACTGTTGGCACATGCCTTCGAATGTTTGGTTCTAGGGCATGCCGGTTTCCTCGCAATGTTTTTATTCACCGTTTTGAGCACGTGTTAATGCGCACATAAATTATCGAGTGGAAAAATCTATTGGTGCACGACCGGGTTCGAACCCACGACCTCCGGATCATAAGTCGGGGTATCGCCGACTAGGCCAACACGGCACTACTATCCTTTGTTTAGTGTTAGAAAAAGACAGGGTTAGAGTTAGCGTTAGACCTGCTAAGTATAGTGCGTGATAGTGAATAAGAGGGTAGATGTTGAGATGTTTGAATATATGGTTGCTAAGAATGGCTGGACCGGTTTGGATGGTTTTTTTTATATCACTAAGCTGGCTAACAAACATACGGCCCACTTGTTGGTAAACGGTTACGGTAGCCTAGGGTATTGATACAGTAGGGATTTACTTCGAGTTTTATGGTATCAGTTGCGCATTGAATCGGCAAAATCAAATCAAACAACACCAGTCTGTCTGGTGGAGCTTATTATGAGTAGGTTCCTATATTATTTTTAAACAACATACTGATTTTGTTTCATTTGTCAGCAAATACACCAGATTCTTTGATCAAATAAGATAATAGATAGATAGATAGATACACCAGGATTAAAAAAACAAACAATTTACAAAGAGTCTTAAAACTAGGTTGTGGTGATACAATGGGCGGTCTTATCGCTAAGAACGATCTCTTCAAGGCAACCTTTGTATGGACTTACTCTTAAGTATGTGAAGAGTGGTGGTGTAACTGCAATATAAATTTCCAGTACAATAAAATACATAATATGGTAATGTATATAATAATACAGTAATATTATGCATATAGCTAGAAATGCAATGACTGGAGCTAAGAAAATGACATATTAGCAATAGTATCCGACGAACAAAGCTGTTAATATGCTGTTTAATACGCTAAAAGAATTTTGAAACATTTTTTAATTGTTGTAATAGCCTAAAGTGCAATTTCTAGTTATCTGTCCGACACTTGGCTACTTCGTTACCGGCTAAGGGGATTATCGACGTGTCGGCCTCGCTGGACGGTGATGTTAACATCTACGTACCTACGAGTATGTGTACCACTTACACTGTTATTTCACCGCACGCTGTGTAAGCAAGCGACATTCTGTACAGCTTGACTGTAACTACTGAATTTTTCAGACTTGTCAAGCGTGGAGTTCTTATTTATCAACGCCACATTTGGTAAGTAGCATAGAAGCTAGGATTATGATGATTTAACATATATGTCACAGAAATGCATGCACTTATAAGGAGTTCTTCGATTGGCACAACTGAATGAAGGATCATAAAAAACAAACAGAGTTTGTCGCTTTATTCTTCTAGGTAAGATGACGCGCGAGGAATCGGCGTGAAATCTCTTTAACATTTTTAATTCACGTAGTTTTTAAGCTTTTTAAGATTTTACTAACCTTGATATTTTAATGAAAATAGAATCTGGCTATCTTTGAATTTGAATGGTACAATAGTTATTATTAGACACTCGATTTGGAAATCCAAAATGGTGGTGACATTGTCAGCATCAAAAAAAATCAAAGCGCTCCTGTCACTTGAGTTCTTTCTGAGACCTTTGTAAATGCTTAAATTCAACACATTTTATAGCTGGAGACGTGTTTTTATATGATATGAAAAAAAGGCCTCTTAGTGTTAGCTTTGGCTCACGGCAGAAATCGAACCCGCAACTTTCTGCGTGTCAGGCGGATCTTCGCCCACTGCGCCACAGTGGTCATCATGACGCTAAACAGTTACTAAATTAATATCTAATCTCTGCTGAGTAACTGAGTACCTACATATCGAACATAAAAAGCAACCTGTGTTCATGCATTTTTTTCATGGGATAAAAAGTTTTTTCATCGCTAAAAAGCGTATCTCGCACGATGTATATTATTTATAGGATACATTGAACTGAACTGAACACGTTTATCGCCCTGTTTAGCCATGTGAATTAACCAACGTGTGTAAATACAAACAAGGACCCTTTGCTGGTTTAGCTATATTGAATTTTGAAGGATATTTTAAATACTAAAAAGCATCTTGTATAAATCAAGATTTTTCACAGATGTTTATTTTTATTGTCTTCACAATGAAAACTTAAAATAAAGTGTCTGGAATAATAAATATGTTTCAATATTTTCGTAAGTATATAAATATGTATAAAATAGAACAGGTCATTACAATTAAGTGCAGAAAGTTTGTTCGTCCGTGGATACGCGGCCAATGTTGCCGAACGTTAATTAAATAATAGTCACAGCTCACAGGTAACCCGATAAATTGAACAGTCCGATAAATACAGGCCTGTCGAGTAATTAAATTGAAGAGATACGATTTAAACATTTCAAGGAAAACATGGTGAGGAAAACGGCATGCCCTAGAACCAAATATTCGAAGGCATGTGCCAACAGTTAGTGTTCTAATAAACTGCGATGGACTTGCCAATGCATGTACCAAATGTAATCTTTTGACGAAAAAAAAATAAAGATCTACTCACTGAGTATGTATCTGAGGATGTACACCATGGGGAAGACAGTCGTGAGCGTGTTTGTTTTTTTGTTTTATACATAGTATATCATATGAATACCTAAAGACGGCGTAGCATAGCTTCGATATAGCATCACTCTTTTCTTTTAATGTCAGATAGAGAGAGATTACACAGATAATACAGATTTACTCGACTGTTTTTCTTATTTGTACTTATTCTTTATTTCTGTGTGATATTACAATGACAAATTTTCTTAAAATATTCATGAAAACTTTTTGGTAATTTCAAAAACTTTTTCACTGCATGAACTACATATACTGTACTACACATAACTTCATCTTGCTAGTCCGGCGGCTTCATCATAAAAGTGTATATTTACGCGAACCACTTTTTAAGGAATTTGTCAGAATTGGCGTACAAAATTAAACATACTTGACATTTCCTATTGCCTAGTTCGTATTTTTTATTCGTATATTTTTCATAAAGTAATTAATAAAGTTACCTATTTTTACCCAGGTTTATAAGATAGCAGAAGTTTGTCTATGGTTTAGCTAGGCAGTGCATTATTTCGAGAGATATTCCGTATGGCAATTAGTAAACTTTTTAATTACTAGCTGTTGCTAGTGGCTTTGCATGCGTTAAGTCGTATTTAAAAAAAATATACTCTCATACACACTTTCACACCTATTTCCCGCCTTCAAAATGTGAAAATCCTAAAACTCTGAAATACCCATTTCCCCGCTTAAAGTATAAATCTTCCAAAAAACCTTTCTTTCATGCTTTTGTTATAAAATTAACCTATCGCCTAATTTCGGCTTTCTAGACTTCGTAGTTTTGTCTGTGCTTTGATCAGTCTATCAGTCAGTCTGGACAAACGGTTTTATAAATTTAGATTATAATAAAAAAGTTTCATTTTTGATTACAGCACCAAAACAACTATTTCTACTCGAACCGTAATTTATAAACAACAATACTAATAGAGAAGAGCTATTTTATCGGATTCAGATATTTTTTAGCGCAATCGTTTTCAGCGTTCGCAGCGTAGAATTGTTTGCTAGATCGTTTAGCTAGTAAAATATAAAATACCTTACACTAGCGTTATTTATTCCGCTGAAATTCAGCTATTTCATAATGCAAACATTGTAGCAGGTAAAATAATGAAAGTTCATAGATCGACCTTCTTGTATATTGAACCGAAAAGAATATGATAAATGACGTGTCAGAAGATATCCCGCATGAATTTCGGGGTGTTCAGTGAGTCTCTAAAGATGCACGCATATGTGAAATATATAAAAGGGATGTTTTTTTTTTACTACTAAAGATGCAAACAAACATACGGGCCACCTGTAAGTAGTTACCGTAGCCTATGGACGCTTGCAATACCAGAGGTAACCTGAGATATCAAGATGAAAGATCTCACGTGCCTGTAATTTCGAGTGCAACTATACCCTTCAAACCGGAACACAGCAATGAGAGCATTACTGCTTGGCGCCAGAAATGGGCATGGTGGTAGCACTTCCCTACCCTGGAGTTTGGAAGCTCTACTACTCTTGCTGATGCTGCAGACACATTCTCGCAATGTGAGTACAAAAAACATAATTTAAATTCGGGAACTCTTTGCCGGGTTTTAATTAAGTAAGGTGCCAGAACCATACCAACAATTTGCGTGTGCGAGCGAACGAACTCAAAACATTTTTTGAATGTCTTGCACATAATGTTTTATTTTACGGGAGTTTCAGCGGAACCCTTTTTGTACAATACAAATAAAATTTACCTATGTACATATATACGTACATAGGTGAGTGCCTACCTAATTATCTTGACCTCGGAAATATCAGCACGGACGGAGGGCTTTCCTTTTATTCTCGGCTATCTGCTAATTAAACAGCCATTGTCTCTTATTAATTGAATTACCTAAACAATGCTAATTGATAAAGTTATGCATGCTTTACATTTATTCTCGAGGGAAAGCAGAGAGGTTTTTTATGTTCATACGCCGAGTAATCACTGAAAAACAAAGTCGTCTGGTGTATACGGGCTATAATCCGTGACAGGCTATTGATTCTCCTATCAACCTTTCTTGGTTGACAGGACATCTTTAAACAAGAGTAATCATAAAAAAAAATGTATTTTTGAAAAATTTAAGACTCTTACATTGCTACCATCGTATACAGCAGCGCTCTTACGAGTAACTTGTGGCGATTTAAACCTATCTAAGAACCAACCGATTGCGAAAAACCGCATAGCCGTTACTCAAATGGTAACAGCCAGATTAACAAACGAAAAACATCTTATAGCAAACATACAGGTTTCTAGCGTAGCGAGAATTCTAGTGCTTTTGCACTTAATCGGCCATTTATGAACCACTAAGATGTTACTTAAAGATAATTATCATTCGTGTGTGTACGTACTTATTCTAATTTGGACCAAAATACATCGAATAACAAAATACCTCGAATGTACAAGGCACATGGGTACTCATAGTACCCATGTGCCTTGTAAATGTAGACCTGTGCGTTTCTCGAAATATGTACTATGAACATCAGTAGTCAATACGTTTCCAGAAACCATAAAATTATCAACATGTTAAAGAAAAAAAGGACTTCTACATAAATTGAGTGCCTCCATTTTTGAAGCCGTTTAAAAATACATTGGCTTTGAAATCCTAAGCAAACAAACCCTATTTGTAGGTACGCATAAAGCATTTCAGCTTATTATCTTCAGTAATGTAAGTCTACATTTTATTCATAATTTCATTATGAATAAAACTTCAAACTACTTGAAACGATTTCGTAGCCTAGCAAGGAAGTAAACCGTGCAAGGCCTGCTAGCTTTAGATGCCACATGTAATATATTTATTATTAATATATTACATGTGGCACTTGTAGGTAATTATGTGGGCATATTGTGTATAATATAGTTTATTTATTGTATTTTATCGCTTATTAGCTATAATACCGCCTATTGTACAATATTGTCAAAGTTATGGTAAGTTCGTTAATTGTACTCTTAGCTGAAATATTATATGGTGTGGAATAATGTACCTGTCTACAGAAAAATAACGGAATAAATTGTTATATCACAAGACACAACTGAGTCGTAATTAAATACGTTTGATTAAATAGCAAATTGAGCGACATTTTGGACATAATATAACCTAGGATATAAAAGACTTTTATTTTCAAAAAATAAATGTGCGCTAATCCTTCGCTTTGCTCAATTTCCCAAAGGGATGCTTTTAGGATTCCAAAGCCTAAATTAATGTCGGAAAGTTTCATCTTGTCCATCCGGCTGTTTGTAGTCCGTCCGTGTCTGTTGAGTTTTGTATCCTAGAATTATGAAACCAGTTAAGCGAGTAGCATTAAGTAGGGACTGCTGAAGAAAATTGGTTCGGTGAATTTTTGATGATAACTTTTGGAGCTATGGTAAGCAGTTTAATCATACAATAGCCTCTGCCCACGGCTTCACCCGCGTGATCCTTAGATAAAACTGTAAACTATGTAATATTTTATGGTACCAACTATACCTGTACCAAATTTTATCCAAATCGATCCAGTCATTACGGAGTTAATAAGCAAAAAACATCCAAAGATCCTACTAATATTATAAAACATATATATAGTCTGTATTGTGAGAGTACAGATCTAGGTAGGCATCAGCAATAGTGATTAAAGCACAGACTTACTAGGGATGCTAACGCATAATATATATAAGTATGTTTTACCAAAAAACATAACTTACCTTTCTCATTGTCCCTGAAAACGTGAATCACCGCTTAGCAATGTTTGACTACGACTTAATTGCTTAAAATAATGTGACGATTTGCCATAAAGCACGGCTCTAATTACGGTAACACGCTGGAGTATTACCGAGCCTTGTACATATGTACCTACCTAGCTTCTAATTGAAACGTTAATTATTTAAGTTACAGTTGGATTCTGAAATAGTGTAAAGAAATAGTAAATCTATATCGATCTAGCTCTATCTATCTATACTAAACTATGGTAATAATAAAGATGAACGGATTGTTGTTTTTTTTTAATTGTACGTTATCTCAGAAACTACTAGTCGGATTTTTACATAAAAACTTTTTACATTTGATCCGATTTTATGAGGAAGATTATAAGGCATCACGCTGCGACCCTTATGAGGAGAGCAAAAGAAGTAATAGCACGGATGGGTGATGCGACGCGGTGGTTGGTCGGGGGCCGAAAGCGGCCGTGGCACAGCTAGTGACAAATAATTGCTATGTCGTGGGCCGTATCGTATGACAAAAAATACATGCTCAAAGCGGTGAAGGAAAACATCTTGAGGAAACCAGCAAGCAACAATACGATGGCATGTGCTGTTGGTTTGTGTTCCAATAACCAATAGGCTTGCAACCTATTACGTAGAATGCTAACTAGTTAGTAAATATTATTCAAAACGTGGGTATATTATGCCAAACATAATATTTGGACGTGCCTCTGATTTCCCTGCCTGGTAATCTTAGTAGGTACATCATGGGGATTACAGTCATTAGAAACCGCCAGAAAAGAGTTGCCAGTGCAATGACTTTGTTATTTTAAACTAACAAAGACGAAGCCAAACAAATTAAATAGCTTGATTTGAATTTTATTATAAACGTAAAGTCAAGTATGCATTGTTATACCATTCAATTATATATGCCTACTCACGTTTATTTATCATATGTTATGAATAATCTTTACCAGAATATTCTCAGGTCTAAGCTTTGTGCATACTTATCTTCCTCATCTCTTCTTGAAAGCACATTAAATAAGAGCACGCTTAAGAAAAGTCAAAGGAAAGAATTAAATAACCATATTATTCGGCTCTTTGGCCTATAAAGTTGAAAGTAATAGGTAATACCTACCTATCTACCAAAAGAATTCCTCAGTTTGATGGACAATATACATTTATAAACGAGTAAATACGGCTGGCAATTAGCGAATAATGGTAATTTGGAGCGCCTTCTAATCAAGTTAATACATTTACACGTACGGTTTGCATTCTGGTTAAAAACATCAGTTCGTTATACCTTTTTCCTTTAAAAGCTTCACGCAATCTTTTCAAGCAATCAATTCAACCAAAACGCGAAAAAAAACCCGTAAAAAAATGTACTAATATAGTTTTTTTTTAATTATTCTTACCTCTGCAAATGTCATACTTTTAGTAAGCCGCCTCAACATATTGCCGACGTAACTTAATAGTCACAATCCAATTTCACTAAACTCTTTACACTTTTCACTAAAACTTAAAACAGTTCAAGTTTCGAAACAATTTTCCTCGATCACGATTGTTACCGAATAATTTTGTATTTAACGATGTTACATAGAATTGGTGGTGGAAAGGAGAAACGCGTGGCTCTGTGTAGTGGGGTATGAAGACTGAATTTCCGCCCGCCCATCCGAGCCGAGTTATGCCGAGCTCCGCCGAACTGCCCCGATCTCGGAACTGAACTCGATTCATGAAACCCACTCGATGAAGTGGTAAGTTTTTACGACTACCCGTTGGCGAGTGCGGTCGGGACCAATATAAAAGGATTGTATGACACCTGTTCCTGATTATCTTCCTTTATTTTCACGATTCGATTTAAAAAATTATCGAATGAATAAGGTGGTTGATTTTTTTAACAAAGTTGGTGTTATTCTTACTTGTTAACAAAGCGATTAGGTTAAATGGTTATAGATCCAAGCAAAGAACTTGGTTCTTTATACAATCAAACTTGTTACACCAGCTACTTACACTCTCTTAGTAATAAGTCAGTCAGTTGTAGTTTTTTTCAATCGAATTCAACAAAGAAGGATAATACTCAATTCCTCTGTATGTTATTTGTATGTTGCGAACCGGTACGGATTTACTAAGGGAGCAGGTTAATGATTATTTTTCTAAGTATACTTTAAAGGCTGTTCCATATAATTTATATGAAAAATTCCACCCCTAATGGGGGATGAAATTTCAATTTGGACTTTTTATCAACTTTCCGTTCTTTGAAGTAGGTTTTTAATTTTTCCTGAAAAAAATATACGTGTTTTTATGTTTAGGATACATCTAGTTGTATTATTTAACTATATATCTACTAGGTGTAATTTTTAGTTCCTGGACTTTGCTAAACGTAAAGCAAGTTGCTTTACGATTAAATAACCCTGCATGTTTGAGCACGTATTTTTAAACGATTTTACTATAAAAATTAATGATTTTACGATCGGTGCATCAATATAAAAAAATTAGCAACATTACGTAATTTGTTCGAACTACGAGAACTCGGCTTGTTCTCAAAATCCTCAAAACTACTCGAAACAAATACCTACATATTTTTTGAGTGTACAAATATTTTCCCCGAATTACGACGAACAAAAATACACGAAGTATCCAATGGATACTGAACAGTGAGTTTCGTTCTCAGTCAACTCAACCCACAGAGCTATGAAACCTAGTTTCATCGACAAAAGATCATTCCAGCTTACTCTACACCCGGTGCAACCATAATAATTATGGGGCTATTTTTATGCCATTGTTGTACTTTGTAAGAGCAGTCATAACAGCTGATCCGGATTTTATTGCAGTTCCCGGTGGCAATAATATCCCACTGTTTGTCTCCACCTGTCTGAACTGTGGATTAACCCCACTTTATCGTGCGTTTTATGGACACGAATATTCAGACGGTTTTTAAATCTAGGCCTTCCATTTTTTACAACTTCATAAGAGGCGGTTATACCTTCACTTAGTTGTAACAAAGATTATCAACAATATAATCTATTATCGGTGTAGTTAGACATGCCCTTTTTAACCCACTATGTAAGGAGCCAGTATTATGCGTTTGGGTACGATGTTTTATCGCCACAAATCAAAAAGGGTGCTGCAATAGATACATATAAAAAGTTACGCCTGTTTTCTAGAGTAGGCAGATACCGCGGATTTCCACTTGCATACAACTTCGTAAGAGATATCTACATAGATATCTCTTACGATTCATTTACCCTCAACTATGATGCAATGTAAGATGGCGTAACCATTGTTTTTTAGGGTTTTGAAGCCCCGTTTGGTTGACAAATGATAAAAATGGAACCCATATAGTTTCATATCTGTTCGTCCGTGTGTCACACTCTGATTTCTCGTTCACTTTAAAGCGTATCGAGATAACATCTTGTTGCAGACGTTAAACGGCCTTTTTAGCCTACAGCTAGTGACAAACTCAGCACAATTTCGGTATCCTGGCCAGCGAAATCATAAAATCGCGATGAGTGGGAAAAGGGAAAGGAGGTATTTGCTCTGCAGTGCGAGTAGACAGAATTTGATGTTTAGACCGAAAACGAAAATCAAATAAAAAAGAGGCTTTTTGCGCAGCAAGTACGTGTAAATTGGGGCATAACATTTGTTAATTTTAATCATATTGTCATTGAATGAAAGAAAAAAAAAATATTTGGCAAAGCGGAAAGAAGCCATTATCTTTGCACTAAAACAGGCACCCAGGGACTTGTAATAAAAATAAAAAAAGATAAAAAAAAAATGTCGCCTACTTACTAAAACATTACAATTATTTCGATATCTTCTGAACTATTTCAGCTATTTAATATAAACCCCTCCGGGCTCTAAGAATCCTAATATCCAGTTAAGCTTACAAGCTCAATATAAAAATTAAAAGGTAGTTGAATGTCCCAATTGTAATTAAGTCGCATTTTAGCACGAGCTAAAGAGTGCTTTGAATGCATTTTTAAATACGTTTATTATCCTTTACGCCACTGGGCTGTAAATTTTGATATCCCGGTCACAAACTCCCCCCGGAAACGTAAGAATTACGGCGCTATTTTCGTCACGTATTTCGGTCACATTCGGTCAAAAAAGTATCGGGAATGGATAATTTGTCTATGGTTCCCAATTCAATTTTTTGTTTCTTTTTCTGCTGTTTGATTGGCACAAATGTTTTCCATTTTGGCGCGGATTTTGAGTTGCATCTGTTGTTTATATTTATTATAGTGCTGTTTTTAGTTAGATCATATCTAGTGTGTACTGCGAATTTCACTATGGACAAAAATATCGAACAAAGAGTTTATCTTAAATTTTGCATTGCCAACGGAATTTCGTGTTCGGAGTCACTGAAAATATTACAGAAGGCTTACGGTGAATTTTACGACGACTTTATCAAAAACACGTGCTTATGAGTGGTACAAAACGTTTAAAAGCGGTCGAGATGTGACAGAAGATTTGCCTCGCTCTGGTAGGCCATCAACATCTTCAACTGAAGTTAACGTCGCAAAAGTGAAGGAATTAGTGACTGAAAATCCTCATTCAAATTTGAGAGAGATAGCCGCTGAACTTTCTGTGTCTCACGATTATTTAAAATGGTGCGGATCGGCACCATTTTAAATAATCACTTGGGTATTAAACATGTTGCTGCTCGGCTAGTCCCAAAAGACCTGAATTTTCTCCAAAAACTCAATCGCATAAGAGTCGCTGAGGAGTCAATTCCGACCCAACATTAATGAAACGCATTGTTACTGGTGACGAGACGTGGGTTTACGAGTTTGACATGCAAACTAGTCAACAGACTTCGGAGTGGCGCCTCCCAACTGAACCGAAACCGAAAAAACCACGCCAAAGTCGATCAAAAGTTAAAGTCATGTTAACTGTTTTCTTTGACTATCGAGGTGTTGTGCACTGGGAATTCTTGCCGGAAGGTGAAACGGTAAATAAAGAATATTATTTGAGCGTTATGCGGCGTTTAAGAGAGCAAATTCGGCGAAAAAGGCCAGATTTGTGGAAAGAAAATTCTTGGATTTTGCATCACGATAATGCGCCTTCGCACAAGGCCATAATTGTAAACGAATTTTTGACCAAAAACTCAACAAATACTATCGAGCAACCACCTTATTCACCAGATATGGCTCCAGCCGACTTCTTCCTTTTTCCTAAACTCAAATTACCACTTCGTGGCACACGTTTTCATTCGGTAGAAAACATAAAGGAGAATTCGCGACGAGAACTGAAATCAATTCCGGAAAAAGCGTTTAAAAAATGTTTTGATGATTGAACTATTCGTTGGCGTAAGTGTATCGTTTCTGAAGGAGCATACTTTGAAGGCGATAAAATAAATTTAGATGAATAACTGACATTTTATGTATTATTGATCTTTTCCCGGTACTTTCTTGACAGAGTAGTATGTCATATTCTGCCAAAAGAATATGTAAAGCATGATGATTGTGCTCACATGGCCCCTAGAAATAAGCGATAAGACCGCCCATTGTACTTTTATAACAAATTTAAGTTATATAAAAAGTAAAAATAAAAGACTGCTTTCTACTTTTAGTTAATAATAATAAATAATGCTGGTCATTTTTCACACAGCATCACCAAACCCCAAAGTAAAGCAGAGCTTGTGTTATGGGAACTACATGACTTATATACTACTTATATAATTTTTTTTTGTAAATACATACATAACATACATAAAAAACACCCAGACCCGAGACAAATAATCGCAGATACAAACATTTGTCCCGCGGCGTTAATCGAACCCCCAACCTTCTGCGTCTCAGCTAGGGCTTCGCCCATTGCGCCACAGTTATAAAAAGTTTTTGTTTTTTGTTGTTTAGTTGATATGCCACCCAGACTTACATTAGTTTTTTTTTGTATGGTAAGTATTCGCCAGTTTTTTTGTAAATAAGACAATTATTCGGTATGCATCGGGTGATTACAATCTAATGACTCAGGTATCACGTTTCTCATTATAAACGTTTAAATTCAAGTTTCCATGTCTCACTATTTGAGACAATGAAACTTGGTCCAGATTTTGGAATAAAATAAGTTATGATCCGTATCGTTGAAAAACTTGAATCGGAAGAAACTTAGTCTCATCTTTTGAGTGGATTCAAAGCAGTCGAAAGTAATAATTCACCAGCTTTTTCGTAAACTTTGCTTGCTGGTTTAAATCTTATTACTAACCAATGTGCCTCAAATAGTTTAGGTACCCTGTTAAAGAGTTTGTAACAAAAACACTGTCCAATCCAAGACTGTAATAAGAACACTTTTTCCTACTTAAATAAAATCACGATATTTTTAATAAATTAAGAAGAAATTATACCTTCTTGAAATTGTCGTAACGAAATGAAACTTATGTATGTTCGGATGACAATTGATACCAAACGATGTACGTTTGGTATCTTGGAACTGATCTGATGATGGAGCCATGAGGTGGATAGTGGAACTCTTTTCATAATTTTTAGAGCGTGACAAAAGCGTTTTTTTTTTGTTTTTTTTAAATTACACAATTTATTATTATTAAAAAAAATATAGAACATAATATAATAATAATAAAGCATTTATTTCTTTACCCTCACTAAGGTTTTTTCCTTGTCTTAACATTATGTAGCTATGTGTATATTAACCTGTTTTGTGAGAGACTGGTGCCAGAAGTAGGTTTGAAAAACCTGTATTACAAGTCACCAGTACTCTGGCATCACGGATAATACATTTATTCACACAAAAAAAATACACGAAATAGTTGCAACTAAAGAGCGTAGCAAACAAATAAATAAATAAATAATGCTGGACATTTTTCACACAGCATCATCTAGCCCCAAAGTAAGCAGAGCTTGTGTTATGGGAACTACATGACTGATTTACTACTTATATACTTTTTTTTTGGAAATACATACATATTATGCATAGAAAACACCCAGATCCCAAGACAAATATTTGCAGATGCAAACATTTGTCCCGCGGCGGGAATCGAACCCGCAACCTTCTGCGTCTCAGGCGGGCCTTCGCCCACTGCGCCACAGAGGAACAATATTGCATACAGCTAAATTTACACCGGAAATAAGTATATTTTCCCGATTATTTAAATTCACTCCATGAGACTCCAAACCCTGAATGTACTAATATATAGGTCCATGACGCACGTCAATTAGCCACCTCGGAAGCTTCAAGTAGTTTAGAGAGCGAGCTAATTATAAAGTTTCATAAAGTGCTTTCAGTCGTGTGCAACCTAAAGTTGGGTTTTAGTCAATTCGGAGTCATGTGCAAACCGAAAATTGGATCATAGCTTCTGCCCACGGCTTCGCTACACTATTATATGATCGGGCAATACGCGCCCGTATATAAAATAGCCTGAGTATTATTCTAATACTGAAAACGAATACGCTACTAGCTAAAGCCTACGGCTTCGTCCGCGTTGTACCCGGATAAAATGTACCTCTTACCGTTAAGGCAGCGTTCTTTATTCTTTATTGTACACTAAGAAAATTAAGATAAAAACGGACACATAGGACATGAACAAAGCATTCAGAAGGTTGCGGGTTCGATTCCCGCTGCGGGACAAATGTTTGTAATGTTTGTCCCGGGTCTGGGTATTTTCTATGTATAATATGTATGTATTTACAAAAAATGTATATAAGTAGTATATCAGTCGTGTGTACCATAATACAAGCTCTGCTTAGTTTGAGGCTAGATGATGCTGTGTGAAAAATGTCCAGCATTATTTATTTATTTATTTATTCATAACTGTATATAAGTAGTACTGTATATAAGTACATCAAAAAATGTATATAAGTAGTATATCAGTCGTGTGTACCATAATACAAGCTCTGCTTAGTTTGAGGCTAGATGATGCTGTGTGAAAAATGTCCAGCATTATTTATTTATTTATTTATTCATAACAAACGCAATCGCTCGACAGTTATTTCGGAGACCTTATATTTTAATGGTATAACTTACATCTGACCATGAAGGTAGATTCTAAATATAAGTGAAATAACTTTTTAAATCGGATTATTCGTTTCGGAGATTATCTCTTGAATCTTACAAACTTACCTGTTTATAATATTAGTGTAGAGTTTAGTGTCAATTTCAAATTTCACCCACCTTTCTAAATTAGCCTGAGTATTATTCTTTTAAAAAAAGTATTTTTACATAAATATCTGAGTGAATACCAAAAGTGTGTCAAGTGTGTATGAATAAGTAATTATTTTTTTAACTGTACCTAAATTATAATAATCTGCAATCTAAATGTTAGAAATTATTATGTATTTATTTATGTCTGAATTCGGGAATAAATGGTTTTTTTTAAATATTACTTTAAACGAATATTTCACCTGCCTAAATTGTTTACGAAGACTTAACAAGAAGTCCCCAACATCCATAATTTAGCATTTTATATATTAAGTAGGGTCTGGAGAATAGTTGTAGGCTTTTCTAACTAAATATATTTTAGAGCACCATGTAGACCTAGTGCTCGGTACCCCAACTTCCGGAAAGAGTTGGGTTCGAATCTGGTCGTGCACCAATGCAGTTTTTCCACTCGTAAAATGTATGTGCGCCATAAACACGTGCTCAAATTGGGTGAAGGCAATAAGGGGAGATGGGATTGCAACCTGTCAATCAATTGTATGTGTTAAATATAATTTTAAGACATGTCTTTGACAACCCCCTGCTTAAAATCCTCCAAGATATACGCATTAAGTATGTATCTGAGGATGTCCATCAGAGGGAATACAGCTGATATCATTTTTATATACAACCTGTTTGTGAGCGGTTACCGTAACCTCCATAGGTTACGGCTTGCAACACCAGAGGTATCGGTCTTCAAACAGGAACACAGCATTGATTTTATTTAATTTTTACTTTTTCGAGGTTAAGTTTGATAGGTAGGTCTACCTGACCTGTTCAAGTGTCCACTAAAGCAAAACATTATTACGTACGGTGGGCCGCGGCGTAGCGTTATAAATGGATAATGGACACTATTAGGTGCGAGCACTTACAAGCTAGGTAATAATACGTCAATTTATGACGTTAATATCAAACCAGACGTAAATTGACGCTTGCCTTTGAATTCCGGGACAAATGTTTGCATGCTCTGCAGATTTTTTCCGAGTCTGGGGGTTGGGGTACCACGTTACTCGTGATTCCTAGTGCCAGGGCTATGTATGTATCAGTTGGGTGTTTATTTATTTACCTATTTAATTTTAATTTTAATGTATAACAATAAGTATTTGACAGTCAGATGCAAGTATTTTTTTCCAACATTTTAAACCACGATGTGTCTTTCACTGTCGCGTCGTTTGCAACGCCGCCCTCCGGGGCAAGTCAATACTTTAATAAAATCTAAGAACCACCCTTGACGTCATACAAAACGATTGCAAAAATTCACATTATAAACGAATAAGCTGTTTTGGAGAATAATGGTAGCAGACAAACATACAACCTCCCAACCCCAAACATATTGATGTCCTCCACGACGTATCCGTCGATGGCGAACCTTGCCATTATATAAATTTATCTATTATGTGAACGAATGTGACTCGCAAAACCGAATTTTGTTTTAAACGTCCTGTCACAAGCCGAGCAATGTAATTGACCAGAATTGTTGTATGTGTAAATGTAGGTGGGTTAAGGATTTGTCTTTCGTTGCTGGCGCTTAGCATCAAGATGTTCTAGGCGAGTTCTTTCGAATTGCACAGTTGCCTTGTGAACGGTGCTGCGCCAGTCAGACCGGTGTTGTGCAAGCTCTTCCCAACCAACACACGGTATGTCACATGTTGATAGATGGCGTTTGAGGACATCTTTGTATCGCAAAAACTGGCCCCCCGGCTTACGCTTTCCCTCTCTAAGTTCCGAGAAGAAAACTATTTTTGGAAGCCTAGAGTCCTTCATACGCACAAGATGCCCGCACCACCTAAGTTGACCCTTGATAAGCAGAGATTCTATTCCGCTCATCTCCGTCCGATACAAGATTTCTGAATTTGGGACGCGATCTTGCCACTTAATTCGAAGTATCGATCTGAGACACCTCATGTGAAAGACGTCAAGTCGCTTTATATCATCTTTGTAGAGGCACCAGGTCTCTGTGGCGTATAACAAGATAGGTAAGATTATTGCTTTATACACGGAAATTTTTGTGTGTAGATGCAAGTCGTGGGAATCCCAAACTCTTTTACTTAATTTTCCATAAGATGTGGCCGCCTTTGCAATACGAGACGAAATTTCGGTGGCAAGGCGGTTATCATTACGAACGAAACAGCCTAGATAGCGGAAAGTTGAAACTTCTTCGAGGGGTTTTCCGCTTAAAAACCCCTTCCGGTTAGGGTGGTCATATCTGCGGTTTCACCACGAGCTGACTGTTTTAGAACCTGGGTTTTCGACACGCTTATGACCAAACCAAATCTACGACACGATTCATCTAGGCTGTTAATATAATTCTGCAAACTGCTGATACTGTCAGACATCAGACAAACGTCATCGGCGTAGAGAACGTCCATAACAGAGACCTCCTGCAACTTGCTTCTTGCCCTAAAGCGTGAAATGTCAAAAACGCTTTTGTCAGTTCGTACATTAAGGAGTATTTGTTCACCACAGGCTCTGTAAGAATCTTTCAACACAGCAGCGAAATAGATGGCAAACAAAGTAGGAGCCATCACACATCCTTGCTTGACACCACTTGTAACGGAGAAAGGTTCGGTAAAGTCATCTTCATGTTGGACCTTAGCCATCATGCCTTCGTGGAAGTCTCTTATGAGACTCACAAACTTTTCTGGACAACCCGCTTTTCTAAGGACAATCCATAGTGCGTCTCTCGGCACGCGGTCGAATGCTTTCTCAAGGTCAACAAAACACATATATAGTGGACGTTGTTGTTCTAGGCTCTTTTCCTGTAATTGCTTTACCACAAAGATTGCATCGACCGTCCCCCTGTATGGCCTGAAACCACATTGAGTTTCTGGATAAATTCGTTCCGCTAGGGTGCCCAGACGGCGATTTATGATGTGAGCCAAGACTTTTCCAGCTGTACTAAGGAGAGAAATGCCTCTGTAAGAGCCGCAGTCAGATAAACCACCCTTCCCCTTGTACAACTTGCAGATAGATGCATCTTTCCAGTCTTGGGGGACTGTGCTGGACTCCCATATCCTCAGAATTAGCTCGAAGAGACGGCCTCTAATGTTAGGTCCTCCATATTTGTAGACTTCAGAGGCAAGGCCATCATCACCAGGAGACTTGCTATTCTTGAGGCGACTGACAGCCTGATGGAACTCATCAAACGATGGTGGGTTCTCGAGTTCTAGTGAATAAGGTAGGGTCTCTAGTGCCTCAATGTGAAAGAGATTGGCATTTTGTGCTCCAGGGTTCAAGACTTCGTTAAAGTGCTCAGCCCACCGTGCTAGTATATCTGAACGTTCCGTTAGCCGTTGAGTCTTATCACGAGATAAGATGGGCGAAGTCTTTTTGCAACGAGGTCCAAATACATTCTTAAGACCCTCAAAAAACTTTGCACTTTGCTTAGTGTCTGCAAAGTGTTGTAGTTCAAGTGCCTTCTCTTTCCACCATCGGTTTTTGAGCTCTCGCACCTTTGTTTTGAGTTTATATTTGGTTTGCTTTCGCACATCATTTACAGGATCTCTCATCGATTTCCTCCAATAATCGACCAATTTTATAATTTCGATTTCAGATACGTCAAACCAGTCTTGATTTTTCTTCTCTGGCTTTCCGATTGTCCGTCCTGCAACTTCATAAAGTGAGTGTGCATAAGATTGCCAGTGGGTATCAATGTCCGCAGCTACGTCAACCGATTCCAATCCAAAAGCACAGTCCAGTTTATTTTGCAATTCGTGATTGCGAATGAGTTTATGAAAAGCTAGTCTGGGTGGAGCTTTATGGTTCGCTCTACGCGGGGGTTTGTATTGAATTCTAATTTTGGACCTTATCATTCGATGGTCTGTCCAGCCATGTGCACCTCTCATAGATCTTGTAATAAGAACATCCCGAATGTCATCTCTTCGCACAATAATATAATCTATGAGGTGCCAATGCCTGGACCTCGGGTGCATCCAGGATGTTTTAAATTTTTCTGGCAATCTAAAAAAGGTGTTCGTTATGCTAAGATGGAATTCTGCACATAGGGTAAGAAGAAGCATTCCGTTCGAATTACACTTGCCAATTCCATGACGACCAAGAACATTACGCCAAACACTGAATTCAGATCCAACACGGGCATTAAAATCCCCAAGCAAGACAACCTTATCAGTGCCCGGCACGGCACGTAAGACTGCCCCGAGAACGTCATAAAATTTAAGTTTTTCTTCATCAGGGTAAGTCATGGTAGGAGCATAAACACTGATAAGGTAGAGGTGTTTTCTTGGAGCGATGGTAAGTCTTAAGGTCATGATTCTATCGTTTATACCCTTGGGTAGTTCCGTAAGACATTTAGCAATGCTGGTTCTGATTGCAAACCCAACACCGCTACTGGCTCTCTCACCCAAAGGTTTACCCATCCAATAGTAAGTGTAGCCTCCACCATCTTCGCAAAGTTCTCCACTGTCACATAAGTGAGTTTCACTCAGTGCAGCTATATCAACATTGTATTTTTTCAGTTCACGCGCAATGAGTGCGGTTTTTCGTTCTGGACATAAGTTGTTAGGATTATCCAGTAGTGTTCTAACATTCCAGGTAACTAAATTAAACGTTTTTATACTATTATTTTTATGTTTTCGACCGCGATTAAATCGGCTCCCAATGACCGCGGTTTGCCATCAAGGTTGGGGTGAGACGAACTATGTTTAGGCCACCTTTTCTAGGCCCCTCCCCTATGCAGAGGAAAGCAGAGCGATCCTAAATAGGGCTGCTTTGTCATAAGAAGTGCTGCCGAACCCGTAATCTCGTCTCATTCGATTTCAGGAGCGACCACTCTCTTCCTACCGCCTATATGCAGAGCGACAGCTAAGAACCGAATACACCGTGATCCGAATTCCCACCACCATCTCTCCGTCGCCATAGGACTTTTAAAGTTCAGAATCCAGTTTAATGGCAAGGTTCATCTGCGCGTGACTTTGTTTTAAGTGGGCCAACGGTTGCGCTGGTGTAAGACCACTCTCTCGTCCCATGCCACCATTTTCCGATGGGCCAGTTTCCCAGTACGACCGGTGGTGACAAGGATGCAGTGACTGACCGCAAGCCATTACATAGATCCTGGCAGGCGCCCTTAAGGCTGGTCACATAGCCTTGCTGCATCACCATACCACACTGATGCAGGCTTGTGTATGGTACCGGGGATCATCTGGAAGCCACTTTACAGGTGTTAGCTAAATATGGCCCCCTTCTCTAGGTTTAGCCCACAGATGTGGTTTACCAGGGTGTGGCCGCTGTGTCTACAGCTTCTTGGAGCCACTAGAGAAGAGATTGCAGAGGTTGATTAATAACACTGAACACTCCACTAAAAACAAAAAACATACAACATAAAACACCAAACATATTAAAAAGATCTTGAATGTCGAAAAGTAGAATCGCTCCATTTTCAAACCGGAACAGGAAACGTTAGTTGACAGTGACATCCCAGTGCCTGTGTGTATGGAATAGCAACAATCTTGGTATGGCGTATCATAACGATATGCAATGCTCTGACAAGAACGTACAGGAAATTGATATCTCTACGATTAAAGCAAAATAAATAAAACAGAAATATACGTTTTCAATTAAAACAGTACTTATTACATTACAGTAAAATATTGCTTTATAATAATTATTATTTATTTATTTCAGGAAAAACATTAAAGTACACGTACAAATACATACATAGCTTAACATGCATATGTGTGGAGTAACTATTTATGTTTAAAGTGATAGTGTTTTGATATCAACCTGTATGTTTTCAAGAATGGTTCTTAAATAAGTTTTATCATTAAGGTGCGCTGCAATCGATGATCGTTGGGTCACGAATACCGGTCACTCGCTATTTTTTAATAAAATTAGTTCAAACATACTACATATATGCATACCAATCTTTTTGGACAGTTCATTAAACAGCAAAATGTAAGTCTAACTAAACTATTGGCTTCCCAATGTTATTTGGTTGTCTCGTAGTTTGATCGTGTAATATTGAACATACGCGCCTACGCCGTAGTAATAGTAATACTGTACAAAATCTGAAATGATGTAGCGAACTAAATCAACCATATCCTCTTCATAGGGTTCGAAATCTAAATAATGTGTAATATAATTACAAATAATGAAATCATTCCACTTCAATTTTTCTATTAATTGAACCAGATTAAAAAAAACATGTTTACCCCCACAGTAACGGCTAAATTTGTTCAATCTAAGTAGGTACTGCTTTAATTTCCTTTAGGGCAGATAGGGAATTCGAAGGGCTTCTTAAAGCCCGGATTTACATTGGAAAATTATGCCCAAATCTCTTGGAATCCGTCCATATGCGAGACGCCCGCCGCCGTTTTAATTGTGTTTGTCGAGACTTAGCAAACACTGAGCTTTCTAATTCTTTGAAAGGATAAAGACATAATACTTAGATACTACTTTGCGTACATATCCATTGTCCTATTCCGGTGAGAGTAGACCATCTGAGCAGGCCGTAATCTTTTGAATACAGTTTTAAATATGCTCTATACAATAAGAAATTTATGAAACTTACATAATTCTTAATGAAATCATAGATTTATCAGATGTACATCCCTAAGAAAGATAGTCAGACAGGCAGACACACGGTGGCATAGAATAAAAAAGAAAGGTTCCAGTTAGCATCCGTTAGGTACAAAATCCAAAAAAAAACTATCTCTTAGTATATTACATATAAGAAAGTATATTTGGCCCGTAATGGTTTTCTATTCCATATATATAGCCCTATAAAGTCTATAAATTCTATAAGAAAAAAAATTGCTGGACATTTTCACGCAGCATCATCTAGCCCCAAAGTAAGCAGAGCTTGTGTTATGGGAACTACATGACTGATATACTACTTATTAGTAAATACATACATATTATCCATAGAAAACACCCAGACCCGAGACAAACATTTGTCCCTCGGCGGGAATTGAACCCGCAACCTTCTGCGTCTCAGGCGGGCCTTCGCCCACTGCACCACAGAGGTCGTCAAGAGATACTATAAGATACCAAGGCTTTTAGCAGCCGATGATCTAATAAAATAACTTACAGTCGGTACTAGCGGTATGACAATAAAAAAACGCACTCAGTTGTCGAGACCTACTCGAGGGTATACAATATTCTCTTCACAATATTCCATAGCTACCCTTTAGTTCTCCACCTTAGCCCCCTTAGCCCCCTTAGCCTTAGCACCTCTCTTCGCCTTTTTATAATCAAAGAAGGCAAAGTGCCTTCATTTATTGAACATTTTTATACAAATCCGATTGAAATTAAATCGACGTTTCCTTCTGGGAGAAAACGTAGATAATCTGTTAGAATATAAGAAATATAACTTCAGTTAATACCTATGTTGCCCTCTGTGGTGTAGGGCGAAGGCCCGCCTGCGACGCGGAAGGTTGCGGGTTCGATTCTCTGGATGTTTTCTATGTATGTATGTAAAAAAAATGTATCAGTCATGTAGTTCCCATAACACAAGCTTTGCTTACTTTGGGGTTAGATGATGCAAAATGTCCAGCTTTATTTATATAATTATGTTCATACCGAAACACTATAATTTTGTACATACAGAAATAATGGAGATAATTGAAATAAACATTTACCTTATAAAATAATTATGTTTAGTCAGTTAACGTGAAATTATTTATATCCTACTACTATTATAAACGCGAAAGTTTGTGAGGATGGATGGATGTTTGTTAGTTGTAGTTTCATCAAAATCCGTTCAGTAGTTTTTGCGTGAATGAGTAACAAACATCCATCGTTTATAATAGTAGTAGGATAGGAGGAAGTAGGATATGAAATCGATAAGTAAAAATTATGCTTTATAATAATATATTCTGAATTACCGCCAAATCTCTGTAATTATAATACTTTAATTCATTACCTATAATTATTTTTAGTTCTCCAGCTTTTTAGTTCATAAGGGAACTATGTTCAATAGAAGTCAAATGATTTTTGATCTAAGTATGTCGGTGTCAAAAATATAAGAACTGTCACGTAAAAATAAAAAATAAAAGAAAGTATTGTGGAATTGAAACATCCAGTTTGGTACCTATAATTTATAGCACGTACGTTTGAGTAGAAGTATTCCATGAAGAGTAGTCGTAACCGGTTTTAGTAGCACAGTCTTACGTTCTAAATTTATACGGCTACTTTTTGATGTGCTAATTCAGATACTACAAACAATCAACGCAACGTCATCAGAATAAGTAAAGAACAATTGTATAAGTAGTCATTACCTTTACTGTGATAAGAAGCGCGTATATTTTCTACGCATATGCTACGCAGTTGCTAGGTGTGCATTATATTATGACTGTTTTACGCAAATTGCCACCCATTATGCTATGCAGGGGCTACGCACATGCTACGCAGGTGCTAGGTACGCATGTAATTACAGTTTAATGCTTACAATATGTATTGTACCACCCATAATGCTACTAATATTGTAAGAATGTGTTATGAATGTTCTAGGCAAAATGTGAACTACACTTTGCTGCATAGATAGAAGTTCTACGCAGTATCACTAATAAACATCGCAAAAAAAACGACGCTATTCACCTACTGAGGAAGGTATAGAGAAATCCAAGCTATAATTGCTATACATCGACTATGCAATCCCTTTACTTAAAACTTTTGTTATTCGCTTGTTTTGATATCACATGATAAATTAAAAAAACTCGAAAACAAGCTCTTCAGCCTTCAGGCTGTTATCTCTTATATAATCTATCTATCACCCCGAAACTTGGCTCATTACAATAACAGCGACGAAGTAATTTCACCTGAACGAGTCACATGTAGCCGATAAGCTTAACGACAGTTCCGATTTAGTACCCACAGAGTGGATTCGACAATCGGTAGGAGACGTGCGATCGTTACCAAATAGCAGCTATTTGCAAACCTACGGGACATTCGAAAGAGGTACTCGAAGTACCAACCTTCTTTGTCACTATTTCAGTATTTTAGCCGATATTTGGGCTACGTGACACTGCTCAGTCGCCAAACATATTGCCTAAATTTATTTGTTAAAAAAATGCACCTACCTAATTGAGATGGATGTAGCCGTCCTAGTTGCCCGTCGAAAGAATATTTGTACTTCATTAAAATTAAATTAGCAATTGGCTGACATAAGTATTGATAGATGCGTTTTGTGGAATAAAATAGTAATTCAACAGAATGTTTATTTTGTTTAATATATTATTTTATTATCTATTTAATCAGTGCTGTACCTATATTAACTCCAAATAATGTGAAGTCCATTTGCGAGGAATAAATTATTAATTATGTTAATAATTACTTTCAGTAGTAGTATTTTCAGTATTAGGTAGGTAGTTCCCTACCTATGTTAAAGAGCCAAAATGTGCTTGAAAGTTGTTCGGAAGCAAAAACTGCTATTCATATTTAATTTTGGATTAAGTTTTGTTTGTATTTAACTAATAATAAAATTGTTTTATTAGTAGGTAGGTAATTTAACTACTTCGTACAATATTCATACAACTTTCCATAAGTATTATTATAATATATAAGTATTATTTTGTTTATATTTAAGGAATAGACACTCACCTTCGATCAAACAAGACACTCAAGATCAAAGATTTTCAGTTCTACGACATTCTGTGAACAGCGTTTGCAATCGGTCGCTGTCGATGTTTCATGCATAATAATTATTAGGTACCTTTATCGTTACTGTAGGTACGTAAATATTAAAATAGCTCTGAAAAAAATACTGTTTGGATTATTTACGTACCCATATAACTCTTGCATAAAGTGAACAATATTTTAGGTACAAAAGAAGTGCCAACAATATTGTTGGAAACCAAAATATTATTTTATTTATTTGTTTGTACTAGATAACAGTAGTGCCACAGATACAACACTTTAGATGTACTAGGTAGTATTAAGTGTGTATGAAATGTAGTGCAGTCTCGTTCGTATAGTATTACAGTATCGTACTGTGTACGCCATCTAGTTTTGTAATAAGTAAGCTAAATGAGCAGCAACGACATACCACCTCTTAGAGTGTGTTCGAACAAGCTTTCAAATAAGGATGTGCCTTGATGACATTGGCTGCAGTGTATCAAGTAAATTATAGTCGATTGGATCGTATTGTTTGTTTCATTTCAATTCAAATCACTATGTCCATGGAGACTGTATTATACAACCAGTTCTTGTACAGCCTTGAAAGGCGCAGCTCGTATTCCGTGTCCCTGGTTTTAAACTATCAGGGCGAGCTTTCCACGGTCTATTATGAGCCAAACAAACTAGGAAATACACGGCCAGGGAATTTACAGCCAGTATTCCATGACCACTGGTTGGTTTTCAAAGGATTTTGAGTATAACAACCTTGTTAAGACACAGACAGGATTAGAATAAACATCAACTGAAGATATTGTAATAAAACTTTTCTCGTTCTTATAATGAATCTAATTTATTTAAAAACATGAATAACGTGGTTCTTTTTAACAATAAATAAAGGTTTCAGACCAGACCAACACTGACGGTCGGTGGTTCGTGACAAAAGTGCCGCTTGTCCGATAACCTCCCAATCGCTAGTTTTATCTCGACGTCACTTCTCAGTGTTACCTACACATTTACATTGTAGATACTGAAATAATTCATAATATATCTGATTAATTAAATATTTAATAATTATTTAAAAACAATACCTAGCAATATAGTAAGTATTTTTTATTTTTCCTTTCCGTCAAATAAAAGAGAGGAATATTTTTCGTCATCTCTACCGAAGACAAAACCACTGTCTTGGGTGCTCATGCTACTGGTGCAGGTATGCAGGTGCTGAATTAGCATCAATTTAAGAAGCCAAATAAATTTTAAATGTATAACAGCAAACGCAAGACCTTGACACTTACGACATTGTGTTGATCGAAAATGGTACAAACTTCTGGTCTTTTATTTAACTATGCTGAAATATCGAGAAACATTCAAACTCACAAATCATGGTAAATATCCCGATTTTTAAATTTATGATTTCGAATACTCTGCCTGTAACAAACTTACTAATTATACATACATACATACATATAGTCACGCCTGTTTCCCGGAGGGGTAGGCAGAGACCAAGGATTTCCACTTGCTACGATCCTGGCATACTTCTTTCGCTTCGTTCATCCTCATCAAATTCTTCATACAAGCTCGGCGATTAAGTGTACTTCTGACCTGGCCATTCTCTAGAATGTCTTCAATTTAGTCAGAGTACGTTCGCCGAGGCCTTCCTCTTCCAACCTTCCCATTCACGCTATTATACACTGTATTTATTTTAGATAGGTCAGAGAGGATAAATCCTTAGCGGTAAGCGATATCAAAAATGCTGCAATGAATTTTTTTATTCATCAATGATCAGTGGATCATTTTGTAAGTATCAATTTACACCGATTATGATTAAAAATAAAATCTTTATAATAATTGTCTTCTTTTCTTATAAATAACCGAAATCGATGTGTGTCTATTAAAATCTTATTTCATCTGATTGAAAATTGGCTGTCAATTTTATGGTCGTGGATTGTCAGGCCGTACAATATAGTCCAAACTAAGACAGACATTTTGTATTGTTCAGCAAAATTTATTCATTGAATGAAAAGACGTTTCGTTTTTTTCTTGTAGTTTGGAAAGTCATTGTTATTTTTCGAGAAAAGTACGCATGTTTGCTAAACAATTACAAGATTTTATTAATCTCCGGCTTCTAGAAACAAATATTATTAATCGTGACTGTTTCCAGGCTTCAAAGTTTCGACGCATTAACTTCGGAATCCGAAAAGTGAGTGTCACCAAGAAAGGAATTGATTCACCGGCCGCTTCGACAAACATCCGAAAAAATGAGCACCCCATTTAGTGCCGACCAAATCGTGCAGTTGAAGGCATTCATCGGTGTGTGCCAGGCTGATCCCCGTTTACTGAACCATCCCGAATTGGGTTTCTTCAAAGATTTCCTTTTGTCTCTGGGAGCTGTGCTTCCTCCACCTCCTACGTTCAGCGCGAAACCGTCAGGAGATAGGTACGTAAGTTAACAATGTCTATGTGATGTGAAAGGTGCGCTATGGAATAGGAAAATAATCATACAAATAAAATGTACCTATGTACCTAACCTTAAAAATTAAAAATCACCAAGTTTTACCTGGGCGACCCTGAACATAGTGTGTAGTGGATAGACTTGTTCTTGCTCGGTCAGTACAGGGATCGCTCAGTACTTGTACAATAGTACTGATGTACTAGTTCGGACTTCTAGTACTATTAGTACTATCACTACTTAAAATCTGTACGACATTAATTATATTCATTTCTAAACTTAAAATTCAAAAGCATTTGTTTATTCTAACTATATTAGTTTATTTTTTTTTGTATATTCACAAATATTAATTATATTTATAAATCTTTGCAATTTATTAAAATGACAGCCCTAAGCCTACAAAGTATGAAGGAAAATCAAATATTTAAGTTTAGAAACAAAACAAAACAAACAAACATACAACTGTCTTCCCCATGGTGTATATCCTCAGATACATACTCAGTGAGTAGATTTTTTTGAGGATACCAAGGAGTCACGTCCAAACATTACATTTGGTACATGCCCGTGTTTTGCAAGTAGTAAGCATTCCACATGACAGGTTGCAAGCCCATCACCGCTTATTGGAACACTAACTGTTGGCACATGCCTAAGAGTTTTTGCTCTAGGGCATGCCGGTTTCCTCTCGATGTTTTCCTTCACTGTTTTGAGCACATGTTAATGCACACATAAATTTTTCGAGTGGAAAAATCCATTGGTGCACGACCAAAGAAGTTGGGGTATAGCCCACTAGGCCAACAAAATTACTGTTTAGCTACTGATACAATAAAATTGGTAAACTTGTCTAGCAATTATATCATGTACACAAACATTGAAAATTCAGTATTCTGAGTATTATTTGAGATTTGCTTGATATGTTTATTGACCCTATTGGAAAACTCTTCATAGATTTATCAAAATAAAAGATAATTTGTTTTCTCAAATTGTAGCAGTGTATTACAAAACAATATTTCTCAAAAATTTTAAACTAAAAGTGTATATTAAGTTGCAAAACATTAATAAGCAACAGTGGGTACATCAACTGTGATTTACAGATAAACATGTATAAAATATAAGTTTTTAGTCAATGGGAACTGGGAACACAGCCAACAACAAAATCCTGAAATCTGATTTAGAAATTACCCAGTTTCCTGGAGTGTAAAAGTAAAAACTAACAAAACAAGTTGCTAGATTTATTTCATACAAGTTGCAAAACAATAGACAATAAAGAAGTGTGGTGATTTATGTTCATAAACTTTTTATTTGTATGTTTTAGCAAGTCTACAAGCAATGCCAAAACCACTGAACAAGCAGCAGCCTCTTCAGATGACTCTGGTGAGGAGTCAGATGTGGAGCTGGATATGGAAGGTATGTCTTTTGACAGATTTTAAGCAAGTGATGGGACAATCAAATTGCCCTTTATCCCACATTATGAGGTATGAGCACAACAGATTCTAACTATCCACTAGCAGCTGTCATCTCAATGCTCACTCGTTCCTTACGCCATGTCATCCTACACACAATCAAGAGTCAAAAGTAGAGGTAGGAAGAAAATCTGGCCTTGAAGAGAGCCATCCATCTGGGTTTTTATTAAAAGCTTCTCTGCTCTGATATGGGGGGGGTGGTGTGGGGAAATTCACTTTGTTTTCACTATTTATTATGCATTAGGAATAAGCTCCGCTAATTTGCGGTGTCTGCACCCTGCGCTCTTCCCGAACCCCGCTTATATGCGGAGTTGGCAGTGAAGTGGTTAAATTTAATTATTGTTGCTTCATGACGTGCAGATCTCCTACTCCAAACTACACACTGATTTCTTCTTCAGGTATCACGGTATCAGAGCCTCTGGATGAATCTCAGAACATGGGTGATTCATTAAAGGAGACAACAGAGGAGGAACGTGACCAGTCTGATGAGAAGCGCTCTGAGGCAATGCGGGCTTTCTCTGAGCAGCAGTTTGATGAGGCCATCAAGCTCTATACTGAAGCTATACTGCTGAACCCTCAGAGTGCACTTCTATTTGCAAAGAGAGGACAGGTAAATAATTTAAAAAAAGTTTATGATCATGACCAAAATTCAAGCAAATGTGGTAACACAGAAATGTAACTATAGTGGCTGAGTATAATCATTGACAAAACACAGTGGTAATTAGCCATTGCTTTTATTTTTAAAGAAAGATGGTATATCTGAGCCATTATTTTTAGGGTTCTGTTTTCTGCTTCGAAACCTTTGAACTGATATATTTTATACTGCTAGATATTATGCACAGCAAATTAAATTTGCAATATTACCTACAAAATTCATAAGATAGTGACCCATGTGAAAAATTTCATCATGTCGATCTGTCCATCCATGTGTCATACTTTTTTTCCTGGCTTGGTTGCAGAGGGACAGGCAGTAAAATTAATGATTCAAAGTGATCCTTGTGATTTTAATGAATAAATGGAGTTTGACTTTGGACTTTGATACACTGATTATAGAACTAATCTGATGAAACAGCAGTTAGATCAGTTTTAAATTTCAGGTGTACCTGAAATTGAACAAACTGTACTCCTGCATCAAAGACTGCACACACGCACTTGAGCTGAACTGCGACAGTGCTGCCGCTTACAAGTTCCGGGGCCGCGCCTACAGGTATATACCATGTAAACCTTAAAAAGTAAACCAACATGAAATATTTATTATAATTAAATTATATGGTTTACTGGCATGCACTATGTGTGAATGTACGCTTAGAGCCAGAATTGGTTAAAGTAGCCATCTCTGAATACACCAAACAAAGAACAGAACAGATAAGATCGGCTTGGTACTTTCACTATTTGCAAAGTTCCTCCTCTAAGCACTTGGCTGAAGTTGGCTGAACTCGAGGTTGCGTCACCACATACTCAGTCAACCGATTTTTACTCTTGTATTATGGAGGACGTCCAACATTTCTGTTACCACTCCTCGGTCACAATTAAGTCGTCCTACGCCACCTGTCATTAGCACGTCCTTCAATATGTCCCGCCCAATTCCACTTCAGTTCCAGAAACCTAAAGCCGATGTGTTTGACCATGGTCTGTTTCGTATCCCGACATTTGGAACTCAGTCTATAAGTTTGATGCTATCCGGCAGCGAGATGGGCAGACGACATTGCGGGCCGTGGATGGATTAGACTAGCGCGAGATCGCGGTGAAGGTACAAACTGAGGGAGGCCTACCCAGCTGTGGGTGAAGTCGGGCTGTGAATGATGATGATTATGAAAGTAGGTAATAAGAAATTTCAAATTTCATTGATTTTTCGCTCGCATTCCCCGAATCCGTTCATCTCAGAACAGTGACTTTAAAAGTCTGAACATGTAGAACTAATCCTACCTAATCTTTCAAGGCTACTGGGCAACTTCGAAGAGGCGTCTCACGATCTCTGCGAGTCGCTGAAAATCGATTACGACGATCAGACCAACGAGTGGTTGCAGGAAGTGAAGCCGAACGCGGAGAAACTGCGCACGCACAAACTGAGCGCTCAACGCAAGAAGGAAGAGAAAGAGGTACATACTTATTGATTACTTAGGCCCTAAGAGTGGGGGTGCACCCCAACAGCATCTAGGCTACTAGGTGACTTGCTGCGATACCTGTGTCCGCGATACAGCTTGGCAAACTAGGCGGACGATTTGGCAAACAAGCCGTTTTGTGGCTTATGTAGCCACAAGTAAAATAAATAAATAATAATTGGATCTCAGTCCGCTAGTCCCCCGCCACCTAGGCACTGAAATCGTCATAAACATTTGTGGATCCTATAGACGTCGATGGGCTAGCAACTTGTATATATGGCATTATGGCTTGCAGAATATGGCATTTAATATCAGAGTTTGTCGCAATACTTTTTTGTAATTTCGTGTTTCGGAAACAGCAAGTTGAATAATGTAAATATGTTAAAAACAATACCATATTCTTTTCATTTTTAGTATGAAATTTAGTAGACTTACATAATAGACTTATGATGTTGTCTACATTTCGAAAGGTAATCGTTTGCGAGAGAAAATGAGAGAAACGTGTGAATTTAGACTACTTTTTGATATTTTTTATATATATATAATTCGGCAGCAGTCTGCCTCATAAGAATGAAATTCGTGAGCGTGTTCCTTTCTTTTTATATTATGAACGTCAATTCCAGCACCGCGAGAAAGTGCGCCGCGCTCGCAAAGCGCAGGAGGCCCGCGTCAACGCGGCTAGAGCGGCGGCGGAGGCTGCAGCCGCGGCCGGCGAGGACGCCTATCCGGCTGGGCCGTTCGGAGGCGGCGGGCCCTTCGGCGGTGCCGGCCCGTTTGGGGGCTTCGGCGCTGACGCGTGGGGTGCGGCTCCAGACGCCCAGCCCAAGCCCGAGCCGAAGACGGGGGGAGGCTTCGACGCGAACGACTTGTCTAGTCTACTCATGGACCAGGAGATTATGGGCAGCTTCCAAGTACGACAATCCCTCTATTTTTAACCGCAACCCCTCGTATTTAAGAAAGAATCATACTACTAATGTTATAAATTTGGTATGGTGACCTCTGTGGCGCAGTGGGCGAAGGCCCGCCTGAGACGCAAAAGGTTGCGGGTTCGATTCCTGTCGCGGGATAAACGTTTGCATCTGCATATATTTGTCTCCAGTCTGGGTGTTATCTACCTATAATAATTACTAGTAAGTAGTACATCAGTCATGTAGTTCCCATAACACAAGCTCTGTTTACTTTGGGGCTAGATGATGTTGTGTGAAAATGTCCAGCATTATTTATTTATTTATTTATAAATGCGGAAGTACAGATATTTAGATGTTTGTTCCGCTTAGGATCAGCAGAATACCAGCGCTAAGTAGGTTAGCTTACTTATCTAGCATATGCTTAGCTGACACCTTGTTGTCGCGTTATTTGGGATGTTATTCTGAAAAGGTATATAAAGTTCGTTACTGAATAACATTTAACAATTTGAGGGTTGTCATTCCCGAATATGGGCCTATGCGCCGCTATATCTCTTCTCTATATCGACAACGGACCTCGGAAGACGTAAGAACTTGTATGTTTGTTCCAATTTTCATCTAACTGTTTGATTGATTGTAACGCTATTTTTGCAATCATTCTGTATAACTTGAAGGGAGGTTCTTAGATAGGTTTTATAGCCTCAAATCTTCATGGATGGTTCTTAAATAGCTTTTATCGCCTCAAGTGACCATCGTGCACTGCAATACGTAATGGAATAGGTTATTGTGATTCTTTGTATCACTTTATCTTAAAAATCTGAATTTGAAATTTGTAGTTAAGAGGCCGGCGGAGGATGAATTGCCCATACAAACGTAATACCAAAATAATTTTTAATCAGAGCTTATTTCAACCATATTTTGCTATTATCTGTATTCGAATAATATTTATCTAGGTATCTGGATATATATTTTTTCACGATACTTACCCAAAATTAAATGTAAATTATTCGCACTTTGCATATTTTTACGTCATACATGACATGTTTTCATCGTGTATGACGTAATAACAACAATATCATACGTATTGTATAGCTTAAATAATCTAGTTACAGAATAACAAAACGATGTGAAAAATACAACACGCTTTCAGTTATCATTTTTGGTATTACGGAACACTACCAAATGTATAACAAATTCAGAAATCGCGCAAGCACGGGCGGGCCTGCATCAGCCAAAAAGAGATATTCGGGCCTTTTTTTGGAAGCGCCTCGAATTAAAGTTGCTAGCTGCGTTCGCCACATCCTTAATCCATGATAAAGCCAGCTGCTCAGCATCACTTGAGTCTAGTGTGGGCAAGATATTATGGCAAGTTGGCACCGCCACTGTTCTGATACTACTGTCAATGTGTTTCAGGATCCTGAAGTTGCACAAGCATTCAAAGATGTCTCATCAAACCCAGCTAACTTCGTCAAATACCAGAACAATCCTAAGATAACAGCTGTTATCAAAAAACTGCAGCAGAAGTTTGGCAGTGGTTTTCCCGGTAAGTATGCAGTCTGTTCATGTTTAGTTTGGAGTGGTTTAGCCTAGACCGTAATGGGTTTACAGTGCAAATGCGGCGATGGGCTTGCAAATTATCACGAATGGAAGAGAACATTGACCAAGTAAAAAGAACTATAACAAATTCATTAGATTATCTTGACTTTGCTCTTAGAAACTATATGAATGAATGCAGATAATTAATTAATCTAAATGATTTTTATCAGTTAAATTGATTAAATTATATAAGTATTGATTTTTTCATAATTTGACAAGGCAAAGGTATAAGCTAGTATGATAACTTCCATTAAAGTTATGAGCCTAGGTACGTCGTGATCTTAGTATTAGCATGTGGACCAACTTTTACTGTTACAAAATCATTGGAAATTAATATTTCTTTACAGATTTCGGCGGCGCCGGTTTTGGGGCGCCTGGACCTAAGAAACCCACAGATAATGATGACGTAGGTCTCGACTAAATAACCATGCATTCCATGATTCAAGATCAAAAGCAACTGTCATACAATACATTAAATTGTACTCAAACCATTTTTGTACTTCAATAGATCATCGATTTGTAATATTACTAACTAAAATCCTGTGCTAATTACAATCATAAAAGCCTTTTCTTTGGGATAACAGTATTTAACGAAACATGGTCTTGTTGCGATGGTTATAATTTGTAAGACTGTTAATCAATACACTCATTTAAAATTTAAATTATGGCCAAAGATATAAATTGTTGCCATAGGAAAATGGTGTATGAACCTATTCTAATAAGGGCTTCAATGCTTTTACATGGTGATTATAATCTTTGTCTCAACAAATTTTAGGATCAAATAAGTTGAGGAAGTGCATTATTTTTGTGTAAGATGATATCAAACTGAATTATATTTTTATTTAGTGCTTGAGCAGTGAAAATATCACATAATGGTCTTATTTTTATTTTAAAAATGTAACTAATGGTTTATTGAATAAAGTATGTAAAATAAAAAAATCTCTTTTATCTCAACATCCAACAACAGAATGGAGGCAGCTTTCCTTGAACTTAAATAGGTAAAGAAATGATACCTTGATGAAGTTTTGTATGGAAATAATAAATGGATTTTTTCACAAGGAAAACATCGTGAGGAAACCGGCATGCCCTAGAACCAAAAAATCAAAAAGCATGTGCCAACAGTTAAGTGTTCCAATAAGCGGCGATGGGCTTGCAACCTGTCACGTGCAATGCTAACTTGCAAAACGCGGACATGTACCAAATGTAATGTTTGGACGTGCCTCTGACAACCCCCTACTTGGTATCCTCAAAGATCCACCATGGGAAAGACAGTCGTGAGCGTGTTTGTTTTTTATTATTTTGTTTTTATAAAAATAATGATCTAATAAAGAAGGCATATACCCTGAAATGCATAAATCTATATAAAATAATTAATTTGTCCTGACTGACTGATCTATCACCGCACAGCCAAACTACTAAGACTAGAGAGCTGTTTGTTTTATAACGTAATAAGCATATAGGAAAGGATTTTGGAAATTTCCACTTTATGAGTTGGTATGAAAGTATTTGTTCTTTAAATTTAGAAACATGATGATTCGAATACAGAGCATAAATTAATAATGACGTGTTTCAGGGTTTTTAGATTTTATCATTTTAAAGGGATGAAAGATATGGGAGTATGTTTTTTTTATAAACGACTCCTGCTGAATGAGTTACATAAAAAAACCAAGCAGTTTGTTGCCTGAGGGTCTGTGCCCTCAGGCACACAAGTTTTGAATGTATTTGTAACTCAGCAATTCAGCATATGCATTAGGCCCGCTGATTCTTCTAGACTTGGTTGCGCGCAAGGATTCGGAGAGTGAGGAGCGTAAATTCATTTTATTACTTTAAATTCACGAAGTTTTTAAGCTGACGTTTCTGTGATTCAATATAAAAAAAAACCTAGGTATTGACTTCGGATTTGGATATTATTAAATTTGTAGTGCGCCAGGAACTGAGATTTCCCGATGCAGGGGCCCCCTATAGCATCACTAGTAAGTCTGTGCCCCCTACTCTTATTCGAACTACAAAATAATATTAGTATAACATATTCCTACAAATTGTATAAATTGTTCGGCAGTTCGGCGTCGGATTAACAAACATACATAAAAACACTTTGTCTAAGTAGACTGCTCCCTTGATCAATTAAACGTAGTCTATTTGCTTAGAAATTAGTAGTATCAGTAAAGATGAAAACAAAATCACATATTAAACTATCCTATTTATTAAAATACATTAAACATCATTAACTCTCCCCCAACCCAGCCTAATTTTCTTCTCATGAAGTTTCAACCAAGATGGCATATTCTTAGGAAGTGGCTGAGCATTGGGGAATTTCAAAGCTGGCTTGGGTGGTTTGAATGGATCCTCATCCTTGAGTTTTCGCAGTAAATACTCCTTGTTTATCTGTTTCGGGTCTCTGTACTTGTCCATGTAAAGATTGAATGGCTTTCTTCGTGGGAACCATTCTTGTTTTCTTATGAAAGGTGCAGGGAAATCATATTCGTACACTGAAAAAACATCATCAATGTTAGAAGTGCATTTTTTCATTTTGCATCTAATCACCCTGGGTGCGTAGATGCAAAATGAATGTGCCATAAATTCATACCAAAATTTGAAATTAAAGTAGTTTTAAGCTAACGTTTCTATATGATTCTTGTGATTTCAATGAATTAAAACCTATTGAATTTCACTGTGAATTAATGATCATGGAAAATATATCATAGGTTAAATTTTGTCATTTTTGTCAGACTGGCTGAGCTGTCTTGGCTTAGTAGGCATAACCTAATGTCCCAATGAGAAGGTTGTGGGTTCAAACCAAAAATTCGGCATGTGCCAACAGTTAGTGATTCAATAAGCAGTGATGGGCTTGAATCTGTCACGTGAAATGCTTACTGCTATGCAAAATGTGAGCATATGCCAAATATAATGTTTGGATGTGCCTGTGTCTATCTTTGATGTCCATAATAAGGATTAATTGAGTAATTTTTTTGGCTGTTTTAAGATATAGGTATTCATGGTCAAAATACTTACTAGGTTCCTTAATCTGCAACTTTTTATGGAAGAAGTCTTTGACTGAGCCATCCCAATCGCACTGGTAAAATGCTAGCCCTATTGGAGTCACATTCTCCTGGTATTTTTGGTACCAATCTCTGGTTACAAAAGTCCTGTCACAAATAGGTGATGATGATGTCACTGGAAAACGAAAACATTCCTTAACCTTCCGCTAGCCTGATACCCATAAGAAAATTTTAATGTGATGTGACTGTGAAGGTATGCATATTGTTATTATGTATACAGTTAGGGTTATTATTATTATCTGCTACAACTTAACCCACAATAACCAGCCTAAAACCAAAACTTTGTTTGACATACCCAGTTATAGGTAATGATAGTATGTAGGTATTATGCTGTATTAGTAAGTAATTACGTAGTTAAAATAATAATATAGTGTTTTCATAGTACCCCTTGTAATCTTTCATACAGTATGTTCAATCCAATGGTTGTCTTGTACAGATTGCTAATTAGTGATAAGACCGCCCATTGTACAACAATGTTAAAGTTTGTACTATTTATTTAAGCTGAAATATTTGATGTGCAGTAAAATATTTTCTATCTATCTATATATCTATCTACCCTGAATGCTTTCACCACATTGCTACACTGTTACCATTGGTCACAGAACAAGAAAGTAAAAAAAGACAACTGACAAAGAATACTCAAATTATCAGATCCTTATAGTAAGCTATATACAAAAAAAATGCTTACCTTTTGGTATTTCATAGGAAAGCCTTCCGTCTTGTTTGTAAAGCACAAATGCATATCTATGGTATCCAGTGCCTTTCAGTGGGAAAGGTTGAAGGTATTCCACAACAGTGTCACCTTTTTCAATAGCATTGCCAGGAATGTTTGCCACCAGCCAATGTACACATTCCTTTTCATTCTCAGTCAAATTTCCATCCAAACTTGTTAAAACAAGTGTCCACAGCGTATTACCATCTGATTCATAGAATACATTGGGAGCTTCTAATGCCTCTGCTGGCTTAATGACATTTCCAGAATAAACTGGCAAACTGGTACCATTTTTCAGATCATAAGTTATGTCCAAATCCAGGTATGGAATGAAATACCCTTCTCCATACAGATGATCAAAGATAGCATAGTGGTCTGCTACCTGCTTCTTGTGAAGCGGTCCATTAGTTTGCAACCATTCCTTTCTTACTTCATTTAGGTCGACTTCAAGTTTAATGTTGCGGGCAAGCTGTTCCAGGGATTTATCACTCTTTATTTTCTTTAAGTGCTCCATTCTTACCTTTCGCAATTCTTCAGCTGATGCCCTGAATCAATGAAACTTGAATTAGGAAGGTATCTATGTACCAGCCCCCCTATTATGTATCTGAAAGACACTCAGTTTCACACAATAAAGCTGTAACAAACCTTAAGTATTCATAACCAAGTAACAAGTACATGACCTGACTCGAAATACTGAAACATTACTCAAAAAATCATTTTGTTACTCACATTTGTTGTATAGATGTCAGTTTGATACAAAGTGTGAACAAAGTCGCAATACAACTCATTGTGATGCTTCATGCTAGTGCTGATTGTTTTGATAATGAATACATAGATCCTCACATGATAATGAGTACACAATTTCTCGTTACTTTTACAGCTCCACACACAAATGTTTGATTTGTCAAGTTATTTTCGCTTGCACACATTTACAATCAATATGGCCACAGAGAACAGGCTCGTGATGATCATTTGTCTTGTCGAATGTTTGTTACAGAGTGAGTTATAGATGCATAATAGGCAGGCAAGTTTATAGGCATATAATTTTTTTAATGTACTTAAGGGTCCGAAAGGTGATTAAGGAAGGTTAATTAAAGCACAATGAAGTACGAAGTAGGCCTACATACTTCATGCCAGCTAACGCCAGTAAGTCGAAAGATGAGATTTGACTTACTTTGGCCGAGGAAAACCGATATTAGTTTTCGTTGTATACAGCTCATCTTTATAGTTTAGTTCATCTAATCGCTCTTTTAATGTTTTGCAGTAGATTGGTGCTTTTCCTCTAACTCTATGAGCAAAACGTATCTGCTGAAGTTGAGCATTGGATATTAACGCTCCTCGAAATGAATTCAACATATTTATAAGCCAGGTAGTTTACTCGCACTTTGGAGACCAGATAAAATTATTTAAAATAACAATTTTCCTTCAATCCAATACTGATATAACCTAAAAAACAATACAAAATTTAAGTTTTGTCTTTGGCACTGACATACCTAATTATTTTGTTTATACATTGTGGCAGGTGTAGCCCAAAGCATAGGGAAGTATTTAGCAGGTGTAACCTAGCACGAGGAAAATTGAATTTTTTATCAGAAATTTTATTTTTTTAATTGTAAATGGATTTGTATTACAAATAACGGCAAAAAAAAAAAAAAAATTACCTGCCAACCTTAATCAGAATAATACCTTTTTTAAAGAAAAGTATTTATTCAGTAACAAGTCAGAATAACACTATTCTGACTTGTTACTGAATAAATACTTAAACCATAAATAGGAAATAAAAATAATCCAATAAAAATGCATGTGAATGCTTACCTACCTGTTTCTAGCACCCCTCCAGACGAAGTGTAGGTACTTTAAGTTCCTAAATAAACCGTTGGAAGTTTAAAAATCCTGTGTTCCATCACTTAATGCAGCACATCCTCTTATAGACGACTGGCGTTAAAAAGGGTTCCCTTTTTATCTATTAACCACTCTTAAAGTGATACAAAATGATTGTATAATCCAAATTACAATTGGTTTTGGCAGTTTTTAAGGTAAATAATAACCTACGAACAAACAAGGAGCCTCTAAACACAAACACTTATATCACGGGTAAACATCTACATTATATTGATCTATCTGAATAGAATAGAATAGAATATTATTTATTAAGACGGAATACACATTAACAATTACTAAACTTAATTAATATAATTGGTGTGACATCAGTCTCTCGTCAAATTTAATTTTTTTTTATAAAATAATGTCCTAATAAGACAGGACTGAGTAGGTAGCTAAGTACGTATACCCGACGTGTCGGCTGTCTCGTCTTTCTGATAGGCAGCGTGTAATTGTAATGTTAACCAGCCTTGGAGCGACGGCGACGCAGGCAAAAGTGAACGAAATGGAACTGGAATCAGTTACGTTAAAAATACCTAATCCCGAATTTAAAATCAGGATTTATGGATTTATTATTTCAGACTGGCAGACCATAAATTAATGATCGTACGTTCAACCTCCGCCATTTTGTCGGAAAAATGCAGGCTGAAACATGGTTTTTGAAGGAATATCGAATTGAATGACCTTGTACGGCCCGTATTGTACAACTCTGGAAAACGAAGCCATTGTCAAAATTATCGCCGCGCCGCTCTGTTTTCATAAGCGAGTTCTATCAAAGGGCTAGTGCTTTGTTGTGATATTATTTATTGTAAAATGTCAGTTGATTAGTTATTTTTCTAGGTTTTGACTGATAATTTGTTTTGAACCTACATAGTTTGTTGGGTTCTAATGTTCGAATAGCAAGCAACCCTTTCTGGGTGGCAATAAAAACCTAACTATTTAACCAGAAAGGATGTTTCATACCAACATTAACAGTGGCTACATTGTTGTTAACATGAACTCTTGGTTGAAAATGTTAGTATGTACCTACTGGCACAGTGTCAACGAGGCTCGTCCTAGTCATGCGACTCCTTCGCATTGACCAATGAGGGATTTGACGAACTTACGACCAAATTCAGCTTCGTCAATAGTGACATGGAATACGCTCACTTTCAATGTCGTCGGTGATTAAATGCTCCAAGTATTTAATTTTCGTAACACGGTAATCGTGCAAGCCATTTAAGATAATGTAGTATCGGTAATCGGGACATACGACAATCAACTCGCATGCTGCTCAGCCCCACGATCGTTAACACACAGGTTGACAATCCTGTCTCATCATAACTTACTCCAAAGCATCCCGTATTGTATGACCATAGAAAGCACATCCAGGTATCATGTAAACGGAATAATGGTTCTGGGTCTAAGCTAAGCGACAAGATTTTCCTAAACAAATTGTCGAAACAGTCATCGTTTCGACTAGTTTTAGACGTACTTGTAACTCGGCATAGGTCCTCTGTGCTTTGAAGGTTGTGTTTTCCATGGACGTTCAATACGGTCTCCCTGTGCTTGCATGGCGGAACGAACAAAAAGATTTAAGGTAATGCGATAAATGCGATGAAAATGAGAGAACGTGCCGTCCGATGATAGAACGAAACGAACGAACGAAATGACAAAAAACTAGTATGTTCACTCGGCCCGGCCCGACTGGCTGGTTTGTTTGTTGTTGCATCCGATTCAAACGTATTTCTTTATGTAGTCTGTGATTTAATTCAACACATAGGAAGGAACTAAAATAAGCACTAGAAGTGGTCCACTACGTTTATTCCAAGTTTTATCAAGCAAACGTCATGCCGTCATGCTAACGAAATGGTTTGTCTGTCTGTCTACTTACCTACATATTACTAATCTGTGACGAAACGAAATGGTAAATGTGTGCGATGTGTTTGTGTGATTATTGATTTAATTTTTGCGTTATGGGATCAACTTTGCATCATTTCCTGTGTGTGAGTTATGAAGATTATATTTTGTGGCTATCGTTGTGCTGAAACCCTGAAATTATAGGAACTGGATTTGGTGAAGTGTGATTTTCTTGAAAGATTTTTTTTAGTAGCCATTTACACCAGACTAGAAGTCACGTAGGTTGTTTGTACCTACCTACCATCTGTGTACAGACCTACATAAATCGAAAATAGAGCTACTTCAATGCTAGAGCAGAGCGCTTAATTAAGTAATATAACTTCGTAGTACCGACGATATCTTAAATTATTAACGTAGAAGTTATGGATACCAAAAATATTCAGAAAAATGCCATGCAAAAAAGTGCAGAGTTTACTTTCACTCCACCACCTGAAGCACCCGTGTTTGAGCCTACACTTGAAGAGTTCGCTGATCCTCTGGGATACATAGCTAAAATTCGCCCAGTCGCAGAAAAAACGGGAATCTGCAAAATTAAACCACCATCGCGCTGGCAGCCTCCATTTTCATTAGATGTGGATAAATTAAAATTTGTTCCCAGAATACAAAAAGTCAATGAGTTGGAAGCCATAACGCGACTGAAGCTTTTGTTTCTAGAGAAAATATTGAAATTCTGGGATCTACAGGGATCACCCTTAAAAATACCCATGATAGAAAATAAAACTCTTGATTTATACTGTCTCAAGTTTTGGGTTGATGAAGAAGGCGGATTTGAAAATTGTAACACTCCAAAAAAATGGCGAAAAATTTCTATTGCAATGGGGTACAGTCAGTGTGCAAGTACCATGAATTTCCTGAGAAGTAATTATGAAAAAATCTTGCTACCCTATGAAATATTTGAGAAAAGTAAAGCTCATATATTGAAAACTGTAAAAAAGACAGAATTAAAAGAAGACACAAAGCAGGAAGTAAATGAAGGGAGTGAATCTGATATGCAAATGATCAAGGAAGTATCAATAGAATCTATTACACAGATAAAAACTGATATTAAAGATGAAAAACCACATACAAGCATCAAAAAAACCAAAACTGGATCAGATATAAAACCTGATACCAATATTGCTAAAACTAATGTTGTCAATGAAGAAATTAAATGTAACAGAGAGTTAAGAAGATTAGCTTGCTATGGGCCAGGGCCTAAAATGCCAGGCTTGAATGATGAAGAGTTTGATATAACCAAATCAAGAAAAAGGCCTCGTTATGATATGGACCCTTTGGCCATTTATGTGTGTGCCATATGCCAGAAAGATGATAGAGATGATTTACTTTTAATTTGCAATGGTTGCTCTGACACTTACCATACTTTTTGTCTGAAGCCTCCTCTTCACTCCGTGCCAGATGGAGACTGGAGATGCCCATGTTGTATAGTTCAAGAGGTACACAAGCCTGCTGAAGCTTTTGGATTTGCTCAAGCAGAAAGAGAGTATACACTTCAGCAATTTGGAGAAATGGCAGACAAATTCAAATCTGATTATTTCAGCATGTCTGGGCATCTGGTACCTACTTCAGTTGCTGAAAAAGAATTTTGGAGAATAATATCATCAGTAGAGGAAGATGTCACAGTAGAATATGGAGCTGATCTACATTCCATGGACCATGGCTCTGGCTTTCCAACAAAATCTTCACTTAACCTCTATCCTGGAGACCAAGAGTATGTTGATTCTGGATGGAACCTTAACAATTTGCCAGTCCTAGAAGGTTCTGTGCTGAGGTTTATCAATGCAGATATATCTGGCATGACTGTTCCTTGGATGTATGTGGGTATGTGTTTTTCTGCATTCTGCTGGCACAATGAAGATCACTGGAGTTACTCAATCAATTATTTGCATTGGGGAGAAGCTAAGACCTGGTATGGAGTACCAGGTGGTCGAGCAGAGGTATTGGAAAATGCTATGAAAGCTGCTGCTCCCGATCTGTTCAAGTCTCAGCCTGACTTGCTACATCAGTTGGTCACCATAATGAACCCTAACATACTGATGGCAGCAGGCGTCCCAATCTACAGAATTGACCAGCAAGCCGGGGAGTTTGTTGTCACATTTCCTAGAGCATATCATGCTGGATTCAACCAGGGTTATAACTTTGCTGAAGCTGTTAATTTTGCACCTCCAGATTGGTTGAAAGTTGGCAGAGAATGCATAACCCACTACAAAAATCTAAAACGGTTCTGTGTATTTTCACATGATGAGTTGATTTGCAAAATGGCATTGGAAGGTGACCGCTTAGACTTAGAAACAGCTTTAGAAACACAGAAAGAACTTGTACGTGCCACAGAGGATGAAGGTTCCTTAAGGGCGAAAATTTCAAAACAGGGATTAAAGAGTGCAAGAAGAACTGCTTTTGAGTTGCTGGGTGATGATGAGCGCTTGTGTGAAGTGTGCAAAACTACATGTTTCCTTTCTTCCGTATCATGTAGTGGTTGCAAGCAAATGGCTTGTTTGCTGCATACAAATGATCTATGCCTGTGTCCTTTAAGCAAAAAGACTCTCTTTTACCGCTATGATATGGATGAACTGAACATTATGCTCCAGACTATTGACTTCAGGGTTAATAGTTTTGACAAGTGGATGACTGAAACAAAAAACGTTTTGCTCCCTACATGCCCTGATATTGGACGGTTACAGAAGTTAAAAGTTTTGATTGATGATGCTGAAGAATTGAAAATACCAAAGTGTACATTGCTGACACAGCTAAAAAGCGAGTACAATAAGGTGACTCAAAATGATGAACCTATTGTAATTGAGTTAGACGATGATTAGATGTTTTTACCTGGCTGTACAGTACAAAATAATAATGTATTCAATTCTAATTTGTTAAAAGACATTTGCCAGTGAAATGCTGTAACATAGCCTCAGCATTGTCAGTTTGCTTCACTAACAACAAACATTAAATTATGTATAGGTTTATATTTTAAGTATGTGGTTAAATGTTTATCCCACCAAGATACTTAATGTTTTCCAAAATAAAAAAATAGAGAATTGGTAATAGGAGAATAGGCTGTATAATTAGGTAAGCTTTTTTAATATAGATGTTTGAATATTGTGACCTAAGTATCTTTGTATTTTCCGATAAAGTGGTGATGGGCTTGCAACCTGTCACATGGAACGCGAACTACTTGCAAAACGCAGGCATGTGCCAAATATAATGTTCGGACGTGCCTCTGACTACCCCCTACTTTGTCTCAAAGATTTACACGCTGAGTATTTATCTGAGTATGTCCATCATGGGGAATACAGTAGTAGTGGTCTTTCTTTTGCTTTTTGTTCACTGAATTATTAAGATTATGTAAGAGTTGTAAGATAAGCCAATCTTACATAATCTTCGTAACAAGGACTCTTGGGGATAGAAGATTATCTTTGGTATTTAGAAGACAACATGTGAATTTTCATGAAAAAAAACGGATTTGAAAAAAGTTTTGGCAAACTAGTTAGATTTTTGATCTTGTCTGATTTTAATCCAAATCTATTTCCCATCAGGAATGAAATTGATACATATTGGTAAAACTTACAAAAAAGAATGTGTTTTCCTTGGAAATTCCATTATCTATAAAGCCTGTATTCATATTTTGTACGAGAAAGTTACATTTATTTTATTCTATTCAAGACAGGTATGTTTTGTGTTCCTATATCAAGATTTTAATTTGTATATTTTGCTAGACTACTAAAATAACATCTAAACAAAGCACGAGTGAAAAATAAAGTATGCTTTTTGGTTTTGAGTAGATGACTACCTAGGTTAGTAATAAAATATTTATAATGTTAAAATGTAATTTTGTGAGATAACTTCTCTGACATTTAAAACCTAAATCACCCTACAATATTGTCATTAATTTGAAAATTTCATAATTATTGGGTATTGATCTCATATTTTTGTAATGCTTGCTACTTGGCTATTACGCTATAATTACACAAAATTAATATCACTTAGATTTAGTATAATTCTATCAATTTAATATATATTTTTAAGTTTAGTAAGTAGGAACTGTCTAAGGCTCTAGACACACAGTTTGGATTTCTTGGACTTGGATTTTTTTAGTACCTAATTATCTTTCTTTCATTGTCACATAGATAAGATAGTGTATTCTGTACACTATTATTGTTATAATAGTTATAACTTGGTAATTTGAAAGAAATTAATCTTTATAAGTTGTATGCATTTGTATGCTAGCATATGCTTATAATTATGTATAATGTATGTTTTTGTATCATAAGGACTCAGATGATGTATTCAAGATATATACCAAATCAGAACCATTTCCAAGTAAATGTAACTGGCAAGTTTCTAAGATATAAGGCCAAGATATTTTTTCCTGTAAAACGCGATTTGACAAAGATTTCTCACAGAAAACTTGCTTTCAAAACAAACAAGTGAAATAGTAGGTCCTTGATATTCTATAGCTTTTCTAGATGTTAATTTAAATCAAATATCACAAGTTATAGGTATCTACTGGGATACCTAACCCATTTTTTTTTCATAAGTATATATTTTTTTGTCATTTTGTATGTATTGTCTACCCAACGCATCCTATGGTGTAATAATTAGCACTTGTAAGCAAGATGCAGTCCTCTGTCAAATCATAATCTACAAGATTAGCAATTTTAATTGGACGAAAAATGTTGCCCACTTACCTACCTTGAGTACCTTGCTTTGCAATAGGAATGTGTGTATATTTTGCTTTGATGTTTTTGTAAACTGTGTTCTGTTCAATGCTAAATAAGTGATGACCATTTCTTACTCGTAAGTTTGATTTTGTGAACAGAGTAGGTATTATTATTACGTTACGTTACTCATAACTATCTCACAAGTGTAGTTAATATTTTATGCCAACACGACTGAATTTTTAATTTAAATAATCCAATAATGGTTGAAATAACAAAGGTTAATTTTAGTTGGTAATTTGTACTGTGATTTGAAAATTTTGCTGCTGACAAATGGATGTTTAATAATAAATAAGTACTTGTGCGAGTATTATTTGAAATAGTGATAGAATAATTAAATTAGTTCAGAATATAAATTCTTCCACGCAATGCATTATTTTTTATTTTAACTATGTGGTATGGTGTTTAAGTATAAGGTGTTTTTAGCTCATGATAAAAAATACTTTGATTTAGAGTGCATATTTATTAAAATTTGTAGTGAAAACTTAACAAAAACTAAGCAGATAAAATACCTATATTTGGTGAGTTACGTGATTCAATCACTGATATTTGTTAAAACAGTTAATAGTCTGATTATTACATTGCAAGACAATACACACATGCTTTTCTTAGAACTATAAAAAAGTAAACAATTCAAAAAAGTCTTAAAAAGTTATAAAAGTTATACACACAATGTTTAAATACTTAGGTGCGATCGCTGCGGATAGCGAGGTCCTCGCGCCGCTAACCTACGAAGACCTAATTCTATAGCATACAATTGAGTCAAATGTAAAAATTAAGTACAAAACACGCAATGTCTAACAACGATCATAGTGCCAGTATAGTACCTACGAGTGTCCCACTGAATTTAGATATTTCGTTATTTCGACACGTCGCTAAATTCGAACAAACAGTTCGATAAGTCATTGTTTCGACTTAACATACTTCGACAACACACACCTTCGAAAGACCACTACTTCGACCTTACTGCCACATGCACTTGTTCGGCAGATCATTATTTTCATAACTAATTATTACATTTTTTTTAAATACAGTGGGACACTGAGTACCTGCCGGTGCTTGTGTTAAAATTACGTGAAACATAATTCTAGACTGCATGGTTTTAACTTACGGCCGCTAGGTAATTTTTATACGTATTTATAAGTATTACAGAATGTAAAATAAATTATCTCTAGAATATCACAAGTCACAACCTATGAAATATAGGTACATTGATGTATTTTTAATACTGATAAATATCTGGAAGACATTTACATTTTGCAATACCTCTTCAAGGACCTAGCATTACTAGTAACGTAAAGTAACAGGTAAAATTTAATAAATAATAGAAAAAAAAGATTTATATAAGTAAAGCGCCGTGCCCATATATAGGTACCTAGTGAAAATGGTAATGAGAAATGTACAGTAAAACCCTCAAAAAGAGTATCCATCGAAATATTCTTAGATATTTGGAAATTCTGGCTAAAACTTTACCCTAAGGTACTTTGTGACTTACTTTCCTAGTACTAGATATATACTAGACCGATATAAGTCAACTATGTAGACCTAATTAGCTAACTAGGGCTAACTAGGGGTTCAGTCTTCTTAGGACTTATGAGCTGTAAACGCGAGATTCATATTTTGCAACAATGAATTAGAAATGCATTAATATTTACGTGATACCACTACATCCATCACATTGTACATAGCAATTAGTTTACAAATTTATTATATAATTAATAAATATTAAGTAGAAAGAGATAATCAAAAGATTATTTTTTCATTCAGATACTGGATATCTAGCCGAAAACGGATAAGCTAAAGCTAAGAGATTCGCACAGTTTATAGTAAGCCCTTATAAGCATACAGTCTTTTTACTCATTACATAATTAAATTATGTAGAAACGTTAACTTAAACTAATAATAATACTTGATAGAACCAAAACTGCCGAAATCCCTGAGTCGACGAAACCACACGCCGAACACCTTGCTACTACTGTTAAGGGTCTTCTCTTCATAGGCCAGACGCGCTATGACGTTTAGATACGGATATATATAGTGTAATATCGCCGTTCTCCAGTGCGCGTAGAGTACAAATTGGCATGTACTGTATACGATTGTATACTTCCGTAGGTAGGTATTTACGTGGTTTCTAAGGGAGTGACACTTCTGTACGTAGTATTTATTCTGTGTCGGTTTGATCGTAAATTATTACTTTAGGGTAGAATAGATTTTTTTTATTTTGTAGCGCAGAACCATTTTAGGTTGATCTGTAAATATTTGTTCATTAAGACCAGCCAATCTGTGTATATCCTATGTCGCACCCACGACATAGGTATTATTAAGAATGGGGAGCAGGACTATATCGTCTATGCCACGAGAGGTGAGCACGCGCGTATACAGTCGTCGACGACGTTCGTCTGACACGGACCAATCATACGTCGTTATGACGTCATACCCCACGTCCCGCTCATATCGCCAATCACACACTTCTGCGCTGGTGATGTTCGTGCTTACGACTCGTGGCGCAAAGTTGTTATTTTAGTTCATAGTCGGCGTGATAGTTTCCTTCATCTCCCTGCCCTTGGTTTCTATGGGTAGCAGTAGGCACGCAACCGCAGCCAATAATGCCGCCATAGAGTACACTCCAGTGGCTATAGCTATGGAGTTTTTCAACAGCACCTGAAAAATGGGTTTGGTTATTACTTAAGACTTTAGTAGAAATAGATTACAATCTAGAAAACCTATATTTGGCCATCTTAAATGAGTGTTTTGTTTTTATTCCTTGATGACCAAATTATTTTCTTTCTTTTCTCTTACAGAATCATCTAGCCCCAAACTAAGCGGTGTATTATTATTTTAACTATGTTATGTTTTGTGTGTGGACTCCCTTTTCCGCACTCAAACTCCAAATTGGTTCATTGTGCGTGGGAGTTTGGCTAGTGGGTTAGCCAGCCCAACTCCGCCCAGAAGCACAGAAGCTTCCTGGGGTCTTCGCAGGCTTTGCGGAGTGACCTTGGTATGCCAAGGATTTGTGTGCGGTGAGTTGCTACGCCCACGTAATATACAATATATATTATTATTATATAATATATAATAATAATATATAATATTTAATAATAATATATATTCCGTATTATTTTAACTAGCAATTTGTATTATTATTTTCTTCCTCATGAACACCGTATGAGCGTCAGTGTGACACGTTGAGAAAATCCAAAACACGAATGACGCGATGGGTTGTGACTCGTTGGGAACTCATCTCCGCTGTTACGGATGACTAAAATGATTTATTCACCTGCGCAACATAAGGAGTTATCATGGCCCCCAGTCTTGCAACGCCACTGCAAGCGCCTACCGCAGTTGACCTCAACGCGGTCGGGTAAACCTGAAATGCAAAAAATACGTTTCTACTACAATACTGGCAACAAAGCTAGTGAATAGCAGATTAACTCATTTGTCCATGCGACTTGCATACACGCTTAGAGCCTGAGGGTCTATGCTCAGTTTATAACATATCAAAACGTCGAACGTATTGACAAGAATTCCATACAAAAATGACGAAAAGGTCATCGTTTCTACAAGTTTTTAACATATTTGTAACCTAACATAGGTCCTCGGATCGTTTTAATCGTATGCATTTGAGTTGAAAAAATAATCATCGTCAGATAGTGTTTCATGTTTCAGACGTTCAGTTATAAATAAATTAGTCACATAGCCGATACCATACTGGGATCTCCTGTGTCGTGTATAGTCGCCAAATGATTGGACGTGCCTCTAACTATCACCTACCAGGTCCTCCAAGATGTACTCACTAAGTCTGTACCTGAGGATGTCCATCATGAGGAATACAGTCGCGTGTTTGTTTGTATGGTCGTCATTTGAGATGTCATGTAATCTCAAGCACGACTTTAATTTGAAAATTTGGGTCCAGTATACTGATTGATGGATTTCTCGATTATAGATCATGTGAAGGATCCAGTATTAACTGGACAGTATTTAACTTACGTTTAAGTTCTGTGGACCGATTCTTCGTGCTCTGAGACTTAAGTCATACAAGATTATACAATATTTCCAAAACTGTATGAAAATATCACATCCCTTCTTTCGACATAGACCCTCAGTTTCATAATCACTCGCTAACTTTAGCAGCATGCTAAAAGTTGACAGCCTTTATCCTTTGTTTAGTGTTAAAGACAGGGCTAGATTTAGCGAGTGATTATGAAACAGAGGGAGAAAATGCAGGAGAATTGAGCCCCAGAGTGCCGGAGCATTCCTCGCCTAAGCCCTATCGTACTCTAGAATCTATGGCACGGAACAAGTTTGAAATGTAAATATTTGTGAAGATAATAACCTCTGGCGTATAAACGTATGCAGCCTGGAACAGTCCCGCTATGATGCCTCGCGCCAAAAATAATATGCACGTCAAGAATGTCCGACTGAAACGAGATGTGAGAAATAAGTAATTTCAAAGTAAACATACATACCATAAACTCATTTATATAATATAATCCTTAGGAACTTAAAGTGCACTTGGTTACGTCAATAAAATTATTATTAAACTTACATTAGGTCCTTGGAAGATTGCTAGAAACAGGCAAGTATTTTACATGTTTATATCATAACTTAAAATAGGTAATATAACTAACCTAACCAGAGTGACCAAGAAACAACAGCCCGCTTAGCATGAGCACCTAAGACAACGTTTTGTCTACGAAAGAGAAGACAAAAACTATTTCTGTCGCATATTCTGTCCAACAAAAGAGAGGGACAAAATATTTGTTGTCTTCTCGACGGTAGACAAAACCCTTGTCTTGGGTCTTCATGCTAAGCAGGCTGGTGACATACCCAGTACCTACTTTCAAACCAGCGGCACTCGAGCCCGCTTTGCTAAAATCGGTGATGCGTTGCCAATATCGCTACAGTTCATTCAACGACCTCTGTGGCGCAGTGGGCGAAGGCCCGCCTTAGACGCAGAAGGTTGCGGGTTCGATTCCCGCCGCGGGACAAATGTTTGCAAATATTTGTCTCGGGTCTGGGTGTTTTCTATGTATTTACAAAAAAAAAAAGTATTTATGTAGTATATCAGTCATGTAGTTCCCATGACACAAGCTCTGCTTACTTTGGGACTAGATGATAATGTGTGAAAATGTCTAGCATTATTTATTTATTTTATTTATCACACTTTTCATGTCGATGACGGATGACACATATCTTGGTATAATAATAATCGTATCGTTTTTAAGAGCTGGTAGCTCCTACCAAAGAGTACCAGCTCTGGCAATATCCTCATAATCAGTATCAGGAAGAAGTCTTGACTATGGAGCCACTATCCCAGTTAAATCTGTTTTCTCGTACCAAAATTATAAATAAACTCATTTATTCATGATGTTTTCTGTAGCTGCAAGCTGCGATGCTCGTTTATAGAATAGTGGGATATGAAAACAAACTTACTTTCCATTGTATACCAAAATGCAAACGCATATTGCAAATATGACAAATTGCGTAGCCATTGTTTTTTTGCGTCCAAACTTCTCAATAATAAAGATCGTGGCGAAAATACCTGTAATTAAAAAAAAACACTTTTATAATATGGAGGCAAACCTAACATCATGACTAAAATAATACTTATAGCAATAAGATAGCAAATCATATAAAATACATATAGTATCTACATAATTATATTGATCAAGAAGCATATTGTTGACGGTAGCTCTTATAGTCAGCGTTTAGTTCGGTTTAAAAAACATGTTTTTCAGAAACCCATAAACTTTCGTATTGGGCTATATTTGAAGATCTACCTTTAATCACCGTTTCCTTCTCAAACCCAAAGAAAAAGAGGATCTAAAAACTTAAATTGTAAATCTACTTTTGTCGCTGACTGTACCAGGAAACTCGGTGAGTGTAGTCCACAGCAGATCCTTATTATATTATAGTCGGTGGTCTGCGGAGGCCAACAGCCGATCACGCACGCCTTCTCTAAGGTGTCTGATGTTGACGTTTCGCACAGCTCAGGAGTTGCAGTAAAATGAGTTTCTTAGAGCTGGGTATAGATTGAACGTACCAGGGAACTCAGCGAGTAGTCCACAGCAGATCCTTATAGTCGGTGGTCTGCGGAGGCCAACAGCCGATCACGCACGCCTTCTCTAAGGAGTCTTACGTTAACGTCTCGCACTGCTTAGGAGTTGCAGTAAAATGAGTTTCTCAGAGCTGGGTATAGATTGAACGTACCAGGGAATTCAGCGAGCGTAGTCCACAGCAGATCCTTATAGTCGGTGGTCTGCGGAGGCCAACAGCCGATCACGCACGCCTTCTCTAAGGAGTCTTACGTTAACGTCTCGCACTGCTTAGGAGTTGCAGTAAAATGAGTTTCTCAGAGCTGGGTATAGATTGAACGTACCAGGGAACTCAGCGAGCGTAGTCCACAGCAGATCCTTATAGTCGGTGGTCTGCGGAGGCCAACAGCCGATCACGCACGCTTCTCTAAGGTGTCTGATGTTGACGTTTCGCACAGCTCAGGAGTTGCAGTAAAATGAGTTTCTCAGAGCTGAGTTTAGTTTTAACGTACCAGGGAAAACAGCGAGTGCAATCCATAGCAGGTCCATATAGTCGGTGGCCTGCGGAGGCCAACGGCCGACAACGCACGCCTTCTCTAAGGAGTCTTACGTTAACGTCTCGCACTGCTTAGGAGTTGCAGTAAAAATGAGTTTCTCAGAGCTGAGTTTAGATTGAACGTACCAGGGAACTCAGCGAGTGTAGTCCACAGCAGATCCATATAGTCGGTGGCCTGCGGAGGTCAACAGCCGGCAACGCACGCCTTCTCTAAGGAGTCTTACGTTGGCGTCTCGCACAGCTCAGGAGTTGCAGTAAAATGAGTTTCTCAGATCTCAGTTTAGATTGAACGTACCAGGAAACTCAGCGAGCGTAGTCCACAGCAGATCCATATAGTCGGTGGTCTGCAGAGGTCGACAATCGGCGGCGCACGATTCCTCCAAGGAGTCTGATGATGACGTCTCGAATAGCTCAGTGGTCATTAGCACGAGGCCGTAGTAACAGAAGGCGCAGGACATCCTAGAAAACATTCCAAGACGTTGGTTTGAAGTTTCAGCTTATATCGGCTCGGCTTTTGCGTTCAGTCAGAGACCTTCCCCACATTTACACTAGTAAAATGGCAATCTAAAACTTGAATAGCGTACATCTTTTGAACCTAAACAAAACACGCTCACGACTGTAATCCCCAAGATTTAAATCCTCAGATCCATATTCTACAGCTAAATACGAATTAAAGTAGAATATAGAAAGATCTAGAGATGATTGTTAGGGCTACTCAATACCTAATTATAGGTTAAAATCACAATGTTAGTTCGTATTTTTTACGATATCATCTAGTAACGTACATTTCGTTACTAAATTATATGATTATGTTAGACTAGATTGTATACAGGATGAGTTTTTTTTCAAGGCCACTTAGGCGAGAACAGCAACCGTGAGTTATCGAAAAGTGATGTTAGGATTTACGGGTTCGATTTTAAAAAACAAAGTTCTGCATTTATCTGTTGGTGCTTTGTGTGTTACTTAGTTACCAACACCTTAAAATATGTTTATACAAATAGTTATACGTTTTACTTATTTACAAAGAAACCAAAAATTCATATTTATTTGGCAAAAACTTAATTTTTCTAAAAAAAATAAATAGAATTTCATATTTTTTTAATGCCTAACTTACTTTTTTTTCAAAATTGAACCTGTAAATCCCAACATCACTTTCGATAACGCTCACGGTTACACCGTGTATAAGGATACCAAGTAGTAGTCAGAAACACGTCCAAATAGTATATTTTGCACATGTCCACGTTTTGTAAAGTAGTTAGCATTCGCCACTTATTAAAACATTAATAGATCGCACATGTTCTTGGCGATGTTTTTTTTAGAGCAAGTATTAAGCGCACATAAATTTAAAAGTTAATTTCTATTTTTGAGTCTTAAATTTTTGATATTGCTATGCTCGACAACAATTATTGCCATAGTTTTGTTTCTCACTGCCATTTATTGCTGTAATTCGGGTCATAGTTGGCTGATGGCACACAGATTCCTGTTCCGTATCATAAATATTTACCAAATAAACCACAGAAGCAAACTTGTGTTCCTCAGTTGTGGTATCAGCAGATGCTTCAAACGGCCGCGTTGTCCGATTCCCACTGAATCATCGCACACCAAACGACCTAGCAGCATCGGTCTCCCGTTGTCAAGGGCTATCTGAAAATATTGTTAAGAAGATTACTTTTTTCGGTCGGAAAAAGTCCACTACAGCGTGCTTAGAAGACCCAAGACAACGGTTTTATCTACCGCCGAGAAGACAAAACGTATTTTACATTTTAATTGTTATTTGGGCCTCTCTTTTGACAAAAACTATTTAGAGAAAATAGTTTTTGTCTTCTCTTTCGTAGACAAAACGTTGTCTTTGGTGCTCATTCTAAGCAGGCTGGACTACCAATTCTTGAGCCACCCACATTACGCATCCTTTATTTATCCTCCTCAGATACATACTCAAGGGAGTAGTCAGTTGCTCATCCAAACATTACATTTGGCACATGTACGCACTTCGCCGACCGCCCCGGCTTCGCACGGGTCATCCAAATTTCCGAATGTTTCGGTGGATTTTCAAAAATATTTTTTCATACAAACAAATAAGAACCCAACAAAAAAAAACAGCCAAATCGGTCCAGCAGTTCTAAAATGTTTTATTTTTTCATTTATAGATGTCAAAGATGTTTATTGCTAATAATCTCCGTAACGGCTGAACTAATAAATTCAAAATAAAACAGGAAACCGTTCGAATTAAAATTAAGAAATAATACTGAAGTTTTACTTCAGTTAAAATACAATAAAAACAACAGATTGGTGGCATCATGCACAATGCCAGTCTCTCGGGTGGTGCGACTTTCTGCACTGCATTTCCATGAACTTGGAAATGGGACAATAAAAACGTTAAGTACCTGTTCAAGTGTGGCCAGAGCTTTATCGGGTTGCCCGCTTGCTACATGGAATCGCGCCGATTCTGGCAGCCACTGAAATAAAAATATGAGTAACTAAATATGAGTAAACTAGCTAGCCCATAGTTACCTGCCTATTTAATAGCCTGCCTAAAGAAGTTATACACTTTTGATCACAATAAACTTTTATTTTACTTGACTTTAAGAATTCAAATAATTTTATTTAAAAAAAAAAAAATTTAAAACTATTTTTTCCAAAAACTAACGTGAATTTGATTATTTATATTGTAAAATTTAGTTGTATTTTTTTCAATTAAATTATTTCAATGGATCCCGCACTATGGGCTAGCCTGTATCGCAAGAATCCAATGAAAACTTACCAAGTCGTATGTTTATGGAGAAAACAAGCGAGACTTAGGTAGTATAAGGTACATAATGAAAATAAAGCTAGGTAAAAACATAATAATGAACAACATAAAATATGTATGTGCTTGGTATAGCCTCCTCCCTAGTACGTCACTCTCCGGTTCTCATCCATTGTAGTCCAGCCATTCGGTACTCTAAACTTAGCGTACATTTTAGGGCATGTCACTCTCTCCGGTCCGGTGCTACTCTCATTCAGTGTCGATCAGCTATTCGGTACTCTAAACTTAGCGTGCATTGACGCATTGGACAGTTATTTCTAAATGAGCCTGTACTTACAGGGCAAATGATAGCAAATATCAGGAGAGGTATAGTTGAAAGGGCTAGTAGCCAGTGCACACCCAACGTTGGCATTACCACGAGTGCCAAAGCTACTTCTAGACATGCGCCGAGGGCCCAAAAGCACTGAAATCAAAATAAAAATTTGTACATATTGGGGCTGAGCATGGTTGTATCTATAGATAAAATTCGACGTAAATTTATCGAGATCGGTAGCATGGAACTTGATAAATTGATTTTTGACACATTATTCTAGTTGAAGCCGAGATAATGGTGCGCGAGGGAGGCCAGATGATTATCAGGCGGCGGTTTTCGAGGTGCCACTAGAAACATTTTGCGTAAGTGTTATCACTTTCTAAATATTTTGCGATAGTACCACCATCTCACCAACACCATCTTAAAGACGGAAGCTTATTAATGGGATAGTCCATTTCTCTTTTTTTTTCTGAAAGTTGATGGATCGAGATCTCTGAAATATTTTATTCTTATCCTATCTTATTATATGAGCATGAACTTACATCAAGAAGCACAACACATTTTGCTCTCTGTTTTGTTGGAAGAAACTCTGCATATAACGTCACTCTGAAACAAATATAATGTGCAAAATCACAAATCAACCCAGTACGTTTTATGCAAAAAAATATACCAGTCCCAATCCTATTTAATTTAAGTAGCTAAAAAGCAAAAGTCATGGGAAACAAATCGATTGCCGCTTTTATGACATTCCTCACAATAGTCAAAAACATAATTTGCGGTTTTGAAGATTATCAGAGTCGCGTATTTTTTTTTGCCCAATGTGTGCGGATTTCATCGTTGTCTCTTTTATTTGCATGTCAAGTCCATGCCTGTAAGAGATCACTCTTAGAGATAAGACCATTCATTATATCACCACAACTTAGTCTATAAGATCTAATGTATTTTTTTTATTCTGGTTTATGCGATAGGTGTTTGATGCATGGCGTCCAGCTGGCCCAGCGTCGTATTTGAAAAGGGTATTACTAGCATTCAGAAGTAAACATAGCGGTTAGTTCCTCTATGGTCAGAAGGTGCTCTATGAAAAGTAATCTGGGCAAAAGGTGTTAAATTATGTTTTAGCTTGCACCAAAGACCAACAGATTGGTAATGTTATGCTTATCTGCATTTTATTCCAGCTAACCTTTGTGTACTGAAGAGTGGGGTGATAGTGTGTTACCAAATTAAGATAAAATTGTATTAAATTAATAACTAGCTACTTCAAATAGAAGTAAACTACATACATAAATGAAAATAATTCATACTTAAATACATACATCCGAATATATACTTAGATACATACATATATATTAGTAATTTTGTGGTATATTGTTAGTATGAAAAATAGCTATGTATGAAAGGCAAAGATGTTGGTACTCACGACTGCGGCACACATCCTATAGCGAATCCGACTAAGCTTCTCAAGAACAACAGCCAGAGGAAATTCGGCGCTATTGAACTCAGCAAGCCGTAGTAGAAAAGCAGCACGCCACACATGCTCAGCGCCTAAAACATGGAAATTTGTACAACACTTTAAAACGATAACTAGATTATTCTACATTTATTTGGTTACTAGCTGTGCCACGACCGTCCTAGGCCCCCGAACAATATCGCAAGTAATATCGCGGTAGTCGCATCGCCCTACCGCGATATTACTTCTTTTGCTCAGCTCCTAAGGGTCGTAGCGTGATGTTTAATATGCCTATAAACTACCAAAAAAATGGGGCTATCAAATAAAAAAAAAAAACAAATCCAACTGTTAGCTCCAAGGATTAGCGCGTTCAAACAAACAAATATAGTATAGATAACCAAAAATTAAGTGGAACCAAGATTTTATAATAAAATTTAAAAATTAAATTATATGTATTAACATTGCGTGGAACTTGTTGTTGTAATATTTTGCAACACATCGGCATGATCGAACTCATGTTGCAGCGCCCTTACAGGGCTCATGCACCTGCCTATTTAATGTATTACTTAATACCTATACAAACTAAGTTATGTGCATGAAAGCAATTAATAAAATAAATAAAAAATAAATAACTACCAGTACTATAAATAAATAAATGGTGGTGTACCGCAAAAAAAGTAAAGAAACTTCTTTCAAGTCATACAAAATGATTGCAAAAAGCCTTCATTATTTCAATTGCAGAAACTCAAAACCCCTTACCCCTTACACTTGCCACAGAGAATCCTAGTAGAGGCAGGGTGTCTAGAAAAATACCACCTACGGAAATTACATTAGCTGTGGAAATATCATGTGACTGTTGCCAAGTTTTACCTTGACAAGTTTGAGTTAGCGTGAAAGGAAAACTAAGTGTGAAGTATTTGTCTAGATCCCAGGACTACCTATGTATGTAAATATTGGGTGTTATTTGTTTATTCACTCACAGTTTTTCTCCCATATCTATCACTTAGGTTACCCCAAAATGTGGAGCTCAGCATCATTCCCAGGAATACTACTGTGGTAGTAAGGGCTTGCTGATATCTGCAAGCAATAGTTTTTTTTTATAAATGCACCAAAAATGTTTATTTACAATATTACAATTTTTTTGTTGAATAGTTATATTTTACAAACAAACAAACAAGCTCACAATTGTATTCTCCTTGGTCCATCCTTAGATGCAAACCCAGTGGGTATATTTATGAGGATACCCAAAGTAGGGGGTAGTCCTGTCTATATCTTACATTTGGCACATGCCTTCAAGATATACCATTAACATGAAGCTATAACTTACTTGCTGATATTCCATTCGCAATGCAGAGCAGGGGACAAAATGCTCAGTATAGTCATTTCCATAGAATCTGCCATCCAACAGAGACCCGTGCATAGAGACAGCTTCACTTGGAACCAGCCAAACCCAAGGGCATTAACGGCTTGTGTCACAGTAAATGTGTCTGGAATTAGAGATCCACTCTTAGTTTTTAAGTAATTATAATTTAGCAACATCAATATTTTGAGGGCTATTAAAAGCCAATAAAGTTAATACCAAGTGTTCTATGTAGTTCCTATGGTTAATAAAGGAGTATGATTCGCTCTAAACTGGCTGGGGCATCTTACAAAAAAAACCGACAATGCTCGGATCAGGTATTTGAGGGCAGAATCAGAAGAATGCATCGCGTTCGAAGGCCAGCATGTGGTGAAGTGCTGAAGGTGGGTGCAGGTGCATTAGATCTATCCCAAGATGGCAGGAAGCATACCAAAAAAAACTATTCAGCAACTAAGCTCCTTTTATACAGTAGGTTAGCAGTTAAGCACAACTAAACATTGGTTATCAGTGAAACTTTAAAAAAAAAAAAAACCTTGAAAGAAGTTTTTTTATCCAAGATAATGTGGAAGAGTCATATGGTGGCTCCAGACTAAATCAACATTTCAGTGAGTATGTAAAGTAGTTCACAAACTCACTGAAATTTGCCTATACATCAGAGTATGCAGGGCCCAAAGTAGTAACCAAGTTAAAATGTTTAATCTAGGTAAGTGCATTTATTTAATTAAAATTTTTCAATTTGCACATAAAATCATTTAACTTCAGAAAGTCAGCTTATGTTAACATTTAAATACAATAAAATCACAAAGTTAGATGAGTAGGCCATGGGCTTGTTCCACAACTTTGTGTATTGGTGGAGTTCATATTGGTTTGAACAAATGTTTGCAGTTGAAGGTTTGGACGATAGTCTGGAGCTGCCAATAGAGGAACTAACACAGTGTTTCCCAAAATATTTGGAACAACTATGTGTGACAGATTCAGTCTAAATTTTTTTAACAAACTGTTCAAAACGAATAGTTCTGGTTTACGGACTTCATTCATTTGGGTTGTTGAAAGTGAGAACATACCATCGGGAACGACAGAAACTGATGCCATTTCGATCTCCTGAGGTGGTGGCATCGGCGATGCCTGAGGCCTAGGACCAACGGCATTGTCATCCAAATCCTGATATCCCTTTGAACGCCGCATTATTGTATCGTGATGAGAAAAACAACGTTACAAAAACTTCTGACGTGGATTGCCGAATAACGGGAGTAAGCAATAACAGTTACACATCACATTATACGACTTTTTATTACTTTCCAGTGAGCCGGCTGATACATTTGTATTCAGGGATTATAAACTAGGCACATAGTATAGTATCTTAATATCAAACTTATCTGTTTTTAAATAAAAAATAAAAACATTTATCTAAAAAAGTTCTCAAGAAGTAAGTTTATTTTGATTATTTTTGTTTTTGAGAGGTCAGTCAACTTAGATGTGAAGGTCCTAATACAGTTTTCAGTGTCAAATTTGACAGTCGTTTTGTTTTTAATTATGACTGTAGCATAGAAACAGATGTCCATTTCATCAATAAAGGCAAACCGTAAAAAATTTTTTTTCAGGCATTAATCAATTTAATAATAATTAATCAATACAACATTTAAAAATAATTACATATACCAAATTTATTAGTTACATGAAACATTTATACAAAATTGGTAACTTATAGTTACACCATCTATGCATGACAATCAGGTTATTACAGGTTCCTTGCAAAAATGTAGTGCCGTGTTGTGTTAGAGATGGCGCTTCTCTGCCAGTGTTCGTCTCCCTGGTATAGTATTAAGATATGGCAGAATTGTGACAAATAGTTACTTACAAAAGTCATAATCAAGAAGTGAAATGAAGTATTATAATATCTGTGCCTGTCACTGTGGGCGGGCTGGATGGACTTCGTTTTTGCAACAAATTTTATCGCAACGATAAACTTCATAAAGTCCGTTTCACGAAACAAGATCTCGCGGCCATTTGAGGAACTAACTATCAAATGAATAAAGAAAAACGAAAGAAAGGTACCTACCTATTTTCTGTGTACGTTAACGATGTTCACTTTTTCGTAGAAAACCTATGTGATAGGAAGTAGTTCTATTTGCGCATGATACTTCTATAATCTTTAAAGTTAGAACTTAAGCCAATTACGACGGTGTAAACTTCTCTATCGGGATTTCTTGATTGGTGTATTGTAAATAATCTACCACTAAATACTAAAAAAACTAAGTGTATCAAATTCACTGTGCCTAATGTAAATAAGTATATATTAAATGGAGAAACGGTTGATCTTGTAGATTCTACTATATTTTTAAGACTCCATATTGATTTAAAATTGCAATGGAGTACATACACACATAGAAGCACTGGTAGACTTAGTGCAGTTAGGACAATTAGACATCTCATTGATGAAGCTACATGTAGGTTGTTATATTTCAGTTACAGTAATAGTGTCATGTTCTATGGTATCTTATTGTGTGGGAAGGCAGCAGATATCGGACAGGAAGGGAAGCAAACAATTTTTGTTTTACAAAAAAACGTGCCAATATGTACCATTTATAATATGATGCCTCGTCTTTTTGGGGGAACGATTCAAAGGTACACATTATAACAGTAACTTCACAGTATATTTATGAAAACTTAATGTACAAGCATAAAAATAGTGATAGTTTTATAAAAAAGTGATGAGTATAAAATTAATACTAGAAACAAAAATGAATTACTATTTGATTCCGAAATGTATATTAGATGAGTCCAATAGGTCTTTTATGGGAAACTTTGTACGCTTCTATAGCTTCCGGTAAATATAGCCGAGCTGCCTCATATAATATAATATAATAAAATACAATTTAAATGCCTATATTGACGATAAAACTGCAGGATCCGATGTCGTCGCTCTGCTCCCTCGTTACCTTAATTGTAAAATTGGATATCTGTGGTAACATATTTTTTAGGAATAGGTTAAGCAATATATTATAAATAATAATTCTTTATTGCAGACACACGATCCATAGTCTCACACACACAAAATAAAATAAAAAAAATATATATGAAAAATATTTTAAATTATGTGGTTATTTCCACCCAGCGTCTATACGTTGACGTTATCATAGTCTATCAGCCAGACTCCTAATAATAGGGTTGTTACACGAGTCAAAAGTTAATAATTATCTTTTAATTAGTTGTAAAACTTACGAGGCCCTCTTATCAGGCGCGAGGCCAACAACCAACGCCGCCACTGCCTATCTTCACTGTTTCTAGTATTAATTAGACATAACGTTATGGAGTCATAAAATTCGTCATGATAATAATTATTGATCTTAGACTATCATTATCAATATCATTACGTCAATGCACAGAACCCCTACTAGGTAGGTAACTGATATGAGGTAAGCATTATACGCGATCTAGGTATTTGATCCGTAGGTAGCAAAAGTTTGTTGATACATACAAGTTCATTTAATTAGTAATGTGGGTTTTTTGAGAGAAATTGCTATTGCGATAAGACAGCTTAGAATTTTGCCTTTTTTTGTAATGCACAATAAACAATTTCCCCCTATCTGCATAGATGTCCTATCTACGTAGGAATACCTACGTATATATGGTCCACGCGCGTGGGCGAAGCTACGAAAGGTTAAAGGTAATGTTTGCCTGTTGTATGTACATGCGTTTTCAGCATAGAGTTTTTTAAACAGATATGTAGGAAATATACTTTACATGAACCAGATATCTTGATTCGTCTAATTAAGCTTAGGAAGATACGATTGTGACTCACCGACAGACTGGCAGTAGAATAGATACAAGGATTCCTAATCCTAGATTGAATTATCGTAGCACGGCGTAGCGTTGTGCTACGGCGTAGCTATGAAAAAGGTTATATCATAGTTACCGTGATCCGTCGTTATTTTGTTTTATAATCTTCAGCTGTTACTGACATTTTAACCTAGTTTTAGCACAGAGGGTTTCATTATTATCAACAGCCTATAGACATAGAGTCCACTAAAGAGTGCCATAACGAACAATCTTGGGCCAACCTCGCGCTGTCATAGGTTTATGAGGTCCCTCCGTACACTGCGACAGCCGGTTCGTGGTGCCATTTGAGAACCTTTCTTCCCCAGTGGTTATTGGTTGGGAGCTAATTATAGTTCTGTTAATTCTAATAGCTATGTCAGTCAAAGACATAATTCATTTATTCATTAAAATCACAATGATCTTTGAAACATCGGTTTTACTACTCTCAAGTGTTGAGTGACTTTGGATCCTCTGAGAGAGCATTAAATTGTGTCTACCATCAGAGTTGGATTTATTTATTTGTATCAATTTTTAGTGTCTTAACAGTGCTTGTTGTAAGTTGTAAACACAATTGATTTTATTATTTGATAGCCTACAAACAAGTGGCCCCTTGTGAGTTATGTAATGAGTCATATCATATTTTTTCTTTTCTATTTCCACATCTCGGTCAAGAAATCTGACCCGAGTGCGACCTGCGAACTATAATCGTTAATGTAGGTCGTGCAGCGTATAACTAGGTCGTTTTACAGTACTTTCAGCACAAAAATGGGTCACTATGTTATAAAAGGTCACAGTAAATTTATCGATTCTTTATTAGTAGGAGATTTTTTATGTTTCTTAGTGGATCTTTGTGGGTTTTATTTTATTTTAGTCAGAATAATGCTTTTATTTCCATCCTCATTCATATTTAACATGCTTCTCGTAATGTGACATTCTCCTCATGACGTGACTATACCATGCCTACTCCTAAACTTTTCCGTCACGGGTACTACTTTCAAACTTCCCCTGATAAACTCATTCCTTATTTTGTCCATTCGTCCAACTCTACACATCCATCTCAACATTCGCATCTGCGAATGTTGAATGCTCAGCCTCTTCTTTCATCAATCCCTTTGTTTGCCCAACACTCCGATCTATACAATACGACAGGTATCGTTTTGATCGTTTTGTAAATTTTTCTTTTGAGCCTAAGAGGCATTCTTGGATCACAATACGTTCCAGTAATCTGTCGCCATTTCATCCATCCAGCATTTATTCTGTTCCTCACATCCCGATCTATCCCGCCATCGTTCTATCATAGTCATTCGTTTATTATATACAATAATATGTTAATATTATTTTCCTAATATTAACATATTATTATTTATAAAAAGAAAGTAAAATTTGTTAGTTTTACCTAATAAGTTACATACCTAATTGGATAGACTTGACTCAACTTGAGGACTTGAGGACAGTTTGGAATGGTAATAATAAGTCATTTCATTATGATTTTTATTGATTTACAATAGTATGTTCATACAATTTCGTCAAAGTTTACTAAAAACTATATTTTATACAGTTAACATTATTAGGCGCCAATTTAAAAAAATACGGATTTTTATTATAAATAGGAGATACACAAATATTTATGTATTCACAAGGAGCTGTTAGTTTCGACAAAAATGAGCAACATTGTAGGTGGTAAACCTAGCCTACCCTAGCCTTAGCCTATAGGTAGGTATGCTTGTAAATTATATTTCCTACTTTAGGTAATCAAAGATCTTTTTAATCAAGGAACTTTGTCATCTGAATTCAACATTCATCTTATTGTTCTTTTATTATGTTTAGCAACAACAACATTTTACTCTGACTAATAATACTTATACAGATCTACTAATTGATATACGTTGTTACAAACTAAGGAAATTGAAAAATACTTTTTCTACTCCACATGAAAGTAATTTGACTTTATTTGTGGTAGATATGTGCTTTAGAAAGATATATAATTATCAAAAGTTATTCTATTCAATGCAGCCACATAGTGTAAGAAGGATGGCAGCAAAAGAGATGAGAATCATTAAGATACAAAACATTACTATGCAAGTATGGATTGTCATTCGAAGTTTTCTTTTAAAAGTATTTAGAAAAGGTCTTAGACCGTTACTTTAAAATCCATAAGAAGCTGTAAAGCTAAAATATCACTTACTATCCCTCCGCTCTTGAGAGAATCACTTGCCTTAGACATAATTCAAATTTGCTTTGCAAAAGGTTTCTTGTATTGTCCGCGTAAACCGTAGTTTTTAGTGAAGATAAAAAAAAACACCTTA